>JBAMYA010000023.1:43099-81198 GCA_037176975.1 Arrhamphus sclerolepis | reverse complement strand
GTTGTAAAATACCCCAAAGATTGCTAGCCAGAGGCAGTGGTAGTAAAACAACTTTGTGTGTGTGTGTGCGTGCGCGTATATGTATATTTTTTATTACATAAAATTACACCTTTTGTTGTGAAATTGTGAATTATTTTCCAGAATCTCTACATTTTATTTTGAAATCGTAAACAATGCAATATCGCAACTTTGTTTTTAAAAACTAGTTTACATCATAAAATCTGAAATTTCATGAAATGACGACATAAAATACAATTTATTTATTGGTTTATTAATTGGTTTGTTAAGTTAATTATTGGCTTATTTAAGTTGTGGTTTTGTAAAACCATAACCTCTGTAGAATTCTACATTTTTATTGTAAAAAAAACAAAAAACAAATAAAAACCTAATTTTTTTTTACAAAATTTCAACAGGCTGCCACCAGGGCGGCACTGTTCCAGAATTAGTAGAACTGTCCAGAAGTTGCTCTCCAACTGTGTCTTGTTTGTGTCCTCTTTGTCCAGGATGTGGCAGATGGCTCGGGGAAGCGCAGGCTCGATAACGGTGAGGTCGGCCGCTGGAAACTCACTGACGACCCTCCCCCTAAAAAGAAGGCCCCTCCCACCCTGGAGGAGGGGAGCAGAACGGACGGGGGACACAAGAGGAAGAAGGAGCAGCCCTCAGACAGCGGCGCCAAGAAGAAGGTGAGCTGCTCAGCTGCATACGTGACTGGAGTGGGGTTAGTTAACCTGGGAGACAGATCAATGTCTCGGTGTTTTCTTCTGCACTGGGACTGAATATGGATTATAAGATGAAGCTCTTGAACAAAAGAAGGAAGGAAGATAACGAGCTGAAGAAGAGGAAGCTGAATGCAATAGATCTGTTGTATTTTTTCATTCGACACAGAAAAAAGTACTTGTCAGGTGGACGCCAATAAAGATGAGAATTCACCTCAACGAGGTTACAAAAATCAGAATAGACACGGGTTTCTGTCAGCCTGAAGAGAGAAACAGAAAAGGAAGATCTGATGCGTAAAACCTGCTCACTTTTCATTTTTTCTGCTGCTGCTTCCATTGACCATTTCCACTGGAGCAGAACGTACGGACCACCTGCATCAGGGTTTTATACTTGAACTCATCAAGCAGTGTCCAACATCCTCCGTTCAGAGCAATCGGAGCAGTTGCAGAGCTGCTAACGCCTCAGTCAACCAGCGGTTCAGGATCAATACCCGAAGCTATTAGAGGCTACCAGAGTGCTACTATTTTATCCTCTAGGTGATAGTAATGCTGGGGCTTTGTTACAGACACAAAAGCAACAAGACAGATTATTGATTTACGTTGTTTTCTACCTTCAACAACCATGATGCACTACTGAGACAATAACAGATCAAAAAAGCTCCACATCTGTCCTTCATGATGACCTGATGTTGGTAAAGATGCTGAAAGATCTCTGGAGAGAAGATGGAACTGATTCAAAACTCCAACTATGATCCATTACTTCAACCAGGAACAGATCACTGATGACTGCACCAGTGGAGGTCCTGTCTGCTTCTACTGGGACAACTGGAAGAAGGTCCTGGTGGAACGACTGGAGGTCCTGTCTGCTTCTACTGGAATAAACTGAAGGAAGATCCTGGTACAAGAGGTACCCGGAAGAGCAGAGGGCACACGCCTCCACTTGCTGTCAAAGGACATTAAACCCACATGGCCCCCCTGCTGAAGCAGACCCAGGATATGGAGGGAGGGAAGATGGAAAGATGGAGGGTTGGTTGTTGGATGGAGGAATGGATGCTCTCCTGGTACTCCAGCTGTTGCATCATATATTAATCGTTTAGATCCTGGTGATGTTTTTGTCTATGTAGCTCTGTTTCTCTGAACTAAACTGATAACACGTCCACCTTCAGGGCTGCTGTGTTTGTCGTGACATTCACTGTGTTTGAACAACTCTCTGATCTGTTTCAGATGAAAGGACCACATGAAAAACGCCTCAAAAAGGTACGAACACTCGAGTTTTTCCTTGTTCATTAGTAGTACTGGTGCGGTGAAAGTAGACTGGGTGTTGGAGTTTAAAATAATAATTAAAATCTGGTATAGTTTTTGGTTGTGGCCAGCAGGTGGCTTCAGAGTCTCTTCATCTTCTGTTCTGTCCTCAGAAACCCAAACAAGAGTCAGGGGAGTCCAATGGTCCTGCCTCCTCTGGAGGAGGCACTGCTGGAGGACCGCCAGGCTCCTCCACTTCTTCTTCCTCTCAGTCTGGAGGGGGCAGTGCCGCTGGAGGAGGAGCTGGGGGAATGTCAAGCGCTGACCCGCGCTCCCACCACCGCGAGAAGTTGGAGCGCTTCAAGAGGATGTGTCTGCTAGAACGGCGCGCTGAGTCATCGTCCTCGTCCTCCTCCAGCTCCGAGTCGGATTCTGAGTCGGACTCCGATGACTCCCTTAGGGGGGAGCAGGGAGGGGGAGGAGGCTCTTCGTCATCTTCCCCTGCCCCACCTCCTCCGGTCGTCTACAGCAACAGCACCGGGGGCCGAGCTGAGAGGGAGCGGAGTCGCAGCGAGCGGGAGCGGGAGCGGCGTCTGGCTGAGCTGGGCTTCAGTGCCAGTGAGGAGTCAGAGGGGGAAGGGGGGAGAGGGGATGAGGAGGAGCGGGAGGAGGAGCAGGCAGTCGGGGTCGGGGACAAAGCCCGGCGGAGAGGTGGGGCAGAGGCGCCTTCACGAGGACGGAAAGCCGGTATGGTGGATGTGGACGATGAGGACACGCCCTCCACAGATAGGACCAGGAGGAACTCTGCCTCTCTGCCCCCGCCATCGCCCCTCTCTTCCAATCAAACGCCACCATCTTTGCAACATGATGGCTTCACGGGGAAGCAGCGCAGCAATGGGCAGGAAGCACGTAACGGACGGACCCGGGGAGTAGGGGGCAAGGAGGGTGGGGAGAAGGAGAACGCCAGCGGAGTCTTGACCAATCACAGACACAGCGGGGGAGGCGGGGCCAAAGGTGGCCGCAGCAACAAGATCCGCAGCAACAGCAAGAACCAGACGTCCAGGAACAGCGTCTCCTCCTCCATCCCCACCTCCAATGGGGGAGGCGGGGTGGGTGGCAGCCCCATGATGTCAACTATGGCGGCGTCCCCCTGCTCGCAACCATCCCGTCTCGCCCCACGTTCTCAGATGATGAAGCGCAGCCCACCAGCTGTACCCTCACCGCCACGACCCATCCAGATGGAGAGGCACCTGGTGCGGCCGCCTCCAGCCTGCCCTGAGCCCAGCTGTCTGCCACTAGACTGTGGCTCCGCCCACATCATGACAAGAGACGTGTGGCTGCGGGTGTTCACCTACCTGAGCCAACGGGAGCTCTGCGTCTGCATGAGGGTGTGTCGCACCTGGAGCCGCTGGTCAGTGACACGAATATGTGATGGGGGGAGTCAGTCATATATGCGAGTGTGTGTTTGTAAATAAGAGAGAGAGAGACATGGTGGGTAGAGTGTGGATCATCAGGCGATTAATTAGTTGATTTGAGCAGGTGAGGTGGTTTGACTGACTCTGAAGTTGTTCTTCTCCTTCTCCAGGTGCTGTGACAAGCGGTTGTGGCCTCAGATCGACCTGAGCCGCCAGCGCTCCATCACTCCTCCGATGCTGAGTGGGATCATTCGCCGCCAGCCCGTCTCCCTCAACCTGGGCTACACCAACATCTCCAAGAAGCAGCTGATGTGGCTCATCAACCGCTTACAAGGTGACAACCGCTTACAAGGTGACAACCACGCTGCGATTGACGTGATTGACCTTGATGAGATGCATTTACGTGCTTCTGTTGCCATTAGTGTTTCCATGACAATAGCTCAGCTGATCTGTCTGTCTCGACTGTCCTCCTCCAGGTCTGCTGGAGTTGAACGTGTCCGGTTGTCCATGGCCAGCAGTCTCGGCACTCTGTCAGGCCGTCTGTCCCTGTCTGAAGCTGCTGGACCTCAGCAGAGTCGAAGACCTCAAAGACTCTCACCTGAGAGAGTTGCTGGCCCCGCCCCCTGACACCAGGACAGGTGAGACCCCTCCCTACAGGCTCTGCAGCCACCCCTGTTGAAAGGCTCTGAACACTCACTTCTCTGTGATTGGTCCCTCAGCTCACGGAGAGAGCAGGGCAGGGCGTTTCCAGAACATGACAGAGCTGCGGTTGGCCGGTCTGGACCTGACAGACTCCTCGTCCCGCCTGCTGGTGCGCTATGTCCCCCACTTGACCCGGCTAGACCTGAGCCACTGCGGCAACATCAGCGACCAGACGGTGCACACGCTCACCTCCCCACTGTCCCCCCTCAGGGAGAGTCTCACCTACATCAACCTGGCAGGTGAGAGCACACCCGAGCCTCCCTCACTGATGTCAGGGTTTATAGATAAACCACAAAATCTGAGGAAAATAAACATGAATCAGTCGCTTTTACTGTCTTCAGCAGTTGATTATAAACTAGTTAGCAAATGCTGAGTTAAAACAAACCCCAGCAGTGTAGCTTGGATGGAGCAGTTTTGGAGAAATAGGCAAGATAACGCCAAAAAGCACTGTAAGCCTTGGTTTAGAACAACAATGGAAACATAAAAACCTGTAAAACATGTCAAGACACCCTGAGGGGACAGAGTCAAATGCCTTCTCCAATTCTATGAGAGAAACATACCAGGTAACAGTTGGCAAGCAGTAGTCAGTAATTTAGTTGGTAATTTTCAGGCTTCGCATTGTGTATTTTCCCGGCGTTGAAATCAGGTATATAGAAATATCAGGATATGCGATTTCTGGCCACATGTCAATGTCCGTAGACCACTTGTTCTTTTGTAGCTCGTATAAGACGATGTCAAGTCCTGTAGTCGTTTTCATGTCATATTCCACATTTTTCCTGGTCTCGATGCGTTAACTGCTACACTCCACCGTGTTGACTGAGGTTTGTTTTGCCACTTAGTCCGACTGAGAGGGGTGTGGCCTAGAGGAGAAGTGAGGCAAATGCATACCCTGTGTTGCAAGTTGTTATAAAAGAAATTTCATTAAAAATTTCAAATTTCGTAAAATTGTGACAGCCCATTATCAAAATTTTGCATAATCACAAACTTACTCTTGTCACTTTAACTTTATGTAACTTAGATATAGTATCAAAATATCACTTTTTTTTTTTTTTTTAAGATAAAATCAACCGTTCTAAATTTAACTTTTTTGTCGTAAAACTGCAAATTTTACTAAATTTTGTTGTATATGAAATAATTCTGTCAAATTCCCAAATTTTACAAAATAACTTTTTGACAACCCTGAGGTAACTGTGACCCCCACCTGGGTCAGGGTTATCAGGGTCTCACCCTGGAGCCAGGCCTGGGGGAGGGGCTCATTCAAGAGTGCCTGGCTGCCGGGCCTTTACCTAATGGGCCCGACCGGTGCCCACTATGTCCACGTGGACATAGAGGGCCCACTAATGGGCCCACTATGTCCACGTGAGTAACAACAGTGTAACCTGGAAGGGTGTAATTGGGAGGATCTGAATCCGAGTGGTGTTCTGTTGTTGGACATCTGTGCCAGTCACGGTTTGTGCATAACTGATTTTATTTTTTTCAAAGTTTATTTTTATTTTTTAACATAAGTGCACTCTTGGGTGCACTTTGATGATCAACTTTATAGTCATATCATCGGATTTGCAGCCATATGCTACGGGCACTTTGGTAAAGAGAGGAGCTGAGCTGTCAACTGATCACTACCTGGTGATGAGTTGGATCAGATGGAGGATACTGGTCAGACCTGGTAGACCCAAACGTGTAGTGAGGGTCTGCTGGGAATGTCAGGCAGAAGAACCTGTCCTTAGGTCTTTAAAGCTCTGCTGGAGATGGGAGTTAAACACATCTCGAGGGAGGTGGGGGACGTTCAGTCAGAGCTGGTCATGTTCCACACCTCTATTGTTGAAGTGGCTAACCAGATGTGTGGCCACAAAGTCGTTGGTGCCTGTTATGGCAGCAAGCCCTGAACCCGGTGGTGGACACCTCAGTTGAGGGAGGCCATCGTGCTGAAGGAGTTCAACAGGACTTGGTTAGCCTTTGGACTCCAGAGGCAGCAGACAGGTACCGATGGGCCAACCGGACTGCAGCCACAGTGGTTTCAAAAACTTGGGTGTTGGATAAGTTCAGTGACACCATGGAGAGCAATTTTCATTGGCTCCAGGAAGATTCTGGCAAACCGTCATGTGACTCAGGTGGGGAAAGCAGTGTTCTACCAACATTGTGTACAGTGAGGGTGGGTTGCTGTGGACCTTGACTGTTGATGTTGTTGTACAAGAAAAAGAATACTTAAGAATCTTCTCAGTTGCACCAACATGTCTTCATACAGGAAGTTAGGTCTGGGGACTCTGAGGTGGACCCATCCATTACTACAGTCAAGGTCACCAATGTAGTTAAGAAGCTGCACGGTGGCAGGGCTCCAGGGATGGATGAGATTTGCCCTGAGTTTCTCAAGACTCTGGATGTTGTTGGACTGTCCTGGTTGACACATCTTCAACATCATATGGACATCAGGGGGAGTACCTCTGGTTTGGAAGACTGGTATGGTAGTTTCCCTTTTTAAGAAGGGGGACTGTAGGATGTGTGTCCCAATTACAAGGAAGTCCCACTCCTCAGCCTAACTGGTAAGGGGTACTGGAGAATAGAGTCCGATCAGTAGTCCAATCTCAGATTCAAGAGGAACAATGCAAGTTCCGTCCTGGTCCTGGAATGCTTAAGCCAGCTCTACACCCTCACTAGGGTCCTGGAAGGGGCATTAGAATTTACGCAAACAGTCCACATGTGTTTTGTGGACTTGGAGAAGACATTTGACTCTGTCCCCTCAGGGTGTCTTGTGGCGGGGTGCTCCAGGAGTGTGAAGCACCGTTGTTACGGGGTACCCGGTCCAGAACAAACAAAGCAAGAGTTTGGTCTGCATTGCCGGTTGTAAGTCAGAATTGTTTCCAGTGAGTGTTGGACTCCATTAGGGCTGATCTTTGTCACCAAATCTGTTCATAACTTTTATTGACCAAACTTCTAGGTACAGCCGAGGAGAGGTAACGGTTCAATGGTGTCTGGATATCATGTCTGCTTTTTGAAGATGATGTGATCTTGTTGGCATCATCGGGTGGCCCTCGGGTGCATTTCGCAACCGAGTGTGAAGCGGTGGGGATGAGAATCAGCACCTCCAAATCCAAAACCATGGTCCTATGTTGGAAAAGGGTAGAATGTCCTCTCCAAGTTGGGACTGAAGCTCTCAAGTGGATGAGTTTAAGTATCTCAGGTCTTATTCACAAATGAGGGACGAATAGAGCAGGAAATTGACAGGCAGATTGATACAGAGTCCGCATGCAGACGATGCACCAGTCTGTTGTGGTGAAGAGAGATGAGCCAAAAGGCAAGACTCTGTTGACCGGTCGTTCTTTGTTCCCAGCCTCACCTATGGTCATGAACTGTGGGTAGTGGTCGAAAGAATGAGATCACAGATGCAAGCGGCTGAGATGAGTGTACTCCATAGGGTAGCAGGACTCTCCCTTAGAGATGGGGTGAGAAGTTCAATCATCCAGGAGAAACTCTGTAACAGGCTGTTGCTTCTTCATATTAAGAGGAGCCAGTTGAGGTGGTTCGGGCATCTGGTGAGGATGTCACCTGGGCGCCTCCCTCCAGATGTTTTCCAGGCATTTCCGACTGGTAGGAGGAAGATCCAGGACACACTGGAGAGATTTTATTTTTTTAACTTTATACCACTTCAACTTTTGCAAAATCACTTTTTTTTTTAACATAAAATTGACAGCGATTTTGACAATTTGTGGTTTTTAGAACATTTTCATCATATTTTGTCATTTATTAACATACTTTGTCATTAAATCATAATTTTTTGCCATAAATTCTCAGATTTCACAAAACTGTGACTTATTGACATCAAATCACAAACACTTGGTGTCTTGGTGGTCCTTACAACTCTAGCATGGGTAAAGGCCAGGCAACCATGTGCTCTCCAATGGGCCCCTACCCCAGGCCCGGCTTCAGGGTGAGACCCTGGTAACCCAGGCAAGAGAGAGTTACGTCAGGGTTTTCAAAACGTTATTCTATGAAATTTAGGAATTTGACACAATTGTTTTACAACATCACATCTGGGTTTCTTCAAAGTTGACAAATATGAATGACGACAAATGTGACTGACAACATGAACTGGTTTAATTCAGGTTTGGTAATAAACCATCTCGCCTTACCATCTACATATGATTATTTAGACCTTCACTTCTGTTTTGAAGGTTTGAATGGGTTTGGATTTTTAGTTTTAGTTCATTTACTGTCGAAAGTTTTTTAATTATTGTCTAATAATGTGTAATAACGTAAACCTTTTTGTGTCCAGGTTGTGTGAAAGTGACGGAGCAGAGCATCCCGCTGCTTCGTCGCTGCTCGTCGTTGCAGACAGCCGATCTTCGCTGCTGCTCGCTGCTCTCCTCTGAGACTGGACAGCTGCTGTCCTTTCCTCCATCCTCCTCGTCCTCCACCGCCGTCGCTGCTGCTTCGTCCTCTACGACGGCTGCCTCCTCCTCCTCCTGTCCGGCTGATGACAGAACGCTGCTGAAGAACAGCTAAAAATTAATTAAACAAGCCCCGCCTCTACCCTGTGACACTACAGCTAGGAGGAGGGGCTGTGAGCTGGTCACGCCCCCTCATGTTACTGGAGGAGGAGCTGTGAGCTGGGCCACACCCTCTACTTTTGATGGGGGAGGAGCTGTGGTTTAGGTCATGCCCTTTCCTGTTATTGGAGGAGTTGTGGTTTGGACCATGCCTCCTCCTGTTGCTGGAGGATGAGCTGTGGTTTAGGCCCCGCCCCCTCCTGTTACTGGAGGAGTTGATGGTGAAACAGAATCTCTGAGCATGTAAATATTTGTTCTGTAAATATCTGTAGTTTACTGTAAATGACCGCCAGACACACTCCCTCCCTGACTTCCTTATCTTCTTATCTCCTTCGCTCACCTTCCTAGCTCCTTTCCTCCCATCCTCTTCTCCTTCCCTCGTCTCCTTACCTCCTTCAGTCACCTTCTTCCTTCCTTCCCTCCCTCCTTCATCTCTCCAGACGTCCACCTGCAGCTTCAGAACAGAAATGTTGCGTCCGGCCGTCACAAACATCCACAGATCAATTGATCTGCTAGCTTCAATCGGCTCCTGGTTCTGATTGATCCATCCATCGATTGATGGATGCAGACAGACCGCCGTCAATTCAGATAGTTTTAGCTGATACTGTTGCGGTGACCAGAAACCAGACAACAGAGGAGTCTGAGTTCTATTATTGATTGCAGTCTTCTGATTGGGTTCTGTTATTGATCAAAGTCTTCTGATCTTGTTCTTTTTCAAATTAAAGTATAAATAATAAAAATCAAGAAAACAGCTGCTGATCAGCTGCTGTGTCTGCTCCTGATCGATCAATAATCTCCAGATATTGGATATAGATCAGCCAGGTGGGCGTGTCTGCAGGTGAACTGTGGTCAGGTGACATCCTTCCTTGTGTGTGTTTGAAACTGAGCCTCCATCGTCCCTCTTTGATTTCTGATCGATTAGCTGTGATCAGGCTGATTGATTGTGTTTTTCTCAGGAGTATTTTTGTTGACTTTAATTTATTTGCCGCACTTGATGCGTTCTGGCGCCGTCCTCTCTGTCCAAGCGCACCACGGCACCCGCCACGTCCTGAGTGCCACTTCCTGTCCTGGCAGCGGCGTTCGGGTCTCAGCTGATCAGGTTATTGATTCGATTTATTTTGTCACATATGGAGGTTTCGTCAAGGACCTGCACTCTGGATCTGGGCGTGAATTTAATTTCCAAAAGAAAATTCAGAAATCATTAAAAAAAAAAACTTTTAACAGGAAATTTTGTTCCTGTGAATTTAAAAAAAAGAAAACAAAAAAACAGGAATTGAGACTTCATGAAACTATGTAATGGAATTTTACAAAACGAAATAAATTTGTCAGAAAAATTGTTTTATAAACCAGTAAATTAGCTGGAGAAAAGGAAAAATGACTTTAAAAAAAAGAATTTCAAATAGACTTTACAATAAACACCAAGTTAAATGAAAAAAAGAATAAAATTCAAGTTGAGCTTGTTAAACTTGATGCACAAATGTGAATTTGATGTTTTAGGACCATATGAGGGGGAAAAAATCTGGATGAATTCAGATTTATGACTTAAACTAAAAATTAGAAGAAAACTGAAGCTAAATCTTCTATAAACATAAAAAATATGAAATTCAGACATTCTAAACTCAAATGTGTTAAAACTTCATAATCTTGAAAATTCACAAAACCAAAATGTCATAACTGGTAATTTACAGGAATTTTATTTATTTATTTTACTTTAGAAACTAATTTGTGGATAAAAACCCAGAATTTCTGATAAAACGCTTTTAAAAAAAAAAACTTTCAAATGATCAAATTTCTAAAATTTAAAATTTGTTGTAAAAACTGATGCAAAAATTGATCTTTAAAAAAGAATTACTAAAATTCTGACTGACTTCTCAGTTGCAAATTTACAACAAAATATCAATAAAAAAATGTCCAATTAAATTAAAAAAATCTAAATAAAAATATGGCAAATTTGCTAAAGAAAACCCTGAATGGTTTTTTTTGTTTTTTTTAACAGAAACAAAAAAAACTCACATTCGCGAACTAAAACGTTCAATTAAGTTTATTTCTTAAAAAATTTCACAAAAAGAATAAACCCCGGACTTAATAAATGTAATCAATGTGGCACTTTTGAGTCCTGGTCCCAGTCAGCCCAGTTCCAGCCCTGACTTCCATCCTTGGTCCCAGTTAGTCCTGGTCCCAGTCAGTCCGGGTTCCAGCTCTGAATCCCACTCTTGGTCCCAGTCAGTCCTGGTCCCGGTCTGGATCCTGGGCTCGCTGGTGGCCCCCCTACATCTGAGTAGTCTGAGCCCAGAGCCTAGAGCCTGTACCCGATTCCAGTCATCTGGGACCTGGACCTAATCTCCGGCTGTGACGTCAAAAATCCAGGTGATTACATCATCAGGCGTTGGCGGGAACTCTTCATTCCAGAGAGGAGAACGGCTGTTTTTCTGCTGAAAGGTGGAACGTTTGAGCGACTCGTTTCTGATTTGCTGCTCCTTGTTTTTTTGTTTTTGTTTTTTTAAATTGTAAAAAAAAATTTTTTTATGATGTGGGAGCCGTGGAAGGGTTTATCAGATGCGTGGCCGGTGGCGAGCTGCTGTCTGGTGTGAATGATGTTGCGGTGTGCTGATGATACTGCTGCGACGCCTCGTTGTGCCAAAAACTGCAGCAGATTGACCACCTGCCGTGTTTTTTTGTTTGTTTTTTAAATAAAGCTTTTTATTTGTTGCTTGTTTGTAACTGCATGTCGGGGCTCCGCCCAACAGGACGAACCTGATTGGACGATATTCCCTGAAAGCTCTTATCCAATCAGAGTCCAGACATATCTGAAAATGCACTGGATCCGCCTCTTCAACCTTCTCTTCCTCACCTTCTGCCAAACGTGGTTTTGTTGTGAAAAGGGGCATTTTTTCCCGTTTTTCTTTTCTTTGTGTTTGGTTCATTTTTCTACTTTGTTCATGAATCTTCCGCCGTGTCGATGAAAACTGAGGAAGAAGTTGGAACAAACAGAAGAGAGATGAAAAGATCAACTCAAGGCAGCTATGTTTGAGTGACTACTGTACATGAAATAAAGAAGCGATGGCTTTGTTTTTACGTCTCTGTCTTCTGTGAATTCAGCAAAGAAACGAAGGGCCACATCATTACCATGGTTACTGCTAAAGGGACAGTTATTTACATTCAGCCATGTTGTCAGATTTCCCACTAATTCCTGGACTCGATGAAAAATAAGTCACAAAACCTCAAATTTTACAAAATTTATGACTTTTATAATAAAATTGAGGCTTTTGCACTAAAATCTGTTTTTTCAAATAATTGCAAATTTAGCATGTTTTCTTTGTTAGAAAATGGTAAATTTTGCAATTTTTTTTTTCACGAAATCTGTTTTCACAAAAAATGCAATCTCAGCATAAAATTGAGACACTACTACTCAAATCACTTTTTTTTTTTTAATTCTCACAAAAAGCTGATTTTGTTGTAAAGTTGCAAATTTTGCAAAATTCAGACCAAGACTTTATTGTGCAGTCACAAATGTCAAAATTATGACTTAAAATTACAATTTATTTTGTTGGAAAATAACTCTTTCTCCTTTTTTTTCAATGTTTGACAAAGTTACTACAGTTGTAAAATTCCAAACTTTTCATCGACACAGGTAAAAACCTGTGATTTTTGTAAAAATCACAACTCTTAGTTCAATCCATACAAGCACAAGAAGACATTATCTTCAAAATATGGTCATGATCTAGTACATTTTTATTCACAGCTCAGAAGTCAATGACATGCTAGAATCTGATTGGTCAGCTTTATTGCTTAATATAAATGTATCTGATGTATGTACAGTTGTCATGGATGCAATATGTAACCACAGATGGAAAAAAAAGGTTGTGAATATGTTTAATTCTGCTGCAGAGTTGCACCTTTTTAAACATGGAGCTCAATGGAGATTTGCACTGTTTTGGAGCCAGCATTTTGTGGTCAGCAGAGGAACTGCAACTAAACCTACTTCCTGGGTGAGCTTCAACCCAGAAGTTAAATGCCTGCTGATTGGGTATTTATGTGCAGGTGTAGCTGTGGATGACGTTTCACCAAACCTTCCAATCAAGATACAGCAAACCTGGATTCCACACCCACAAGAAAAGAACAAATTCCCTTTCATTACAGTTGTTCCTCCATTTAAGATAGAATTAATGAGTACAACAATTTTAATCCAGCTGTTTTACATTTAGCATCTTTCAAAAATACAGAAACGTCATCTGCAAATTTTCTTAAGTCTTTTTCCTATTATGGTTAAACCTGACAAATCATTGTTTTGATTTTCATAATCAAAATAGCTAAAAAGATGAGCCACTGTTATAAATAGTAGAGGTGAGTTATTGCAACCTTGACTATGCTTTATTATAGACAGTATGGTTTGGACCTCAAACGACAGATTGACAACCAATAACAAATTTTAAAACTTCAAAACTGTTCATATCGTTGTACAATTTTACAATCATATTGATAAAGCAGTATTTCCCTGTTGTAACACAAATTAACATGTCTTTTAAAAGAAAAATGTCTTTTAAAAGGGGAAAAGAGGCCTTAACTTGTACGCATGCGTCGACCACACAGAGAGGGAACGAAAGGAGTGTCCTGTTGCATTCACTGTTACTTTGTAATTTTTATAAGTATCAAACACCGGCATGGATTTAATTTTTTACCCTGAAATGAAAAAAAAAATTTTTTTACAAAGTTTTATTAGCACTTCACATAGCTCTCTATAAATGAGTAAATAAGTACAACATTTAACATGACTCCTGTGATTCTGCTACTTTCTTAAACTATTAATTTCGGTTGAAAAGATCAAACACGTTTAATGTCTGCTGTATAACACCCATCTGTTTTATATCATTTACATAGAGAGGTTAATTCGTAATAAAATGTCTCGGACCAATTAAAAAAAAAAAACGAAGAAAGAAAGATGAAAGAAAAATAAGACAAATCTCGGACATTACAGTGGCCGACAGGCCATGAAGGCAGCATGTCGCGCGACTTGCGTCAGTGCGCGATATCCTTCCGCGTGAGAGAAGCGCGCGGTCCTTTCCCTCGCGACAACAGGATGTGAACGGTGAAACTTCCAGACGTCCTCGTGCACCGCGGCCGTTACCGTTTCTCGCGCCATCCGAGCAGCAGACGCCGAGCACCGGGGAGCGACCGATTGACCGCCCGCCTCTTCCTCAACCGCGCCCTGATCCCCCCCCTCCCTCCCTGGCGGCCGCCACCGACTGAAGCTCCGTGGAAGAAAAGTAATCCGCTGCGCGGCAACCGAACCTGTCCAAGTGAAGAACGAGCGAGCGGGATGGAGCTCATCACTATTCTGGAAAAGACCGTCTCTCCAGGTGGGTGGTGGGGTCGCTCTGCTCACCGGAGCGGTAGCCGTTGACGTGAGGGGGTTCAGTGTTAGCGGCGGAGAGCTGCTCCGCTTCACCGAGAAATTCACTCTTCGGGACCTAATGTTAGCCACCTTAGCTTCTGATGCTAACGAGGCTAATGGACATGAGAAATCCAATGAGGCAGTGCTCTCTCCCGGTGCTAACTGGACTTGTGTTAGCTTCCGGTGCTAACTTGGCTCGTGTGACCGTAGAAATGCATTTTAAAAGCTGTTAGCTCCTGATGCTAACCTGACCAATGCTAGGTCCAGATGCTAACACTTTAAACGGCCTGACTCAGCTCGTGACTCCGCACTCTTTCTGTAGTTTCATCGTAGTTCAGCCGCGCAATTGACCCGCTTATACTCCAAAGGACGTCTTTAAATATTTTTCCAAGCTGTTATAACTTCGATCCGACAGCTCAGCGGCGGGCCTGACCGCTGCAGGACCCCGACTGGGGTCCGACCCAACCCCGCTGGTAGCGGCTGCTAGCTGCGTTAGCATCTGTCGGCCGCTTCTTCCGGCGGCTCTCTGGTTGCCGGCACCGGAGAGCCGCCGCTCCGAGGACACCTTGATACCTTTTCCTGTGCTTGTATTTGGTGTTGTGTGTACTGGTTTGTTGTTCTGGAACATTTCGCACTACCGAGGTGTTTCTCTGCAGCTGTCTGCTAGCATGCTAACGGGGCTACCACGCGTGTTTCCGCAACCGGGCGGGTCGAGACCACGCCGGTTCAGTGGCCCACTTTTGGACTAGTTTACGTGGACTGACCGCCTCTCCTGTAACCCTTCTCCCTTTAGACCGAAATGAGCTGGAGGCGGCGCAGAAGTTTCTGGAGCAGGCGGCGGTGGAGAACCTGGTGAGTGGCTGGGGCCGTCGGAGGGGGCGGGGGGTTAGGGGGGTCCGGACAGCTGTTGGCGGCCGGCTTCTGGTCCTTGCAGCCCCACCTCCCTTCAAATACACACACACACATACACAGCGTGTCAGTGTTGGCACTCCACGGTCCTCTAATCTGGACTTAATCTGTTTAAACTGAGTCAAATCCAGCTCATTTACACTTTAAATCAGCAGTTGTCTAACTTTTCCTGCCCTGCTCCCCGTCTTTAGAGGAAGAAACGCGGCCAACCGCCTAAAGCATTCTTTCCTGTTTTCTGTGCCCAAAAAATGAACTTTTCTGATTTTTCAACATTTTGTCACATTGCAACTTTAAAAATGCGTTCCTCATCATCCACTTATTCCTGTTTGGGGTCACAGGGATCAGCTGGAGCACTAGTTAACAACAATAATAATAATGATAATAATAAGGACCCAGACAAAGCCAATTCTGACCAAACCAGTGGGATTGTTGCAACACCATGTCCCTGTTCTCTTCCGTGACCATTTTACCACATTTGTGTCAGTTAACCACCTCTGACTAGGAGTTACTGGTCTCCATTGAGAATTTTAAACCCATAGAAACATGGTGTGAAAGCGACGCTTTTTACGTGGAAACCACAACTATGAAGATATTTAACAGTCAATGTGTTCCTATGAAGAAAGTAGGGAATTGTTAATGCGAATGGTTAAGCTAAGATTTTGGGCTTGTTTAGAAATTCTACTCTGCTTTTATATTATTTTGTCTGTACAGTTGATGAACAACCGTCTGTTGTTTGGAGGGTTTTGGAGTTAAGTCAATATGATAATCAAAGCCAGGAAGGCTATTTGATGGTGATTCATGGTTATGAATTTAAAAGATTTGGCTCCTTTTTTCAGTTTTCAGATGTGGACATTCTTGGCAATTTTTCCATGGTTTTCATTTTTATATCAATGTGGGAATTATCTCGATCAAAATTAAATGCGTTGATATAAATTTTGTTTCATCAGCCCTAATGTCACTAATAAAATATTCAATTCATAAAGCGCTATTAGAAAGACAACAGTATGAAGAAATTATTAAACAAAATATGTATGGTAATGGAAATAAAACATTCATATTTTCTGTTGGACGAGAACAGTATTTTGAATTGCCAACAAAAGATGGAGCTTAATTTCAAACAAACACTGAGATCATCTATTGCTGAGTTAAGGGGATGTTCAGGGTGTTTGAGGTGTTTTTCAGTTCATGCAGTGGCTCTAGAGGCTTCAGAACAGATAAGTGGGATTTAGAATAATATGTGGACACTTGGGGTCATTTTAAGCCCATTCCTGGTAGCAAAGTTTTAGGGAACGTTATTGGCTTAAGTTATGAAAACTGCTGGTAGGTGTTAGGCCGTAACAGTGCTTCACAATTTCACCCTATCTCAACTTTTTGGTAAGAAGAGATTTTTCTGTGAGAACATGAGGTCCAGGGTGCATGTGTGGTGTCTCTAAAGTTGTCTCCTGTCCTTCTCCAGCCCACATTCCTGGTGGAGCTGTCCAAAGTTCTTGCAAACCCAGGGAACACCCAGGTGGCCCGGGTAGCTGCGGGTCTGCAGGTGAAGAACTCCTTGACCTCCAAAGACCCCGACGTAAAAACGCAGCACCAGCAGAGGTGGCTGGCCATCGATGTTAATGCCCGCCGCGAGATCAAGAACTATGTAAGTGTCCGGAACTTATCTGCTGCGAAGTCCCCCAGAATGCTACCCCCTCTAACATCAATCTGTCTGTGTCCGGCAGGTTCTACAGACTCTGGGTACAGAGACGTACCGGCCCAGCTCGGCATCGCAGTGTGTCGCCGGTATCGCCTGCGCCGAGATCCCTGTCAACCAGTGGCCTGAATTGATCCCCCAGCTGGTGGCCAACGTCACAGACCCATCCAGCACCGAGCACATGAAGGAGTCCACGCTGGAGGCCATCGGCTACATCTGCCAGGACATTGTGAGTCCATGACACAGTAGGTGACGTATCCTCAGAACCCAGACCTGGACTGACCCGACGATTTCCTACAGGATCCGGAGCAACTGCAGGAGAACGCTAACCAGATCCTGACGGCCATCATCCAGGGCATGAGGAAGGAGGAGCCCAGCAACAACGTGAAGCTGGCCGCCACCAACGCCCTGCTTAACTCCCTTGAGTTCACCAGGGCCAACTTCGACAAGGAGGTACCACTCTAGTCCTAGTTTTGGTCCTGGTTAAGATCCACATCCTGCCCCAGGTTCTGGTCTAGGTTCAGATCCAGGTTCAACTTTAGGTCCTGCTCCAGCTGCTCTGACAAGTCCTGGTTCTGATTCAGATCCATGTTCAGTTTGTAGTCCAGGTTCAGATCCAGATTCTGGTCTAGGTTCTGATTCTGGTCCAGGTCCAGTTAACGTGTTGTGTGTTTCAGACGGAGAGACATTTCATCATGCAGGTGGTCTGTGAGGCAACACAGTGTCCTGACACCAGAGTGAGTTTAAAACCTTCACATAGGTTTGTTGACAGTGATGCATTCAGGTGACTCAGTAACTCTGCTGCGTTCAGGTGCGTGTGGCAGCCCTCCAGAACCTGGTGAAGATCATGTCTCTGTACTACCAGTACATGGAGACCTACATGGGACCGGCTCTTTTCGCGGTAGGAACTGTACATGAGATTTGGCCCTTGGCATTTAGGTGACCTCTAGATGACCTTCTGCTCTGGTTCCAGATCACCATTGAGGCCATGAAGAGCGACATCGACGAGGTGGCGCTACAGGGCATCGAGTTCTGGTCTAATGTCTGTGACGAGGAGATGGACTTGGCCATTGAGGCCTCCGAGGTCAGTCTGTGTGGACAAACGTGTCAAAGTTTCATTTTGTTATTTTATTATTATTTTATTGTTTTCTGATCATTTTGACACCTTTTTTTTAAAGTTTATGCAGAAGTCAGTAACGCATATTTCAGTTATAAAGTAGAATTTTTTGTCATTTTTCTACAACCAAAAACCTGTCAGATAAGTGTTGTTCTTTTTTTTAAAAAAAAAACAAAACAAAACATTTTTTACAAACTGTAAATAAAATTGAATTTCACAAATTTGCAGTTTTTTTTTTCTACTTTATTATTGCATTGTAGTCAAAGTATCTATTTATTTAAATAAAACTGTCAGTACTCTTTAAGTACTCTTAGATTTTATAACAAAATCTAGTCTAACAGTCTATATTGAAAAATTGTCATTCTTTTTGTCAAGATGTTTTCAGAATAGAAGACACTTTTTTTTGTGAAATAGAAACTCCTGACTTTTTAAAGTAACATTGAATATTTTTGTCACAAAATTGACTGTTTTTTGCAATATTATGAGTTTTGTTTAGGAAAATATCAAATTTAGCAAAATCGTGACTTTAATTACATCTTGATTTTTGTCCAAAATCACTATTATTGTCAAACCATTGTTTATAAATATGTTTTTAATTAAAGGTATTTATCAAATTTCAAATCTCAACTTCTTGCAAAACATTTGTGGAATTGAATCTTTTTGTTTTCAATGAAAAATGTTGTAATATCAACCCTCGTCCTGACAGTTATTTTTCATGAGAATATATGTCAACTTCTTGACATCGAGATTTTGTCATAAAGTCATAACACACTAGAATTGCTGGTTTTAGTTGTAGAAAGAGAGTTTTAGTTGTAAAATTATGGAAACTGAAATGGCATCTGTCCAGTCAGATGGAGCTCAGGCTCCTCCTCCTTTACCCTCTGAGTTCTGTAGAACTAGTATACACAAGTATTTTTATATACGTGTGTGTGCATGAAAATAAAGCATATAGCTCTGACAGGACACTGACCGTCTCTCTTCCCGTTTCCTTTCGTCCAATGGCAGGCCTCGGAGCAAGGCCGCCCCCCAGAACACACCAGTAAGTTCTACGCTAAAGGAGCATTGCAGTACCTCGTGCCCATCTTGACGCAGACCCTCACCAAGCAGGTACCCCCCCATAGCTGTTAATTATACTACAGTCGTTAATGCACTTGCACATGGTGGTTTATTTGTTTATTCCTGCTATATTACAAAAGAAATGTTTAGTAGAAATTCCTTTTACACGTGTCCAAATCACATGACCAAAGAGTCCCATCTCTTCTGTGGTAACTGAGGTTGGTCAGACACTATATTCACACTGCAAGGTTTTAATGCTCAATTCCGATTCTTTTGTGAAATCCGATTTTTTTTTCTTTTTTTTTTTTTTTTTTTTGTGAGGTCGTTCACATTACCTAAGATATGCGACTTGTATGTGATCTTTAGTATGAACTGAAAGCGACCCAAAGCATTCCGCATGCGTATTGTAGAATATGACAATGTCACACAGAGCTAGCGTAGCCAGTGTTCAGACCACACAGGATGCCTCCCTTATCTTCCTTCCCAGCGTCAGTTGGGCCGAGGAGGGGGGGGCAGGCAGGCATCATCTGTCAAGCCCCCACCATCCTTGCATGAGTCGGGCGCGGCTGCTGGTGGGCTGTCGCAATCTCCGTGCTGTCCGTGTTATGCGTGCGCTCCGGGATTCAGTGGTCTCTGGCGGGGAGATCTGGGCGGGCTTTGCAATGCGTGTTCGCGGATGGGGTTCCTGTCAGGGTTTGGTTGCGCTGCCCGACAATTGCAGCAGACCTCCACCCCCCTCCAGAAGCTCCATGAGCCTCCGACCCAGCCAGGGTTGATGACGTATAGGTCGGATGAATGCGACCTGCCAGTTTAGACTGAAGTTGCATATAGAATGATCGGATAAATATTGGAATTAGGACTATGTATCCAAACGGCCTGGATCGGATTTGAAAAAATCCGATCTGTGTCGTTCATACTGTCAATAAAAGATCGGATACAGGTCGCATATAGGCAAAAAAAAAAAATCAGATTTGAGTCACTTCAGGCTGCAGTGTGAACGCAGCCTTAGATGGCCAGCATGTGGTTCTGGTTTTAGTCTGCAACAGGGCGGCTTTAGAGAGACATAACCTGTGTTGTAGACTTATACAGTTCTATAACATTACAGAATGATGAAGCATAACTGATATTTTTCAGTTATACTATCCTAACCCTAACTGATATTTTCTAAATATATTCATATTCAACACTTGAAACTCCCCCAGTTTCCATAATTATTTTAGTGGTGGTTGGAGTTATCTCATCTCCACCACAGCCTGGGTCTATGCCAGGTGTCCGTAGAGAAACCCACAATCACACAAACGGCTTCTCCACATTTTTCCTGTTTTTGTCATTGATGTCTTAAACTGCAATTTCTGAAACTGTTCAATTTATGTTAAATATGCCCACAACTAAAACAAATGAGTAAACTACAAATATTTGTAAGCAAATTTACAGAAAGACAAGCCGCTAAAGCATGGTAACCAGAGTTATCCACACAATAAGATTAAGTTAGCTAAAGTATGTGATCACTACGAACGTTATGGCAGAGGCAGTGAAGAAAGAGGGTTTAGTCAGAAGAGACAAGAAAGAGAGAGAACGATCAGGAAGACTTCTAGAAACATTTGATTATTTTTATCACTTCCAAACAGAAGGGGAAAACTAGCTAGAAATAAACTTTGTTGCAGGAAGAGATGTGAAATCAGAACTGATCATGAGCATGTCTTTGCTCATGTCTAACTAAACTTTTCTTCCTTGATATTCTGCCCCCTTGTGCTCAGAAGTGGTTTTGCAATAACATGTTTTTTTTAAAAAGACTTGTTCTGTTCATAACTAATGGATTAAATGTGTTTGAACGCTACAAAAACAAAGAGCAAAGCATTCACTGAGTCACAGGAGAGGAACACGACCAAAGCACATGCAGGCTTAAGTAACCGTGTTGGGTGCAAATACATCATTTATTTTCCCCTGCTGGATATATTTTGGATGGCCACTCTTGACTAATTGGGGTAGATGATTTTTCAGCAAGAGGTTAGATCACCCAAAGTAAGGAGGTTTTTTTGAGTGGTGTTTACAATTTCTTTAACCATATAACTTTTTCTGGAGCTTTTTGTTGGGGCTTTTTGCTTTTCATTTTAGTTGGCTCTGCATTGAAAAGGTTCAAATAATGGGTGGGGGCATACATGTTATGACATGCTTATGCAGCCAAAAGAAAATAACATAGTAACATTCTGTCAATCTCCAGTCAGGTGCTGGAAAAGATTTAAAACTAGAGTTTTTGTCTGCTGACTGCAGGATGAGAATGACGACGACGACGACTGGAACCCCTGTAAGGCTGCGGGTGTGTGTCTGATGCTTTTGGCCACCTGCTGCGAGGATGACGTGGTTCCTCACGTTCTGCCCTTCATCAAAGAGAACGTCAAACAATCTGACTGGCGCTACCGCGATGCCTCCATCATGGCCTTCGGCTCCATCCTTGAGGGGCCCGACCTCAACCAACTCAAACCCCTTGTTGTGCAGGTAACTCTATTCCCCGACCCAGTTTCACTCTGCCGTTAGCTTCTCCTCCCTCGCTCACCCTCCCTTCCCTCTACAGGCCATGCCGACGCTCATTGAGCTGATGAAGGACCCCAGCGTGGTGGTGAGGGACACTACCGCATGGACGGTGGGAAGGATCTGTGAGCTGCTGCCTGAAGCCACCATCAACGAATTGTACCTGGCCCCCCTGCTGCAGTGTCTGATCGAGGGCCTGGGTGCCGAACCTCGGGTGGCCTCCAACGTCTGCTGGGTGAGTGGAAGGTCAAACATCTGAGAACAAAAGCCCAGCCACCACTCGCCATTCATCCGCATGATGGTTTGTCCTCTGTCAGGCTTTCTCGTCTCTGGCCGAGGCTGCCTACGAGGCCACGGATGCCGCTGAGCTTCAGGAGGAGCCCAGCACCTACTGTCTGTCCTCATCCTTTGAAATCATTGTCCAAAAGCTCCTGGAGACCACAGACAGGTATGTCCAGGTCCAGACTCTGGAACAAAACTATTTTTTTCCCCCTCTCCAGTCAGTGAGAAGGGACAGTGTTCTCTCTCTTGAGAAGGATTTTACTGATTCTGATTATTACACGACACAAAAGGTCTGCCTGCCAGAAACAATATGATGGTTGCCCACAATTTTACACCAAAACATATGGAATGATGAATATTTTTAAATATTTAAGATTTTGTTACATTTCATGTAATTGTAATGGCTGTTTATAGGAGAGAGGAATAACATCATGGGAAAGACAAAAACACCCTAAATATGTCTAGAACTACAAATTGGTTTTCTTCTATTGATTCTTGGTTTGTTTGTTTTTTTTTAAATTTTGTCATTAAAATAGGTCATCACTTCTCAAAATTACTTCATGATTTAAATGCTTTGTCTAGACCCACATTACATGAATCAGTTTTGTCCTGTATTGTTAAATGTTAGACTATCAACTTTAACTAAAAGACTGTTATGTGGGCTAGAGCTAGGAGCTCTACATGCAATCTTCCCGCTTTATCAGGGCTTGGGACCAAAGTGACTCAAAACAGACACTTTGGCAGAGTTACTGGTCTCTGCTCTGACTACAGCTGGGTGCACTGGGAGGCTGCTGTGAGACTGACCCCCTCCCAGTGCTTTGTGACGCTGAGGGCAGTATCCGCTGATTGTGCATCAGTGACAAAAAACCAGGTCCTCATTCTAGTCTATGGAGACCGTCGCAGAGGCTGAATGCACTGCGTACATGTGAATGCACCATAACTGCAGAAAGTCGGTCTCCAAAACACCAAAAAAAATCCTCAATAACACCAGAAAAAGTCACTAGATTTGTCACTAGTCAGTTTTGACAAAAAAAAAAAAGCCACCAGGGGAGTTAGGAAAGTCACCAGATTTAGCGAGAAATTTGCAGAGGTAACACTGCTCCTGTGACAGGAAAAATCAGCTTTGCAGTCTACAAATAGCTTTTCTTCTATCAACTCTCCATTTGTTTAATTAAAATATCCATGTCCAGTTCTTTTCTGTGAACCATGGTGTCTGTGTTCAAATTGAGAACGGACTTTCAAAGTAAAGGTTTTTTTTTTTTTGGTTTTTTTTTAAATTTAAAGTGCATTATACATAATAATAATACTAAATAATTGTTGCCATTATTTTTATGTTAAAAAAAAAAGCGTTAAGGCACTAATAACGTGTTTATGCGCCTAGCCCCTTGAAAAGAAAGATCGATAAAAGTTGGTTGTCCTGTCAGACAGCCTCTATAAGGTTAGTTGCTGCCTGAATCAAGTGTCTACCTGCCTCAGAAAGTCGGACAGCCATTAATGGTTAACCCTGTGGAATGTACCTGCGCACCACTGGCATGCATGCGCACTTCTTTCTCTCTCAATTTCAGTTTCAAGACGCTTTATTGGCATGACTCTCTCTCTTTGTATGTGTGAACGAGAATGTAAAGATGGGGTGAAAGAGCGCTATGATTGAACTGAACGCTTTTTTTAAATTTCAAAATCGCTTTGGCGGGGGTGGACTATCTGTGGCGCTGCACCACACATTAGTTTGTGTGAGAAACCCTGCACTCCCTAAGGCCACTAAAATGAGAGAAAAAGTTGATCACGTGTAAATAACATGTTTCAGTATCCTGGAAGCCTCATAAATATTCTTTAACAGGATCAACAGGTGTTTCCACCAGCGGGTTTCAGGTGAAACTCCTCCTCAGTCCTTTTGGCCATCGTTCTCTCCACTATGGTGAAAACACTCCTTGATGTAAACTACCAGTCCAGACCACATAGTGGCGGTAGTGCACAGCTTTCACCAAAACGGAGAGAAAATATGCAAAAAAAAGATAAAATCAGAAAAATAAAATCTTGTAGGATCTAATGATTGTAGACTTTGTATAATACATAACGATGGCGCTAAAGCGGACGTCAGGATGGATGATGTCATGTCCTGAGATGATGTCAGAGAGGTGTTGATCCTTTAAAGTGTTGGTTCCCGGTTCTGATTGCATGACATCGCCGTGTCCTTCATGCCTCAGGCCCGATGGTCACCAGAACAACCTGCGTTCAGCCGCCTACGAGGCTCTGATGGAGATCGTGAAGAACAGCGCCAAAGACTGCTACCCTGCAGTCCAGAAGACCACGCTGGTGATCATGGAGAGGCTGCAACAGGTCCTGCAGATGGAGGTGAGATTCTGCTGCTTTAACCTAAGCTTTTTCACTTGCTGATGCTCCATAACATCATTCCCTGTGTCTGCAGTCTCACATCCAGAGCACCTCAGACAGGATCCAGTTCAACGACCTGCAGTCGCTGCTGTGCGCCACCCTCCAGGTAAAACCCCACGACCCAACCCCTCCGTCTTCAGACTCATATTGTGGCAGTCAGCTCAGAACTTCCTGTTTGTCTCCAGAATGTTCTGAGGAAGGTGCAGCACCAGGACGCCCTGCAGATCTCAGACGTGGTGATGGCATCTCTACTGAGGATGTTCCAGAGCACTGCAGGCTCCGGAGGTGTGCAGGAGGACGCTCTGATGGCTGTGTCCACATTGGTCGAAGGTATGTCTGTTACCATTGTAACCACTGATGGAGGGTGGAAACACCACTCTGACACCACTGTCTGTTCTTCTTCCAGTCCTGGGCAGCGACTTCCAGAAGTACATGGATGCCTTCAAGCCGTTCCTGGCCATTGGGCTGAAGAACTATGCCGAGTACCAGGTAGGAGTTTCCAGCTGCAAACTGTGGGTTCGTGGGTCCATACTTTCCAGCTGTGAACCCACTAGCCCCGCCTCCTCACTCTCATTGGCTGTTGAGCTGAAACAATGAAACAAGTTGGGCTGAGGCTGACAGTTCTTTATTCATTATACTTCTTGAATGGTCTGTGATGAGAAACCATGCACCACGCTGACCGTGATGTACAACAACCACATTAATCTGAGACCTGCTTCTGCCTCTAAATAATCCACAATTCTGTGGGAACATTTGACTCCTCAAATTTATCATTTTATCCACCAATCAGGCTTTAATCCCTGATGATATATTATCAGCGTTCTAGTATTCTTTATTTAGAGAATTATCGTATTTTTGTTGATAGAGGAAAACTGTTCTGACTATAACTTGTTTTTGTCCGGCTCTAGCAGCCTGCTCTCCCCAGCTGACTGTGATGTGGTTTCAGGTGTGCCTGGCCGCTGTAGGTCTGGTGTGTGACCTGTGCAGAGCTCTGACCTCCAACATCCTGCCTTACTGTGATGAAATCATGCAGCTGCTGTTGGAGAACCTGGGGGTGAGGAACAGACTTTTTATTTTTTACAGATGTTTGTACACCTGGGAGTGATGAAGACTGTCTCAGCTTCATCAGTGCTGGTCTGTGAGGAGAAACCATGCACCACGCTGACTGTGATGTACAACAACCACGTTACTGAGACCTGCACATCTGCCTTCCTGTTAGTGTTCAGACATGACCTCAGAGCTGCAGCTGAGGACAAAAACAGTTTGGTTTTTAGAATAATTTAACATTCATGAATCTGCCTCTGAGATGGTTCCAGTCTGTCTTAGAAAGATTTGACTGGTTTCCATGGAAACAAAGACATTGTAGATCAGATGTAATCTATATCAACTTTGAATGTAAATTAACAGTAATAATGTTCAGAATCATTTTTTGAAAAAGCTATGTCCCTTCCACATCTGTTAAAGCTGAAGGACCTGCAGGGTCTAGTGGCAGATATCTACCATCTTTATCTTCATTCACAGTTGGAGGTTTAGTTTTACACCAGCAGGTAAACACATCATGTCTATCCTCAGAACGAGAGCGTCCATCGGTCTGTGAAGCCTCAGATTCTCTCTGCGTTCGGTGACATCGCTCTAGCAATTGGAGGAGAGTTTAAGAAGTATCTGGACATCGTTCTGGACACCCTGCAGCAGGCCTCGCAGGCACAGGTGGACAAGGTGAGCACTTCCTGTCTGCTCCTGGTCTTCTCGTTCTGGTACATGAAAAGTAAAGATCTATGAATCTGATCAGAAAATTTCCATTAATCTAATTAACCATGGGTGATAAAGCAGTCACTCATTTTTAGAAACAAGAAACATCAGGAGCTGCCAGCCACAACTCTGATTGGTCCAGGATGGTAGCCATAACACAGCAGAGTAAGTGGGTAGCAGTGGGACAGACAGGGTTCTCGGTAGAGCTCACCTAAATAACAGCTGGAGAGGTTTAGTCATGCTGACTATTATTGATTGATCGAACCTGGAAAGAGTGTTCAAAAGTGGAAACGGTTTTAGAATGAAGAGTCACATTCTTGCAAGATTTGCAATTTTGCAAAAAGTGGCTTTTCCCCCTCATATTCAACATTTTACAACAAAAAAGATTATTTTATTTAGCGCAAATTGGACAACAAAATAAGAGACCTGATATTTTATCCAAAAAAAAGTTTTTCAGAATTTTTTATTTTCTTGAAAGTTTTGAATTAAGTGTTTCAGCTAAATAACTTCCAATTTAATTTCCAAGTTGTTGTTGTTTTTTTGGTTTTGTTCTTCTTCTTTTTTTAAATAAAATTACCAAATTATATATTTTGCAAAATTCAGTTTTTTATGACTCAAAATCATGATTTGAAATCACGTAAAGCTCTATCATTCAGGAGCCAATGAGCTGCAGCATAGGCTTAGTTCCACCTCCTTGGGTAGATCATCCAGTCAGAATCTTTTCAGAACTGAAAATTAGAAACTAAAGGGTAACAGTGCTCTGGTTCAGTTTAATTTCTGATGGAGAGTTCTGGTTGTCTGACTTTGAAATTAGATCTGGGTTAGGGTTGGTTGTTGCCGTAGAAAGCTCTGCTACTGACGTGGTTGAACCTCTGCTGTTTCAGACGGACTACGACATGGTGGACTACCTGAATGAGCTGAGGGAGGGCTGTCTGGAGGCCTACACTGGCATCATCCAGGGCCTGAAGGGGGACCAGGAGAACGTACACCGTAAGACTCCCACACCTCCACACCACAACCAGAACCACCATCTGTGGTGAAGCGACATCGGTTCCTCTTCCTGTCTGCAGACCAACAGGAGGATTTTACGACGTCGCAGATTAATTTGGGTCTTTTCACCCAGAAAGCTTCAGGCGGCAGCCTGGCGTCTAGATGGCTTCCTGGTTTTGCGGGACCCAACAAACTTACTCTGGAGACGTCTTTTTTCTAACTGTGGTCCTCTCCTTCCTGCAGCTGATGTGATGCTGGTCCAGCCTCGAGTGGAGTTCATCTTGTCCTTCATCCACCATATAGCTGAGGATGAAGACCACTCTGACGGGGTGGTGGCCAACGCTGCTGGACTCATTGGGTGAGAACTGGTCCTAAAGTCATTCCCCCTATCTGGTAGTGGGTTAAAATGGGTTTATCCTTTAGTGACCAGAGGCCTCACATACATGGGTGCGTATACACAAAAAACGTGGCGTACGCTTTTTTTCTCAGGGGAAGTTCAGATGTATCAAGAATGAAATGAACATAGAAATGTGCGGTTCTTCATGGCAAATTCATGGCTGGCATACACAGATTTCTGCAGTTGTTGTTACTTTGGTGAAATTTAGAGGTGATGTTGGGAAACAGTCCTCAGACGGAGTCATTTGTACACATGAGACACATGAACAATTAACACTTATGAACAATTAACACACCCATGTGTCTGCAATTACACGGGTGGATATAAAAACATGTGCAAAATGATGCAATGCATTAAAAACAAAGGCAGCTTTTGCAGTATTAGAAGACATTGCAAATGCTACAATCCGAGTAGAGCGTGTGTTCAGAGACAGAGGATTTGCTGGCACACGCTGATAACTGTCTCATCAGCTGCTTTAGGTTCCCGAGGGCAATCCTCCTGGAACTGTGCACAGAGCCGCGGCTGCTGTTGGAGCACAACACAGCCAAGAGCCATGCGCAGTTTGCAGCAAAAGCCTGTTTTCCGAATGTAATCGGAGTTATCGACTGTACACACATTGCTATAAAGTAAAGTATAAATTCATTATCACATGATGAATTTGTATATGTCAACAGAAAGCATTTTCATTCGATGTACAGATCATACATGATGCGCAACCGTGACATGCATTAAGCATGTTCTCCCCCAATTTCCATCCCATCTTCACAGCATCATTACTAGTCGGTCGTTGGTGACTTGCTGTGTTTTGCTGGTTAAAGTACAGATTAAGATCTTTCTAACAAGCCCCTGATCGTCTCTGTTTACAAAGTAATCATTTTAACTATCCCCTGCGTAAAATGTGAAACGTCTCAATCAGCCTCAGCTTTTCTCTGGCAAATTTCTTCAGTAATTTGCAACAATAGTATATAAATGGCTCACACTTAACGTTTTTTAGCTGTACTGCTACAACTCAAAAGCGAACAATGTCGACCTTCCCCCTCTCTGTCTTGGGTAGTGTTACGACCCACGTCTAGTAGTTAGGTCATAACATGGACAGGCCCCCCGTTTTCTCCCCCATCTCTCAAACAGCCAGTAGCCATAATCGGTTTTCAGTTGTATGTTAATTTTATTTTCTTTTAAACAAAAAAAGCTTCAGAGTGGACCCAGGCCAAAATAACAAACAAAAGAAACTATCTTCATTAATAAACTTACCTAATTCCAAAATAAACAAACCAAAAGACAAAAGCTGAACACTCAAATTAACATAAATTATGTCACAGAACTACAGCCATAACAGGATGGTTGTATGTCTTCATGTGGCCCTGCGATGGACTGGCGACCTGTCCAGGGTGGACCCCTACCTTTCACCCAAAGTGAGCTGGGATAGGCTCCAGCAGGCCCTCGTGATCCTGTACTGGAAATAGCAGGTATAGATGGTGGATGGATGGGTGGAATGTGGCAAAGGATGAGTAAAGAGTTCAGCTTCCAAAACAACTGTATAAAAGTAAGCAACCAATGGGAGTGCTTTTTGCTCAGAACAGATGATGCTAAGCAACACCATGGACTCACACTGAGTATGTTACAGAAAATAAGACCTTAAATGGTGAGTCCTGGAGACAGAAAACTATCATTTCTTCCACTACATTATATTAAAGACAATATTGTGGTCAATACTTCATTTATTTGACCACTCTCATTCTTTATTACTTTCAAAATTTAAAGTTTGAGGCGCACAGTGTGTTTGTAAAAGATTAATTTATTAGAGTGCAATTATAGAAACTCTAAATCTATGTGTTTTTTTCGCAATGGAATCCTGAATGTTTTGCTTCACTTTGCTGGCGTAGCTTGCAGTTTAAGGCCAATCAAATCGTCTGACAGATTCTGTGTTTGATGTCTCAGTTAATTGCCTCTTCTTTATCAAAAATCAGCATTGACCATCACGTCATCTCATGAATCAAAATCTTGTGATGCAATCTCAGCACTCAGAGGTTATTTTGTCACACCACTGTATTTGTCAGTTGAGAAAAAAAAACCAGCTAATTAATGATAACAACGACAAGTTACAATCTGACTGAAATAATCATCTTCATCTCAGTCCATTACAGCAGGAACATATGTCATCATTACTTTTACATGATTGCATTCATAATGTAATATAAAGACATGAATATGATGTAATGTGGACGGTTTTCATTGCAGAATATGTGTTTTACTATTTAGTTTCAAATTAAGCTTTGAAAATGACCTGACCAACTTAAATCTGTACTCTGCCAATAGCTATGTGTATTAATTATAACCTAATACAAAAAGGCCGATGCTTTTGAGCTCATAGAATATGATGGGGAAAAGATCTCGCCAATGATGAAGTCATTGAAATCTGCTATAGTCATCTTTCTTGATTGAAAGACAGGAATACACGTGGAAAGATGGTATAGGGGAAAGTTTGAAACTACATGATACATCCAAAATTCTGTCAGTCAATGTTCCACAAACAACCAAAATCCCACTCAGCTGATTCTTAATAGCCGTGCTTCACAACCTGA
Source organism: Arrhamphus sclerolepis (assembly GCA_037176975.1). Taxonomy (NCBI): domain Eukaryota; kingdom Metazoa; phylum Chordata; class Actinopteri; order Beloniformes; family Hemiramphidae; genus Arrhamphus; species Arrhamphus sclerolepis. The sequence continues at coordinate 51,498 of JBAMYA010000023.1, read as the reverse complement.
GGCAGAGGTCCACCTGACCCTGCCACCAAAACAGGTCACTCTTACTGAAATCTGTGAAGGAGTGTGTGAAGTGTGTTGGACTGCTGTCCTAATGTATACATTCCCTCATGCTCTTACAGGAAGTGACGAGAGGGAACAGTTGCTTTACCCGACTTACTGCCACGAAACCACCAAGATTTAACTCTTCACGCATAATTAATCCCAAGGAAAAACCCATTTTCTTGTTTAATGTCTAATCACTGCCTTATTTTTATTAAAGTTTTAAAATGTTCTTAAATTAACTATCATAGGAGAACATAGTCAATAGGCATTTACATACTAACATTGTGTAACATTTACATGAAAGTGTGCCTCCAATTTTAGCCCAGTGGCTTTTACATACTGGCCCAAGCGAAGGAGAAAAATCCTTCGAAATCATGTCCTTAGATACATAATACCAGCATCTCATACGCAACATGCAATGTTCTTTGTCCTACAACAATGTAGAACAAAAATGAAAGTCGTTTGGGTTGCACAGTTTATGTGCTTGTTAAGCACCTTCTAATTTCATCCTCTACTTGAAGAGTTAGAAGTTCTTAAATGTCTACATCTCCTCAGTTTCACATATGCTGACAGAGAATTAATAAAAGTACAAGCAAAACACAAGTGTGTTTCCTTATACTGTTTTCCACATCCCATTGATAGCATTGCACATGTAAAACGTAATCATTAGGTCGCTAGAAATTCCCAGACATCTCTCAGTCATTGAACGGGTTTATGTACCCTACGTACACCAGTGGTCTCTCTTTTTTCACACCTTTTTCACTACCCAGGTGTTCAAAAGCCCTGGAAGAATGTGAGCTCTGCCTTACCTAGAAATCTAGATGTACTGCTAACAGAGTTGAATTAGCTCAGCAGGTTTATCTAGCTACCCTCCATTGGAGCCCAAACGTGTTATGGAGTCAATCAGATTAGTCTGTCCTTGACATCTACAGTAAATTAAAAAGTTGGACTTCTGACAATCTCTTAAGAGATTGTGGTGGATGAGGTCCACCTCATTTACAAACGGGAAAAGAAATCTGGTAAACTTGTTCTAATGATAAAGGAAACTATTCAAGAAGCAATCTGAACATGATTATATATATATATATCTGTCTAACTTTAGCCGTTGAGTTTAAGTGTTAGTACACTTGTTAGTCCCAAACTGTGCTTGCAAAGACACCAACAATCATTGGATTCCTTTTTCATATCTCTCCATCAAAGTCTTCTCCACAACACTCTTCGGTTGACTCTTTTGCATTGCTTTGAATCCATTAATTTATAGGTTGGTTTGATTGGTTTGAGTGCTGCATGCAGACACAGTTTAAGAAGCAACACTTGGTCCTTTGGCACCTTTTCAGACATCTGTCTAGAAGTATCTATTAAGTTCTGTCCTCCTACACAACATATTCCATCCTCTTGATGTGAAAAATAACAAAACAGATTAAAGATAAATGCATATGAGTCAGCTGCTGTAAGTTGAGATACAACTCATGTTTCTGTGTGTTGGATTTGCTGTTACATTAACTGAAGAACCTCAATAATTCATTAGTGTCTGTAGATGGGAATACTTTTACATTTCACAAGTTAGTTGGTCAGTTACACAGTGGACACCAGGGAAATATATTACTTTATTACATTTCTTTGGACTTGGTATAAAAAATGAAGATAGATTGATTCAATGTGCTTGAAACTATTGGAAAGATTGAGGTTAACCAATAGTGAAAACCTGATGATAATGAAGGCGGTCCTTGATTATCTGACAGAAACTTTCAGCTGAGCAAAATGTTTATGCATGAAGCAATTTAATAAAATAAAGTGGTGAGTGACAGGACCGTCCTTATTTTTCAGCTCCAGTCTGCATTAAGTTCACTTCCTTTAAGTCTCAGCATCATCACTGACGTTTTGTCAGTTAATTAATGAGGAAATGTGAGTCTGTGTGAACTAACACTTTCTCAAACACCCAAACAACATTCCAATCAAGATTTGTCAACTCTGAATAATTATCTTTCAATATTATCAACATTAGAATATTTACTGAAAGACAAATGACAGACATATAAACAACTCCAGATTTATTTATAAGATCAGAGTACTGAAATGTCCTACTTATTAAAACAAGACAAAGAGCCTGTGTATGGTCTCTCAGACCCAATCGACTTCACCCCGTTTTCCACTGAATGTTCCTCTTTTAAGTATGTTTGGTCAGCTTTGCACTGCCATGCAAACATATATTTGAACACAGTTGCACTGAGGAGCCCTTAAGGCTCATTCTACCTTATAGAGCGTATGGTGCATGACGTGAGAGGTCACACTGACATACAGTTATGAAGTATCAAGTACTCCTGGCGTTCACAACAGACAGGTCCCAATATCAATGCCCACACCAGTCCCACCAGCATACATAGTATACGGCCTGGTTCATGCTACCCAGACAAGTAGACTACTGATACATCAAATGCTCCCATTCACAACCTTAAAATCAAAACTATGAAAGTACATACAAACCATACATTCATTTAAAACATCCCTTTTGTTTGAAATGAAAATTCTCTAATATGTAAACGTCCATTATGCCTCACGACCAGTGACATGTGATGACGTTCATGGCTGGTGAGGCACTGACTCCATCAGAATCAAATTTACAAATAAATGAACCCAATAGAGTAGATTATTCACCATCTGGCCAGCAGTAGTTAGCTGGTTATGTTTCAGATGTTATATTAGCATCTTTTTAAAAGGTTTTCTAGTGGCCTTTATTGGATAGAGAGAAAGCAAGGGCAAGATAAACAACAACATGTTACATTAAGCCCACAACCCAACTTAACCACTAGACTACCTGACAACTGCTGCTATGTCATCACGACATCCATTTAAAGTTAAAAAAAAGAAGTTAATATAGCTTTGATCTTTCCTTGCTTTGCACACAGTGCACTCAGCCTTCTACTCCTACCAGGATGATACGAGGGAATTTTATTTTTATTTTTTTTGCAGTTCATCTCTGAAGCTACACTTCGCTTCAGTATTTTGTGTGCAAAGCTGCTGCGCTGTCTGCTCTGCTCCCTCTGTATATGTGTGTGTGTGTGTGTGTGTGTGTGTGTGTGTGTGTGTGTGTGTGTGTGTGTGTGTGTGTGTGTGTGTGTGTGTGTTGCAGAGCCGCCCACAAGGCAGCCTCTTGGGAATTACGTCACGAAACAAAGTACCGTAGTATTCTGTGCAAAATGCCAGGCAATTTAAGTAGATGCTTAATGGTCCTATGAAAGACGGTGAAAACCAGACATTTTCATGAATTTACCCCACGTCCGGGCAATTCTTTATTGCATGCACGTAAACTGTGTTCAGTATGGGTAATATCAGAGTGGAGAACATAAAATTAACAGTCAAGAGCAAAAAAAAAAAAAAAAAAGCTGTTTTCAGAGCACAGAACTGCCACTGGGTGGAGCCAAAGAGTCCTAGTAGCTCATGTCTGCTGCCTCAGTTTTTCTCTCTCTCTCAGTTGTTTTTCACTTGAGCTGAAACTTTGCAGAAGGTTTTCTGGAGGTGGAGCAGGTCAAAGTTTTGACACTTTGGAGGCGGAAGCAAGGTCCCCATTTGATTGGTCATATTCTAATGAGGTCACACACCATGACTTCTCTGTAATTGCCTGTCTATGAAGGAATGATCTGGAAGCGGTTATTCTTGGGAGACTTCCATTCATATTCAACTGTCAAAAAAAAAAACATTGGCACTTCTTATTAATTTAAGAGTAAAGAATGATGTTTGCTGCATTTGCTGTTAGTGTCTAAAATTGCTGCGCCCAGTGCACCAGTACATACCAACGCCAAAGGGCGTCTTGTGTCTGAGAGAAGAGATAGGCTTTGATGAAGAATGATGAAGTCAAAGGCAGCTTGTGCAGGACACTCAGCAGTACTGAAGCCTTGAAAATGATGAATCCCATCTTAAACTGAATTCTTCAGCAGCTCATCAGCGTGGAGACACTAACATAGGTTGATGGTTCTTTTTAGCATCACTTAAAATCCCACATTAGTTGCTGAGTTTAGAAAGTGCTGGAGGAGATAGAGGTGCTTCTGAGTGTGACAGAAACTGAAAGCAGTGAGGAGATCAAACCCAGATGAAACTCTCGAGATCAGTAAAAAGCCGAAAGGATCTTAATTTTGGAGGTTTGTCCAAGCTGGAGGGAGGTAGAAAAAGATGGCCAAAACCTCTTCACCCTTTAAAAAAAAGTGAGTTTGACAACTTCTGACAACTTTCATGGGTCAACAACTACAAATGAGTGATATGAAAAATTAAATTTTCAATCAATTTAAGAGGCAACTTTTTTTATTCTAGGTTTCTGTCACATTTTCATCACACTCTCACTCCCTCTGTTACTCTCATGCACCTCGGTTATTGCATCTGTCCAGCAGCATCTAAAGACAAGGAAGTCCTTCATAACTGCTTGCCCTGTAAACCTGTTAACGTGAGTGATCCTGGACTAGAAAGGAGATATATAAGCACACTGTTAGTTTCAGAGACTCTATAGTACAAGTCACATGTAGCACAAGGCATTTTCAGTATAAAAATGCTCCGATACAGATTTTTGGCAGAAACACCCACTGCTCTCCAGCAAATCCCTCCCCCTCAGAAGGAAGGGACTTCCAGCAGAAACGGACTCAGGAAGGGCAGCCATTTGTCTTGGCGAGAGGGATGGAGGAAGAAACAAAAATCAGGACTAGCAGACACCTGCTGTAGGGAAAAAGAAGCAAAGCTGATGACACTAATATAGTCACACGGAAAGTGAACAAATATGAAATATGATTAGATATTTTAATGAGCTAATGATAAAACGGTATCAAAATGAAAGTAAAGGCTGTCTCATTACATTAGTAATATAGCCAATTTTTAATCACTAAATTGAAAGTAATTGTAGATTTAAGTGGCATGAGCACTCATGAAAAAGATTCCCTTTAACCTGCATTTCAGTTGTCATAATTTATAACACTTTTACGTCTTATAATTAATTTGTGCTCTTTTAATCATCCAAGCAGCAGCTTGTAATCGTATGTGTTTGAGTGAAACCCAGAGATTCATCAGTCTAAGTCATACACAGTGTTGAGATTTACCTCTAGGTAAATTTTAAACATTTTAAAGGGCTGACTTGGTAAAATCAGCGGCCTTCAAGTTTTATTTAGTGTACATGGATGTGTACGACAGATCTTTTCAGATCAGATCAGGTTCTGGAGTTCCACAATGGAACAGTCAATATGTTCTGCTCCAGATTGAATTACCTCCCTTCATCTGGCTTCCTCTTACTTCTCGTTTCATAAAATCTGCTGTTTAGTTGCTACATAATGGGGCCTGGGAATCACCATGTCAGGTCCTCCTGCACTTCATATCTACAGGATTAGAAGGAAATAGATACATTCAGCACATACAATAAACATTTTCAAATGTCATCAATATTTACAAGATTTCTTATTTACAAATCACGCAAAAATTAATTTGAAAACATGCTGCTGCATTCATAACCCAAAGAAAGTGCTAACTTTACCCATAATAGTTTTATGGGTTAAAAATTAGTTTTGAATTAATTCTGGGAAGCTCATTTCAGCCATTCAGGTCGATAACTGGTTAGAAAAGATCTGGAGTCTCAAACAGAGCTTATGGTAGCCTGATAGATCAAAGCCATATCTAGACAGATGTAGGATCTGAAAAAGAGCCATAGGACCTCCTCATCCAGGAGGAGGGACCAACTGTTGTTCTCAAAGTGCCTCTGTGAACAGCTGGTTAGAGCTGCAACCAATCAGAGCAATGAACGAGGCCACGTATTCAGAGCAACAAAAGCAGATGCAATCCAATGGTTGCTGCTGCTTTTTCAAGCAAAATTTGAGAATAATCAGTTTGCTCAAAAAAACAATATATTCTATGATGTTTCTTACCATTTGTACATGAGATGGACCTCATCCAAGACAATCACTAAGAGACTGTCACGGATATCCAAATCTTTAATTAACTGTTGATGGCAAAGTTGGTTCAAACATCTAGACTACAATGTCTCAGTTCTGTCATCATCATGTTAAGTCTTCTCACAAGCTTTCTACAAGGATAGATCTGATTGGCTCCCCAAGACTTTTGGGCATAATTAATGAGCTTCAATGGAGGGTAGCTGGATGGACCTGCTGGTTTTATGTAAATTTGTCAGCAGCATTTCTAGAATTCTTGGCTAAGCCTTGTATGAAAAGCTACAACTTTTGAAAATAACTTAAAACACCATCCAAGGTTCAGTTTTGTGACCAATTCTGTTTTCTATAAAAAAAATATTCTTTTTTCTTCAAGCAGTTAAGCCAGCTGAATAAACGATACAGAAAAACAAAAAGCAGAGTTGGTTATCTTGTTGCCCTCTAATGTGCACATTGACAGAAACATTGTCAGCATTATCAGATAAAAGTGTCCGTTATGTGGACTTGGGCGTGACCACATGCTCATATACAGGAAAAGAAGACAAATGAAATGATTTGAACAAGCTTGAAAGATTTTCATATATGGAAGTAAGACTGTTTCATTGTTCCTCCCTACAGAGCACCCTTTTCCAAACATCCCTGGTTGGTTAAAAGACAACTTCATTCATCTCTAGAGCAAAAACACACCTTTCCGAAGACATTCTTCAACAGGTTCAGCACAGAAACAAGCTCAGCATCCCCCTCTCCTTCCCCACACCCTTGAACCACATCTTACCTGTCACATCTCAGCTGTCTCATCTTCCACCTCAGATGTGGGTCTGGTGCTGCTTCATTGTTGTCTCCAACCACATCAGGAGAAGCTGGAGCCCCCTCCACCTAACAACCCCCACCTGTCCGCCTCTAGCAGTCAAGTGAAGAGGCGGCTGGAGAGACTGAACAGGAAAAGGGCTGCAGGTCCAGATGGTCCTGAAAGCCTGTGCTGACCAGCTTTGTGGATTCTACAGCACCTCTTGCTTCAGTACCAAAAGGATCTCATCCATCTTCTCCCAGTGGCTACAGACCTGTAGCTCTGACATCCCACATCATGATGTCCTAGAAAGACTTTTATTGGTCCACCTAGGTAAGCAGACAAGCACCTTCCAGACTGAATTTCAGTCAATATAATTAATACGGTCATTTAGTTTAAATGGTCAGAAAGCAATTGTGTTTTTTTTCTTTGTCTTTTTCTTTGAAAAAGTTTGGTTGTCCTGCCAACAGATGGCAAATCTATTGATTACCATCCTGTTTCTGGACTTGATGTTTCATTTCAGGAAAGTTAATTTGTCTTTTATTTCAACAAGCAAATAATGTTTCACTTTCAATTCCAAGAACAAATCTGTGGAAATCTTGTTCCTGCCTGAGAAAAATTATGATAATATTTGATGTTAGAGAACCTCTTTGTTCATTTTATGCAGCGTTGATTCAGTCCAACATGCATCCACGTTTTCTGTTACCAATAAAACTGTTTTTTTGTTTTTGTTTTTGTTTTTTTGTAGGTCTAAGTAAAAAGATGATTATGAAAACTCTGTGGAGGATACATGTTTCAATGTCTCCACTAATTAGTCCAAAATGACAGGCTGTGTTTTAGCTTTGCCACAAAGTTCTCCAAGAAAAAAGTCCTGAAGCTGTGCACATTCCCACAAGCTAACTTCATTATGAATATAAAATAAATTATTTAAAGTATTAAAATACACTGAAATAGATTTAAATTATCATCCTTATTCTTATTGATATCATCATTATAATACTACTCTCAAATCTGCTATTATCACATCGAGTGGATTTCTTTTTTGTTTCTTCTCTCTTCATAATTTCTCTCATTGTTATTATTATTATTATTATCATCATCATCTTTATTATCATCATCATCAATATTATCATCATCATCATCATCATCATTATTATTATCATCATTATCAATATTATCATCATTATCATCGTCATCATCATCATTATTATCATCATCATCAACATCATTATCAATATCATTATTATCATCATCAACATTATTATTATTATTATTATTATTAATGATAATGATAATAATTTTAAAAATTATCATCATTATTATTATTATTATCATTTTCATTATTATTATTATCATCATAAATATTTCAGCTCCTTTCATTGGTGCTTTAGTTCCAGATGGTGGCAGCGACTGTTTTGACCTTGTTCTGACCTTGTAAAGCACTTTGTGCTGCATTTTATTGTAGGAAAAGTGCTGTATGAATAAAGTTGGATGTGATCAGACTGAATGCAGTGCAGTGCTGGAAGCTGCTGTTGACTGTGTGAAACTTCAGATGAGCAGGTAGTGAAGCCCGTGGTGAGCGTGTACCCAGCAGCATCCAGAGCCCACCTGGAGGGGAGCAGCTCCCTGCTGTGTGTGGCCTCAGCCATGTTTCC
>JBAMYA010000023.1:29068-42999 GCA_037176975.1 Arrhamphus sclerolepis | reverse complement strand
AGTCTGGACTCCCTGCAAAGACAAATAATGAACAAACTGAGGAACTCCAACCACAGGAAGTCAATCAAACCAAGGACCTGATTATCCCAGAGGTCTCTGAAGTGGTGGAGGCCAGTGAAACTGTATTGGACTCCAAACCAGAAGAGATCTCTGAGGAAAAACCAAAGAAGAAGAGAAACAAGAAAAAGAAGTCTGGACTCCCTGCAAAGACAAATAATGAACAAACTGAGGAACTCCAACCACAGGAAGTCAATCAAACCAAGGACGTGATTATCCCAGAGGTCTCTGAAGTGGTGGAGGCCAGTGAAACTGTATTGGACTCCAAACCAGAAGAGATCTCTGAACAAAAAACAAGGAAGAAAAGAAACAAGAAAAAGAAGTCTGGACTCCTTGCAATAAGAAATGATGACCAAATTGGGGAACTCCAACCACAGGAATTCAATCCAACCAAGGACTTGATTTTCGCAGAAGAGGTCTCTCAAGTGGCGGTGGCCAGTGAAATCAAATTGGTATCCGAACCAGAGGAGGACTGTGAACTGATGGAGGCCAGCAAGACTGAACTGGTGTCTAAACTGGAAGGAGACTGGAAGGACAGTGAACTGGGGGAAGCCAGTCAACCAGAAAAGCTGACTGAAATTACAGAAATCTCAGAACCAGGGGAGGAATTCAGAGATCCATTAATTAAAATGCCATCAATGAAGGTACTGCGCATGTTAGAACTCTTTGATGACATTTCTGAGGTCAGTCTAGAATTCGATCCACCGCAGGACATGATTTCAGAGGAGGACTTCAAGGTTCTTACTTCCGTCTTGGAAGGAAAAAGACAAAAGAAGGTTTCTTTGTGGAGGAAATTTAAGAAATTCATGACTCCAGCATGTATGCGCCAGTACAAGCATGAAAGGAGGTGTGCTGAACTGGCTGCAGTATTGGAAATATTAAAATCTGAATCATTCCCAGAACCAAAAGAAAAGGACAAAAGTATCCCAGATGAGGCAGTAGAAATTGAATCAAAAGAGGTCCCTGAAGAAGTTGAACTGGACTCCAAACCAGAAGAGACCTCTGAACTGATTATGGTCAGTGAAAAAGAACCCGGTTCCGAACAGTCAGAACTTAACGAACAAAAGACAAGACAAGAGAAGATCTCTGTGTGGAGATGCTTTAAAAAATTTGTGACACCAGCATGTATGCGGCAGTACAAGGACCAGAAGATACAGGGCCAGACGTAAGACCAAGACTGATGATGTGTTAAAAAAAAAAAAAAAGAAAGAAAAGAAGAAAAAAACGGCAACACATATGTGTTGAATGGGTTTTCTCTGGGGACTCCAGTTTCCCCCACTTCTTCTTCTTTTTTTTTCAAGAAATTTGAAAGAACTGTACAAATCTGAATCTCTGAACAAAAAAACAAAACATGAAAAGTTCTCCATGTGGACGGTTTAAAAAAAATTGTGACACCAGCGTGTATGCGGCAGTAGAAGTACCAGAAGATCCAGGGCCAGATGTAAGAGCAAGACTGTTGTCGTGATAACAAAAAAAAAAAAAGAAAAGAAGAAAAAAACGGCAACACATACTGTGTTGAATGGGTTTTCTCTGGGCGCTCCAGTTTCCCCCACTTCTTTTTCTTTTTTCTTTTTTTTTTCCAGAAATTTAAAAGAACTGTACAAATCTGAATCTGAATCTCTCTGTGAATGTGGAGAAGACACGCCTTTAGAATTTTAGAAATTTTTCAGCCACAATAGGAAACGTGGAAAAGTTAAAATTTTTATCCCCCCCAATGAGCTGCCACCTTATCGCGGTGGAGGGGTTTGCGCATCCCAATGATCTTAGGAGCTATGTTGTCGGGGGCTTCATGCCCCTGGTAGGGTCACCCATGGCAAACAGATCTCTAGGGGAGGGACCAGACAAAGCGCGGCTCATACGACTCTTATGATGCTAACTAACTTTGGAACCAAGTTTCCCTTGCCCGGATATGGCCCCTGTCTGGAGCCAGGCCTGGAGGTGGGGCTCGGAAGTGAGCGCCTGGTGGCCGGGCCTTGTGGCGCTTCCACTCTGGACTTGCTCCGGGTGAGAGGCGCCGAGCTGGTGTGGGCATAAATATGACCCCTCAGCTTGGTGCCTGTACATTGGGGTTTACCCCGGTGGACAAAAGGGTAGCCTCACTCCACCTTTGGGTGTGGGGGGGCGGATCCTGACTGTTGTTTGTGCTTATGCATGGAAAACTTCTCATATATTACTCATATTATTATGATCAGTTTTGCAACGATTTTCATACGAAGTGTTATTCAATTGTTGTCCTTGTCTACTGAAGGAATAAGAGTGCACGTCTTTTTGCTGTGTGCTCAGTAGTGGTGGTAAACTCGGTTCATCTTATGTTGCATCCGACCCTGAAGCCCCGAAGCCTGTGTTGAACAAAGGGACCGTGTCCAAATGAAGCCTGTGTTGAAGCCCGTATCATCTATTGCAAGCGAGAAGGGCCAAAAAGCTGGCATTGATGCGTTGCTAAGTAAAATAGCAGAAAGAGCGGTGTTTTGTGCACAGAAAATGCCATAAAAAAAACGACATTTTACACGAGTAGCGTAAAAAGCGGCATTTCCAACAGTCGATAAACCCCGCAAAAAGCGGTGTTTAGTGGTGCCACAGGTGTGACAGGGGAGGTTCTTCTAAGCAGTGAGGAGAAACTCACACAATAAGAGAGCAAAATAACAACAGTGAATCACACACACACACAAAAGTCTCTTCCTTGCTTTGTGACACACATCACAACAAGAAAATACATTTTGACATGATTAACTGAGCAGAAAAAAATAATAAATAAAATAAAAGTCTATGAAAATACTACATAAACAAAAGTGTGAGGGGTAAAATATATTACCAACACTGTTAGACATTATTATATATATATTATATATTATATATAGACATATAGCTTTATGGTAAACACGGTTTACCATAACTGTAACTTACTGTAAATAATATTTTTATACCCATATTGCCATGCAAATTACAGTAACTAACTGTAGAAATGTTTTAAGGTAAGTTATTGGGCGTTTTGTCATAATTTACTGTTAAAAATACAGCAAAGGCTAACAGTGAAGTTGTTTAGCTATACAGCTTCGGAGTGGACTCAGGCCAAAATAACAAACAAAAGAAACTATCTTCAATGATGAACTTATCTAATTTCAAAATAAACAAACCAAAAGACAAAAGCTTACCTCCCTGGACTAAAAAACACAGGAGAAAACAAGAATCAAAATAAATGGTAGTCCACTCCTACAATTTACACTAAATTTATCAGACTGAAGTGATGTGGCTGGTTGGAAGGTGAGGGGGAGCGGAGTGAGCTCTGTTGCTGGTTCGCATCCTGGCCCTTTTAACTCGTCAGGTGGGTCAGGGCAGCCAATCCTCCATGCGCAACGGCACACTCCTCCTATCAGGAAGGCACACCTGCACACTCGAATTAACATAAATTATGTAATAAAACTTCAGTCATAACAGGTAGGCACAGGCAAAACGACGGTTCAAACCACTGACCTTGAGGTTCATGGATGAACTGAGCCACCTCTTTTTCTGGTTTACTTATGTGTGTGCTTCTCTCGCGTCATAACATTAACAGCCTCACACACTCTCCCACCTACTCTTGCGTTTGTTGCTTAGGACAGCGTCAAAGAGCACATTTTTGGGCGCCTCCAATTCAGCGAGTGGCACCTCCTGTTCGCTTTCGGGAAAGTTCTTTTTCACCGGCCCTACACATTCTTTTCTTTGGTTTTCTGATCATGCAAGGAGCGGAATCTCAGCTACAGAGCTCATTTATATAAGATTTGCATATTCATATGGGGGTGTGGACAGGGAGGGGTCAGGTACTCAAACATGTGCTCAGTTCCATGTTGATTGGGATGTACAAAAGAAATGTTCTTGGATTACTGCGTGCACATAATTTCTCCTATTTGCAGGTCTCCATGAGTTTTTGTCTTTGTCCTGAAACACGTTCTGTCTGTGTGCACGCAGCGATCTGTGCACAGCGTTCGGTAAAGATGTCATGAAACTGGTAGAGGTTCGTCCGCTCATCAACGACCTGCTGACAGAGGGACGCCGCTCCAAAACCATCAAGACCAAGACACTTGCCACCTGGGCCACCAAGGAGCTGCGCAAGCTCAAGAGCCAAGCCTGGTGAGCACACTCACATGCACACGTATGCAGCAGATATAGTTTAAAATAAAAAACAATGAATCAAATCTGCCTGAACTAAAGAATTAAAGCTCTAAACTGAATATTTAAACTCGGTCTGAGCATGAGTGGAGGCTGGACGGAGACTTTGTAATGTTCCTACCAGCAGCTTCATCTAAAACCTTTTAATTCCTTAATTTTTATAAAATAAAAGTCTCAGCTGTTTAGTATCAGAAACTGGTATTTGATTTAATAGGTGAAATACGATCAGTTTATTTTTTTTGTTGCTATTTTTGTGGTATAAAATGGCAACATTCTTAAACAAAATTTTAACATCTTCTTCCACAAACTGATGTTTTTTCACAATATATTTATATTTCTTTTAATGAATTGCTCCTTTTTAACCTAAAATTGCAACTTGACTTTTTTCCCCCAAAAAATCATGTCAAAATACTGTTTTTATAAAATCCTAACTTTGTAACCTTGACTTTAAATATATTTATATTTATTTATATATTTATAAAATCTGATAATGTAAAATTACAACTACCTCCCTGAAGTTTTTTTTTCTTTGCATTTTTAGCATGAAAATTACTTACCTTTTTTTTTTTTATCTTTCTGTAACTTTTTGCACAAAACTACTTACTTGATTTTCTTAAATTGACTTAAAATAAAAAAAAAAGAATTTTTCCCAAAAACTAATTTAATTATTTTATATATTATTTTTGGAACCTTCGGATGTCTCATTCTGACAGGAAGCCAATCAGCTCATCGGTGTGTCATGTGACCTGTGACAGTCATGTGACCCATGATGACCTGCTGTTGTCTTTCCAGATGGTTGCCATCGGTAACAGACAGATGACGTGACATGAGTGAACTTTGATGGCCGTCTGAACTCTTCTTCTGCGGCGGCCGCGGCGCAGGAAGTGAAGTGAGATGAAGTGAGATGAGTGTCTGTGTGAGCGCGAGATGATGACATCACACCACCTTCAGTTCAGCAGGCCCCCCTCTAACCCCCCCACCCGCCTCCCGGACTGCCTGTGGACTGGACTCTGACCACCCCCCCCAAAAAAAAAAAATATCCTCCTCCCCCTCCTCCTACGATCTCTCGCCGCATAGCTCGGCCCTCCTGCGACATCACAATGACGTCACCGACCCGCCACCGCCCCCCAGCAGCGGGGGAGGGGGGAAGGAGGGGGAAACAGACTTTTGTGGAACTGAGCGAGCGACTTTGTGGACTTCTTCTGTGGAAAACTTTAGATTTTTGTTGCTCTTATTTTTCTTCTTCTGAGCACTAAAAAAATAAAAAATAAGAAAAAAACGGGGACGCGGCAAATGCAGCGGCTCTACTGGCTCCGCCTCCAACGGCAGCACCCCTTCAGAGCGAGCGCTCAGCGCTGAGGAGCGAGTGCCAAACAGGACGGGTCCGAGGCTTCACTTTAGTTTCCCGCTGCACTTGGTTTGGGAACGGGTCTCGACGTTTCTGCTTGTTGAAAAGATTTCAGAGAATTGAAGACGTTTGTAAAAGGTTCTATTTTTCCATTGCTATAATAAAGAGAAAGTTAAACCAATAAAATGATCTGAAACATTCCCGAGCAGTTCTGGTGATTTCCTGTTGGATTCCTGGACTGGACTGCTGCACTCCTCTGATTGGACGCTGAACTCTGGCTGCAGCCCGCTGTCAGGTTTTTGACGCGACACCACAAACAACCATGATTTCCTTTGTTTTGTTTTGTTTTTTTGTGACGCTGCTGTGAGCGCGCTTGGTGCCGCTTTCAGCCTTAAACAACCTGGAGGGCTTTTATTTTGTAGGTGTGGCGGTTGTGAGGAGATGCACTTCCTGTGTGGACGCAATGAAAGTCAATTTTAATTTTTTTTTTTTTTTTTCTTTCTTTTGCTGAATTGTGAATCATTTAAAGCCGATCTTTTTCTTTCTTCCACTTTAGTGAACTAATAAAGTCTATATTGTTCTGAAACTTTTGCTGCTGTTTCTGATGAGCTGCCACGAAAAGTCTCTTGAGGGCAGAGGAGTTTTGACTGTAGATTAAATTTTGGGAAAGTCAAAGAGGAATCAAAATATCAGAAATGACATAAGATGACAGACTTCTTTTTTTTGTACACTATTATTAATCCTTGTGAGGAAATTCTTTCTCTGCATTTGACCCATCTGGGCTGTTAGAGCTAGAGCGGTGGGCTGCCACAGTGTGGTGCGGGTCTCAGGTGCCTTGGGTACATCATTGGTACCAACTGGGGATTGACCTGGCGACTCTCCAGTTGCCAGTCCAGTTCTCTAGCCAGTACGCCACAGAACCTCTGAAAGTCTTTTATAAAGAACATTTAAGGTTTCCTTCAAATATTTAGCTTTTCTGAAATCTGGACTTAAAACAACTAAATATCACAGGGTTTATGAAGTAGCTTTTTCTGTGTATTTGTTCAAAATTTTTGTCATTCATCTTCGAAAAAAATAATTGTTACCAAACTTGCAAGTTTTGTCAGAATTTCAGTTTTGTTTTTTTTTCTTGGCAGATTTCTGGGTTTTGTTGCAAATATTTCAACCTTTTACAATTGCTCTTCCTGTGGTTTCGTAGATTTGCAAGTAGTTTGTGGCGTCAATTCAGAGCCTTATGTTAAGAGAACAAAAATCCAGAATCTGTG
The DNA here is from genome assembly GCA_037176975.1 of Arrhamphus sclerolepis. Lineage (NCBI taxonomy): Eukaryota > Metazoa > Chordata > Actinopteri > Beloniformes > Hemiramphidae > Arrhamphus > Arrhamphus sclerolepis. Next base: position 36,183 of record JBAMYA010000023.1, on the reverse strand, counting down.
ACCAAGAAAGGAAAAACCTGTAACTCAGAGTTAGTCATCTTCCTCTGTTCTAAAACCATCTGCTTTCTCAGGTTTTGTTGTTTTCCCCCCTTACTTAGCAGTTTCCATTCTGAAATGAATGTCAAATCAGTGCTGTCAATCAACAGCCGATGAGGTGGGACATAGCTAAGGATTTAGCAGCTGTAGGATTGGTCCAATTATGAGTTATTTTTGGACACGGAAGGACTCACGGCAGCCCCTCCTGCTGGGCAATGGTACGTAATTTCTTGTCAGTCCAATTACCAGATGAAGCTGCTGCATTTGTCTCTTTTCAAGAAAATAAGTCTTTAGAGGGATCTAAATACCTGTTAAATATATCAAAGTTGTTAACGCTGCATTTATCAGCAGATGTTTGGTGCTATGACATTTAAAGTGGTGAGTCATTCAGCCAAAAATCAGGGTGCTTGGTTTTCCTTCACAAATATTTAAGGAAGATGAAGTTTATGGCTTTTTGATTCCAAACTGACAATTTCAGAAAGCTGGATTTTCATTTATAGCAAATCTATGAGTTTGTGAAGTTGTAATGTTTTTGTTTTCATCACTTGATCAACTCGAATCAATTGCCGTTCTTTTCTTTTTTAAATTTAAATCTTGTTTGATGACAGGAAGACATTCTTTCCTCACGTCTCAAGCCCGCCCCCTGGTGGTGAGGTGTCGTCCTGTTGTCACCTGCCAGGTGAAGCCTCACAGGACAGCATATGACAACTTGGATATTTACTATGGAGTCGCCTCAAATATGCAAAGAGAAACCCAGAAAGTCTTGTGTAAATGTTTACATTTGAAAGAGAAAACAAAAATTTGATGTTAAATTTCAGATTTGCAATCCTTATTTAAGAATGTCTGGAACTGATTTCTTTATTCTATATTTGGAAGTTAATAAGAGAAAAGTTTGAAATTTGTAAATTAGCCACAGAAAGCAGATGTTGTGTCAGAGGTCATGCTGCTGATGGACATACTGCAGGTGATGGAGGTCTGGATCTTTGTTCAGCTCAAGTTCATCTGAACTTTCAGAACCATTGTGGTTCTGAAATCTCTAAACCTCCACGTACACGTTAAGAGCTGAAGTTTCAGGTGTCTAAAAAACGTGGAAGATGTCGGGTGTTACCATAGCAACAGATGGGCTAGGAGACAGCCGTCGAGGAGCATTTACAACTGAAGAGGTTTTGGAGACATTCGTGGTTGGCTGGGAAATCCTAGCACTACAGCGTTTGTACAAAAATACAATCTTGTATGAGTGGAAAAAAAATCAACTCACTGCATAAAAGCAGATGATGAACTTCACTTTTTATGAGTCAGCTTGGAAACTGATTAAATACATATTCTCTTAAAGGTAGGGTGTGTAATTTCTGAATGTGGTAAAACAATGTTCTTAGAAAGCATTGAGTTACCTCAAAACTGATTAGTTTAATTAGAATTAGGTGAATGAATATCAGTATGATCAATAAACATAATCAATGATGCTGTAACATAAAATACATCAATTGAATAATAAAAAATAAATCATTAAAATGTTTTTTTTGCATTTTCTTTAAACTTTATAATGCTGAAATTATGAAATATGAATAAATGACATCAATATATATTAATATATTAATATTCTTTATTTAACGTTTATTTAATGTTATGACGTTAAAAAAACATCAGTTAATAAATATGTTCAATATTAATTAAAAACTAATCAATAAATATCAATAAACAAAAAATAATTATGTTAATTGTAATAATACAGTTGTTATAGTGTTATATTAAATAATGAACTACATATCAAATTGATGGAATTTTTATATAAATACAATTATATCCATTGAAATGTCATTAAATGAACAAAATATCAATAAAAGACCTTAATTTATTTTTCAAAAATAACTAAGAAAAAGACTTTTTTTTAAGTTTCATTAGAAATTACAATTTTAGCATTATTGTATTATAATATTATTACACTGGAAGAATAATAAAGTGTTTCTCTGGTACCAGGCAGTGATCGATCACCTCTGATCGATCCCCCCTCCCTCCTCCACCTCCATGTTGAGTCTGTAGGAGGCTAGCGGCTAACAGCTAGCAGCTACAGTCACGGAGCTCCGGTACCGGTACCGGGCGGTTTTCACATCCAGTCTGCTCTGACAACGTCCAGTGGGGCCGGTACCGTCCCGAAGCGGACCGGACTCGACATGGCGGCGGCTCTGCTGGGAGGCGCAGCGGCGGTTATGTAAGACGGAGCCGCCATGAACGACGCGCAGCGAGAATCTCCGGACTTCGTCCTGATGCGGCTCGTTTCCGCAGAGTACCACCGGCTGCCCGAACCCGACCTGCTGGTATCCGGGGGTGGCGGGTTCGGGCCCGTCAAAGCGGCGCTGGGACGCCGCGGCGGCGGGTGTGAAGTGGACCCCGGAGGGCCCTCCGCGGGCCTTGGCTCTCCGTTCCCACACTACAGCTCTCCGCTGCCCGGAAAGAGCGAGCTGGACGGCGGACTGCGGCTGCCGCAGGCCCCGCCGTGCTCCGAGCCGCCGCTGTCCCCGCAGGAGGACTTCTCTGCGGCGGCACAGCGGTTCGTGGACTTCTCGGTGCAGCACGGTTTCGGGGCTCACGGGTCAAGGGCGCAGCTGATGGTGTTTCAGAACCTGCTGCGTTCCGGAGACCGGATCCTGGAGTGCGGACTCGAGCAGCATCCCCCGGGGGAGGAGCAGAGACATCTGGACCCGCGATCGGGTCCGGGGCCCGGTACCATGACCCGACCCGGAGTCCAGGTCCCATCCACAGAGGAGAACCTGCAGTGGTGGCTGTCCACCGGCCACCAGACTACTCAGCCAGGTCCAGTTCTGGACCCGGGGTCCGACTCGGTCCTGTGCCACGGACACCACCTGGCTAAGTGGCCCCAGGACCTGCTGGAGCCAGCCCTGCGCCTGGGGCTGCTGGAGGCCAGGACGTCCTGCCCCCAGGACCAAAACCCAGACCCAGTCCTGGTTTTGACCCAGAGATTAGGGCAGCTGGGGGAGCGGAGGGAGGGGGGAGAAGGAGGGGGGGGCTGCTCCTGCCACGGAGTCCTGAGGGACTTGGGGCTGGGTGAGGACCCCAGCGACACCAGTGATGCCCTGCTGGTTCTGGAGGGACTGGGGGCCGGGGACGGAGGGGGGAACGGGGGAAGCGGTGGGGCAGAGCAGTTGGGTGAGGGGGACCCTGGGGGTGTGGTCCCTGGTGGGACAGTCCCGGTGACTCTGAGCGGGCTGATGCGGCAGGTCCACCTGCTTGCAGAGGAGGCGGGGGTCTGCAACTCACTGCCTGGTCCCATCTCTATAGAACCCCGCCCCCTCTCTGTAGAACTCCGCCCCCCCTCAGACCCTCTTCACTCCTCCTCCTCTGGTCCCACCCACGAGCTGGCAAGAGCCCGCCTCTCACGCTCGCAGCCTCAGAGCCGGGCTGCCACACCCAAACTGGGCGTGGCCTCGGGGGGGCGCTCAGCCTCCCCACTGGTGGTCCTGGAGGGGGGCGGAGAGAAGACGCCGCGGGGCAAATCCAGGAAAGGGGGTGGTTCCCTGAAGGTTCGGCTCAGTAAGCTGTTCAGAACCAGGAGCTCCGGTGGGGGTGGCTCCGGTGGGGGGCTGCTGGACAAGAGGCCATCTCTGGCGTCGTCCACCTCATCTGGGGGGAGTCTGCTGGACGTGTGGGGGTCCACCTGCAGCAATCCAGACCAGGACACCGCCAGGTGAGATGAGCCGGTGGAGTCTGAAACAGTTATTGCCGTGACAACAGCCCACTATTACTCGATTCTGATTGGATTTTTTTTAACTAACAAAAATCACTAACGTTCTGTGAAATTCCTAATTTTACAGCAAAAAATTGTGTAAAGTCTTAATATCCAATAATAAATATAAAAAAATTTCAGTTTAGCAATGTTACAATAAAACTACAACAATTTTACAATTCTACAAAAATCGCAGTTTCTCAGTTTTAACTTCATAAACTTTTAGTTTTTTAAGATTTGCAAAATTTGAAAATTTAAAAGAAAAATTATTTGAGGACAAACTTGTTCTATAAAAACAAAAAAACTGCAAAGGCAGCAATTTTCTCCTTTTTTGATGTATTTGAGGTTAGAGTTCAAAGATTGACAGTTTCACAATAAAAGGTTAATTTTTACAACAAAAATGTTATATTCTACAAAAGTGATTATCAGCTACAGACAGACAGAAACACCCAGTGTCTTTGTGTTTTGGGAGTGGGAGGCATTTGGGCAGAGCTCAGGTGAGCATGTGATGTCAGCAGGTGGTAACCGTGGTATCTGTCTTCTTGTTGTCAGGCTGCAGGTGTCCAGGCCTCACAGCGCCTTCTCTCCGCTGCCCTTCACTGGTGAGTGAGCGTGCGCACGTGTGTGCGCGTACAGGTGGGGTGCATGACTTTTCCTCAGCCCCTCCCCCTCCACACTAACCCCTCCCTCCTCCTCTTCCTCCTCTGTCTGTTCATGTGTCCAGGTGAGACGGTCTCTCTGGTAGACGTGGACATCTCTCACAGGTGGGGTGGCGGGGGCTCGCTGCACCCCCCCACCCCTCCTCCCCCGCCCAGGCGGAGCCTCAGTCTGCTCGGTACTTCCTCTTCTTCTTCCTCTTCTTTTTCTTTTTCCACTTCATCCTGATCTTCTTCCCCTTCTTACTCTTCCTCATTTTCTTCATCTGCTTCTTGTTCTTCCTCTTCCTTTCTTTCCTTTTCTTCCTCTTCCTCTGCTCGTTCATCTTCCATCTGACTCTCAGGTAGGACTCTAACAGTCTTCTCTTAGACCTGGTCCTGGTTCTTTTTCTGGTCCAGACCCTCTGAAACCTCCTTTGCTCTTCTTCTTGTACTTATTTCACTTATTTGTGATGCTTAAAAAGGAACACCTTTAATTTGCATAATTAAACCATGGCACCACCTCCATCAGAGCTCCATCCAGACTACAAACACTCTCTCAGAGACGGAAGGAAAGACTGATTGGATTGGTTGTGTATGGATAGACTAATCTGATTGGCTCTACAGGGATAGACAGATCTGATTGGTTCTAATAGGATAGACTGATGTGATTGTCTTTTTTTTTTTGCTACTGATGGTGTTGCCATGTGCTCGGGATTCATGCTCTGGGTTTCTAAGATGCCTAGAGATGACTTGTTGTAAATAGGCGTGATATAAATAAATAGAATTGAATTAATATGAATTCCATGAGGATAGACTGATTAGATTGGCTCTACAGGGATGGACTGATCTGATTGGCTGTCCAAGACTTTAGTTCATTATTATTGAACTCTAAAGGAGGGTATCCAGATGGACCTGCTGAGATAATTAAGATTTATCAGTCACAAGTCGACCTACAGTCCAGCAACGTTGGTACTTGGGATCGCCCACTTCTTATTCTTTGGCTTTATGTTACAGTGAATGTTGTTGATCAGAGGGTGGATGTGTGTGACACCAGCAGCTGATCTGAAGTAAATTTACTACAAATAATCCCATGATTCCTGTAACAGTGGGAGAAAAAAGCTGATTCCTCCCGATTCTGAATCAATTATTAAATGTTAAATCATCGATAATCTAAATCTGAAATAACATAACATAGATGGAATGGAACAAAAAAGCAGAACTGAATTGGTGAGCACAGAAATGATAAAACGAGCTCCGACTGCATTAAAAGCTGGTGTTTGGAAGTGATGGTGAAACCGGAGCTACATGAAGCCGTGAAGTCTGAGACAAGAATGACATTGTTTCAAAGTATTTGATACAGTCAGAGGAGACATCTGAGTAGACAACATGAAAAAAACCTCCATCCTGCTAAAACATTTATATTCAACTAATGTTTCTGAAAACTCACTGTGTTTTCTGTGTGTGCATATACACATAACAGATAGATGGATAGAAAATAGTCATTGCAAAGTATTAGTATATTATTATTATTATCATTACTATTATTTTTAAAAGCTAATTAGCAGTTGTCCAGGGAATCTTGGTGAGAGGGAAAAATTTCGTAATTGAATCAAAACTCTAGGTCCACGTCTAGGTGTGTTCTTAGCCCCACTTCCTCTCAGGCGTGTGTGTCTCTACAGATGACTTCGGTCCTCCTCAGCAGTTCGGTCCGTTCATGGAGCGAAGAGGCGGAGCCTCTATGCAGTCTCTGCCCCCCCGACCGCTGGCCCTGCCCCCCCCTCTCAGCAACATCCAGCACAGCCTGAGTCTCAATGGTGATGCGCACACACATACTCACATTCACACACTCACATATAGACACTCAGACATACACATGCATGCTCACACAGATGCTTATATACACATGCACAAATACACACATCTACATACACGTATATACAGACATGCACACACCTCAAGAACCAATCACGTAAATGAAACACCTGCACAGTTCACCTTTACCGGTGCATTTTTAAGTCGCAGTTTGTTTGTGTTTATTTTTTCTTTTTTTTGTTCTGTTTTTGGTTTTTTTATCCACAAAAATTAGCAACAGTGCAAATACTAAGTTAAATTTTCTAGGAAATATAGTACTTTACAAAAAAATTTTATTCAAAAAAGTGATTTTGCAACAGAAATTTTCATTTTTAAAACAAAAATGTTTTATCCTATTGAAATTGTGATTTTACAACACAGATATTGATGTCAAAACGTGATTTTATGAAAAATTTTACTTTAAAAATGTGTGATTTTTGCTACAAAAACATGTGAATTTAATTCAATTCTACCATGATAAATTGGGAATTTTTTGAGTCAAATTTATTTTTTTTTAAAAAAAAGAAAGAATTGACAAAAAAAAAGTTGCAAAAGTGTAAACTTCACAGTGTAAAAAATGATTGATGATTGAGAACGAAAAGTTGAGTTGCAGTAAGAGTAAATCTTAATTCCTGTGTCCCTTCAATTCAGTTTTATTTATATAGTAGATAGGTGATTATACTATACATGCATTTTCTACAGTGAATGTAATTAATTGATAGATTAATTATTAATCCTGATGGAAATAAAGGTGTCCAGCAGCTTGTACACATATACAGGACTGTCTCAGAAAATTAGAATATTGTGATAAAGTTCTTTATTTCCTGTAATGCAATTAAAAAACATGA
>JBAMYA010000022.1:18452221-18463771 GCA_037176975.1 Arrhamphus sclerolepis | reverse complement strand
TGGAGTGTGACTGTTTGAGGTTGTGGACAGGTGTCTTTTATACTGGTAACCAGTTCAAACAGGTGCCATTAATACAGATAACGAGTGGAGGACAGAGGAGCCTCTTACAGAAGAAGTTACAGGTCTGTGAGAGCCAGAGATCTTGCTTGTTTGTAGGTGACCAAATACTTATTTTCCAGCATGATTTGCAAATAAATTCTTTAAAAGTTCGACATCTCTCATAGTTGAGGTACAGCTATGATGAAAATGACAGGCCTCTCATCTTTTTAAGTGGGAGAACTGGCACAATTGGTGGCTGACTCAATACTTTTTTTCCCCCACTCTAAGTGTATGTATCAGTCACCTCCATTCATTCACATTAGCATCACATCTAGTGACCCTTAACAGCCTTCTCAACCATTTAGCTGATCCCCTTGACTGGACCATTGGGGCACTTTTATATCATCTTGACAAGGATGTGCGGCATGTAGCGTCTTAAATAATGTCCCGTAAATGGTGTGACACATTGGGAAGACAGTGGAGATGGGGAGGAGACAGCGAGGAGTGATTTACTCCTGCATGCGCACAATTCCACACTGATTATGATGTACTATGAGAGTGTGCGTGGATTCGTGGATATGCAAAGTTTAATACATCTAAATTTTTTTGCATCAGTAGATTTCCATGCAAAGATTTAGAATGAAATCCCGGCAAGTCTTGGAACATGAGTCCTCTTGTCTGTCCTGGAATGTCCCCTGGACACCATGGAAGAGGTGATGATGATGAAGGAACTCCTCCCTCTGAAAGGCTATCTTAGGTCTCTGAGCAGCTCTTTTAGTGATTCCTTCATCCCTGCTGGAACCAGACTCCATGATCCACCTTGTCCCAGAAGTATGACCAGGTGTACCAGAATCTCCTGTAGTATCAGAACCTTTTACAGCATCAAAACCTCCTGCAGTACTAGAACTTCCTGTTGTACTTGAACCTTCTACAGCATCAGAACCTCATACAGTACGAGAATCTTCTGTACTACCAGAACCTCCTCCAGTGTGAGTAGTTTCTTTACCTTCGTGTGGTGGAATGACTTCATCCAGCAGCTTGGGCTTCATTCTCTTCCAGATCTTCTTGATGATGATCCTCAGCTCCTCATTCTCCTGGTCAGGGTTACCTAGCAACAGTATTTAGGGGGTGGAGTCAAGTACAAACACATGCTGGAGTCAAGTAGAGTTAATGACTCCCTTCCTGGGGTCTAAATAAACAGTTTTAGTATTTTCACTTTAACTAGATCATACGTCACGCATCATACGAGTAATTAACATTTATTTTCCATCACTGTCTCTTATTTTATTAGGCAGGTGCTACATGACATAAAAAGTTTAAAACTCAATATACATCACAATAACAAGATTATAAAAATGATTATTGTTAAACTAAAGTAGTTTTACATGGATTTTCAAGTTTCTACGCTGACAGAAGTGTTTAAGTGCCTTGGAAGTGTTTTCTTTCAGCTGCTGCAGTACCATCTGCAACCCACTGGGTGGTGCTGTTGAGAGAAGAATAAAACTTCATATCATCGTCACAAACCTTCAGTCTTGATCTTGAGTGCGGTGCGAACCAAAGCGAAGAGCGTGGCGTTGAAGGTGACCATCCCGTCTGCGTTCAGAGGCATGTTCATGGCCACCAGACGCTGAGAAGAAGAAGAAGAGGAGATGAGATGAGAGAGAACAAGTGCCATCGCAGCTACAGCCCCTACAGCTGTACACCTACCTTACACGCCACTCTGTGAGGACACAGCTTCCCAAATCCCAGAGGAGGCTGGATCCTCCGCAGCAGAGCCACCACATCCAGGTGTTTGATCCGGCCTCTGAAATACAAATGTCCAGTCCTTGTTCATGTCCACCATAAAACCACTAAGCTCATGGTAACAGAGAAGAAACGTACTTGGCCTCTGGATCATACTCAGACCAGATCCTCTTGAACTCATCCAGATGATGTGGTCCCAGAATGGACCAATCACGTGTCAGGTAGTCAAAGTTGTCCATGATGACGGCGACGAACAGGTTGATGATCTGAAGGAGAGAAAACCAGAGTCAGGTTCAGGACCTGAGATGTTGACGTGGGAAAAATTAAACACGCATGTTTTTCTGACCAGGAAAGCACAGAGCATGAAGAAGCTGATAAAGTAGACGATGGCGAAGTTACTGCCGCAGGTGAACTCCTCTCCTGGTTCGTAGTCCGACTCTGGGTCGCAGCGTTTCCCTGGAAGACTGGCTAACATGATCTCCTGCCATGCCTCACCTGTGGCACACCTGCACACACGCACACAATAGTTCAGCTTCCTTTTGAGGACTAACACTGACTTCCATTCAACTGAGCCCAAACCTAAATCCTTAAGCTAACTCAAACTTTAACTCATATCACATCTCTTCGGCTACTGTGAGAACATAAAAGGCAGAAACATCCACTGACCCTTTTGTACAGCACTGATGATTTGTTCAACCTAATAAAGTTATTAGTGTTCAACCAGACGTTTGTGAGCACAACATTAAAAGCTAGTTTCAGTGCTACAACAGTAGGGGCAGCTATTAAGAGAGAAATGTGAAAGAACCAAGTTCATTGACAGAATGGATGGAAGCAATGGTCCACCATCCAGCAACAACACAAATAGAAACCAAACTGAACCAGTGTAGCTAAAGACATGAAAAAACTATTATTTCACATTTTATATGCTACTGTAATTTTCAAATCCCTAATGTCAACTTCACACTGTTTTACAGTTTAATTAGATTAATACTAACCATATTTATGATGTGAAATCAGTAGATAATTAATTTCCAGCATGTTCTACTCTATGATTGAACATATGTTGAATCATGGCTACAACAGCATTAAATCTGAGTGTATTTCAGGATCTAAACGCAGCATCATCACATCATTGGCAAGTTGCTGCTAACATGCTAATGCAGTGATGACTCTAAAGTTAGCATTGTCATGGTGGTGTTGGTGTGCTTTGAAAAAAAAGTGAATAAAATTAAGAAAAAGAAGTATCATTCACATTTTTCTTCCCATTTCTCCATTGTATCTGGTGCTGTTGTTTCTAGGCGACTGGGATGTGTAGATGCGCTGATGTTTACGTTATTTCATGGTTAGTGGTAAGTGTGACATGGGAAGTTTTTGAAAATGTACTGAAAATCCTCTGCCTCTGTGCTTCCATGCATCTAACCTTATGAAACCGTAGATTATGTTCTCTCATATTAGGACCACGCTTAGTTTAATGAAAAGACTATTTGTTCCAAAAAGGTCAGTACATATACAAAAAAAAAAGAAGAATAAAAAAAGTCCTAATAATTTAAAAATATTTACATGTGGTTCAGTAAAGTGTGTTGTGGGAAAAAGCAGGATGGAGGAAGCTCAGACCTGAAGAGGAGGAGGACTGCCTGTGGAAACGTCTGGAAGTTGTTGTTTCTGTTGATCTGGGTGTAGTCCTGCATCGCTACCTTCCCAAACGTCTGATAACACAGAAGAGACGTGGAAACAGATAGAGCCACAAAGTTACACGTAATTAACAATAAATCATCTTCGAACATCCATCTCATTTTAAAGTTGTATTTTTGATTGAATTCTGCTTAAACATCAGAGTTTCTGATTATTTTCGCCAGACTGAGGAAATTCAACATTTTTTGAGATAAAAAAAATCATCAAAACATCCAAAAGTTTAATTCATGAATGTGATTCAGAAGAGTCCAGATCATGAGCCCTGAGGTTCTCCAGAATGTTTGGAATAAAACACATCTCTGATGTCTGAGTCATGTCATCCACATCCGTCAGGTTTACTTCAGAACTCCTGGTTCTGGTTCTGGATTCAGTCAGAGCGCCCCCTCCAGGAACAGCTATGTGGAAACTCACCTGCATGCCGATGACAGCGTAGATGAAGAAGATCATGGCGATGAGCAGAGCGACGTACGGGAGAGCCTGCAGAGAGTGGACGAGGTGAAGTTCTGACCCTGAACTCTGGAGCAAGGCAGCAACCAGGACTAGACCCATCAACCGGCGGGTCGAGTCCTGTGATCCTGTGAACTTTCTCATGTATTTAATAACATTACAACAATATCATATACTGTATTCCATATATGAATTACGTAGTTGTCAATTCAGTCCTGCTCAATTCAAAATAATTAAATTCTTGACAAAATATCAGAATTTCATTTGGTTAATTTTGATATATTTACAATTATCATTATAAATTGTATTGTTTGGTCTTATATCACATTTATATTTTGATTCTTTTTTTTCTTTAAAGAATGGATTTATTGTAGTTATTATAAATGACTGTGACCAATTTTTTTTAATTCAATTTAAAAAAATAATAACTGTTCAGTTATATTAATGTATGTTTAAATGTTTAAATGAGCTGGAAAATACACCTCATTATACCTTAAACTGGAATACATACATGGCTGAAGCCAGACTTCAGCCGGACTTCAGCCAGATTTGAGCCGGACTTTAGCTGGATTTTAGCTGGATTTCAGCCGGACTTCAGCCAGACTTTAACTGGATTCAGGCCAGACTTTAACTTGACTTCATCCAGATGTTAGCTGGACTTCATTCAGACTTTAGCTGGACTTTAGCAAGACTTTAACTTGACTTCATCCAGACTTTAGCTGGACTTCAGTTTCTGGACACTGACATAAATTATCACCCATCAACCAGATAACCATCTCCCTTCTGACCTGTAGTGATTTGATGAAGGTCCACAGCAGTGTGCGAATCCCCTCCCCTTTACTCAGCAGCTTAACCAGTCGCATCACTCGGAACAAGCGGAAGAAGGTGATTGACACGCGGGAGCTGTCCTCTCCACTCTGAAAATACAAAAAAAAAAAAGGTTTGAGAAAGAGAATAAAACATAAAAGTTACTTTCATATTTCTGCATAAATCTACTTTACAAACTGAATTCTCTACAAAGTTGTGGGAGTTAAGTCTTATGAACTGATGCAGGCTGAAACAAGATAGTCTCAAACTATTTGATTTCTTACAATTAATTTACTGACTGTCACATAAAATGTCCAAGTCATCGCCCATCCTCAGTGACCTCTGAATTAAATCCACATCACGACACTGAGAAGAACCCTCTACTTTATTTGTTATTTTAATTCATATCTCCTAACTGCTGCAAGCATCATCAGTCAGCTGTTGCCAGACTACAAACACAACAGCTGAGGACACGACAGCCTCTAGAGAAAATAAGATGTTGAATATATTCCATGCAAACGTCAGAAATGCAGATGGCTCCTCTACGTGACCGTAATCTGCTTTCTCTCTCCTCCACCTACAAAGCCATCATCCAGAGGTCACAGAGAGCTGAAAAAGCTCTGTTTCAGGCTACAAAATGAGATGAAGTCAGAGCTGAGTCGTTGCTGTTTCAGTACTCACGCTAAATTCAGTAACGACGATGTCAACAACGCTGCCGACCACGATCAGAGCGTCAAAGGAGTTCCAGGGATCGATGAAGTAGTGCTGTGAGGAAAAAGGCAAATATGAGAACCGTAGGAACTTCTGGTCCACCAGTTGTGGATGTCTGGAGTTAAACATGTGTCTGGTTCCTCACTCTGAGTCTGAGAGCAAGCAGCTTCAGCACCATCTCCACGGTGAAGAGCCCGGTGAAGACCATGTTGAGGATGTCCATGACATAGCTGAAGGTTTTGGACTGCTCGTAGTGCTGCAGGACAGAAGAGTGGTGTTTTCGGAGTCCAGTCGGCCCATCAGAATGATTAATGTGCATTTGAGTGGAAATATGACCAACCTGAATGGCTAGTGTGACGGTGTTGAGCAGGATCAAGACAAACATGACATACTCGAATCCCGTCGAGTTGATGATGGACCAGAACTTATACTGGACCGGGTTCTTTGGGATGTAGAGTTTCAGAGGCTGAGCCTTTAGAGCATACTCCACACACTGGCGCTGGAGGGAAGTAAACAAAATCAGCTACACATTTTTACAGAATTTTTAAGAATATCTGCGCTGCCAAAGCAAACATGATGAGATGCATCATGTTTCACCATGCGTCATGTCATCAATCACTATAGCAACTACAATGCTCGGGTTCTCAATTCAAGTAGTTATTTTTGGCCCAATGATCTAATCACTGTTGATGACATCACCTTTGCTTCCAGCACCACTGTGAGGAACCTTGGACTGTCTCCCCATCCCAGTTTAGTCAGCCTAGTCTATCTGGTTACGTGTTCTTTCAAGAACACATTTCAGTTCACATTTCAAATCTGACTTTGATGATCTCATTGGTTCATGTCAACCTCCAAGAACACCTCACTCTCAGTTTGCTGGTTTCAAAGAATGCTTTCAAAGTTCTTTTCTGTGGAACCAGCTGTAGGTCTGGAACCACCCAGACCTGCACCCACATCAGTCAATTAAGGAACTGCAGCCTCTAGTGGTCAATAGAGGAACTGCAGTCTCTCGAGGTCAGTAGAGGAACAGATATGAGTCGTTGCTCCTGACTGACTTTAAAGTGTAAATCGGGGGAATCAAGATGGCGGCGGTGGAGTAGGACGTGCTCGCGAGGGCTCCCGAATGTTTGCCTACTTTGTTATCTATATTCTCAAAATTACAGCTAGAGTTACTTGGGCAGCTGTCTCTGAGTGTGTTCGCTACCCGCAACGTCTACTTAAACCACTGAAATGGCATCCAATCTCCGTAAATTCAAGTACAACGGACCAGCCGGAAGTAGGCACAATGCAGCCTCGGACCAAAGTACTGCCAAGAAGGTGAGGGGCGTCTCCTCCGCGACTGCTGAATCTGCACCCTCCCCTGAACCGCTCTCACCGGCCTCTGTTCACCTGACCGAACCTGAAGACAACATGACGGATCTTAAAACTGAAATACTGCTTGCTATCAAGGCCGATATCGCGGAGATAATTAAGTCGGAGCTGAGGGCCGTCGTGGCGGAAGATTTCAGTTTTGTCAAGAACGAACTGGCGGCTGTTAAAACAAATACTGCTAATCTCCGCTCCGGCTTGGACCATGTTCTCACGGATGTTAACGACATTAAGGACGGCTTGTCCACTTGGTCAGACGAGGTCGTGGCGCTACAGGACGAAGTGAAAAAGTTAAACGCTGAGTTGGGGGCGCTGAGAGGGAAATGTGAAGACATGGAGGGGCGCATGAGAAGATGCAACGTGCGTATCCTGGGCGTTCCCGAGACCTCAGAGGCTAACCCCGCCGCGGTCTCTAAAATGTTGCAACAAGTGCTACAGCTCGTCAAAGAGCCGCTTGTGGACCGCTCTCATCGTTCCCCGGGACAAAGCAGATCAGGAGGCAGGCCACGCGTCATAGTGGCTAAACTACACTACTACCAAGACTACGTGGAGATACTGCGCGGCGCCCGGACTCGGGGCCAACTCCGCTTCAAAGACGCGCCGATTACAATTGTTCCAGACTACACCTCAAGCGTGGCAAAAGCTCGAGCGGCATTCACGGACGTGAAGAGGCTTCTATGGGACCACGAGGGAGTGCGCTATGGGCTGCTCTTCCCGGCTCGGCTTCGCATTACGCACGGAGGAGAAGACAAGCGGTTTGCTGACCCCAATGAAGCCATGGCATATGTACAAGAGAACATTATTAAAGCGGCGGCGGACAAGTAATAGGGCTGGACCCATTCAACATTCAGGTTGTATTGAAATGTATAGTTCTGGAAAGTTCAATTTGACACTATTTGCACCCAACGTTTGAGCTATATCCTGGAAGCTTTTACTAAAGCTAAAATAGTTATCATTTCTGTTTCTTTATATATATACAATTTGATTTTCCTAAAGCCCAGGTATACTCTGAAAGTACTTTCTCTTTGTTTTGATGCTGGGCCTGTTTGGACATTGTTGTGGGCACATTTGGGGGCCTGAGCAGCTATGCTATCTTGTAATCTCCATACAAGCACACGAATGTGTGTGGATTTTGTTTTATCTAAAGCTAGGGAGGGTGGGGGAGGGAGAGGGGTTATATGTTTTAGTCTGTTTTGGACTGGGAAGGGTGGGGGGGGGCTATACCGGATCTTTGAGGGTGTGCTGCTTACCTCTTCATCACTTATGCACTTTTACAGTTGTTTGGTTTTGTAATGACTAATATGGCACATTCGTCCAAGCACCCAAATTCTAATCCGGTAAATTGCATCAGCTGGAATGTGAAATCTCTCAATCGTACAATAAAACTAAGGAAGGTTCAATCACATTTAAAACAATTTAATATGGACATTGCCTTTCTACAAGAAACTCATGTGCGCGTTGCAGATAATGAACGATTTAGTAAAAAATGGTCTGGTCAGGTGTTTCAATCAAATTTCTCAGGTAGATCCAGAGGAGTAGCTATCATTATTGGTAAACATGTTAAGTTTACAGCCTCCACAACACATGCGGATCCCTCAGGACGCTTTGTGATTGTGGTCGGTCGACTCTATTCACTTCCTGTCGTGTTGGCTTCGTTATATGCCCCAAACGGGGACGACAGTGGATTTTTTCAAAAATTCATTGCAAATTTACCAAATATCTCATCACATAACCTAATAATCGGTGGAGACATTAACTGTGTCTTATCATCTCTGGATCGTAGTGCAGTGGGGAAAATTCATATTACGAAATCTGCACAAGTAATTAATGCGTTTTGCAGAGACTATGCAATGATTGATGTATGGCGTGTTCGCAACCCGACCGCTAGGTCATATTCTTTTTTCTCCCCGGTCCACTTAACATATTCCCGAATTGACTGCTTTTTCATTAGTAGAGACATCTCACAATTTATATCTGAATGTGATTATGGTGCCATTGTAGTATCAGACCATGCGCCTCTGCATATGAAAATCTCCATACCTGATACACAAACAATATTTAGACCATGGCGACTTAACACGCTGCTTCTCTCAGATGAAATATTTGTCAAATTTATTGAAACAGAAATTAAGTTTTTTATGGAAGTCAACCAAACCCCGGGAATGTTGTTCTCTACTATCTGGGAATCCTTAAAAGCCTACATTAGGGGACAAATAATCTCCTTTTGCGCCAAAACAAAAAAGGAAAATTCTGAAAAATTAAAACGGGTTAATGATGAGATTTTGCTCTTAGACAGGGCAATGAGTCACTCGCCATCCCCACATCTTGCCAAAAAACGTGTGCTACTTCAAACTGAATACAACACTTTAACTACCAAACAAGCAGAACATTTAATATTAAAGTCAAGATATAGTTATTATGAACAGGGAGAAAGGACGGGCCGACTGTTAGCTCACCAACTGCGGCAAAAGTCAGCTAGCCAAGCCATTGCAGCTATCAATAACAAACGGGGTATTACGTGCAATGACAGTAGTGAAATTAATGACTGTTTTAAGGATTTTTACATGTCATTGTACACATCTGACTCCACAGCAGATCGCCTAGACCTTGACAATTTCTTTAAAGGAATTACTCTCCCATCAATAAATCCGGAGCAGGTCAAGAATCTGGAAAAAGACATTTCACTAGAAGAGATAACATTAGCAATTAAAGACCTCCAAAGCGGAAAGGCCCCTGGACCAGACGGCTTTTCGGCAGACTTTTTTAAAAAATATGTTACTGTACTCTCTCCAATCCTTTTGACTGTATACAATGAATCTCTTAATTTAGGTGTACTCCCGCAATCTACACGTCAAGCTATCATTACGTTACTGCTAAAAAAGGACAAAAACCCTCTTAATTGCGGTTCATATCGGCCAGTATCACTCTTAAACACTGATGCAAAAATCTTGGCGAAAGTATTAGCATGTCGCCTTGAGAGAGTTGTTCCTTCTATTGTCTTACCTGACCAGACTGGGTTCATAAAAAATCGCCAATCCTTTTTCAATATTAGAAGGCTTTTTAATATTCTCTACACGCCCACTCCACCCGGTCATAAACAAGATGAAGTAATAGTATCACTGGATGCAGAAAAAGCGTTCGACCGGGTGGAGTGGAACTACTTATTCAAAACCTTGGAGTCATTTAAATTTGGACCAAGGTTTTTGGCATGGGTCAATCTTCTTTATTCCCGTCCGTTGGCTGCAGTGCGCACAAACAATAATATATCATCGTATTTTCAACTGCAACGTGGCACCAGACAAGGGTGTCCTTTATCACCGCTTTTGTTCGCAATTGCAATAGAGCCCTTAGCCGTGGCCCTCCGACAGAATATAGCCATCAAGGGAATTGAGCGTTTGGGCTTCGAGCACAAGGTTTCTCTTTATGCGGACGACACACTTCTGTTTGTTTCAGACCCGGGGTCTGGTTTTCCAGTGTTACTGAGGTTGCTTGAGGGGTTTGGGAAAATATCTGGCTATAAGGTGAACTATGAGAAAAGTGAGATGATGCCCCTGACACAAATTGCGAACAATTTGGATAAAGTACCATTCAAAGTCACCACTAATAGGTTTAAATATCTTGGTATCTGGGTAACCCGCAACTTTAAAGATTTATACAACGCCAATTATTTACCATTACTAACCAATCTTAAGAATGATGTATCTCGCTGGGACTCCCTCCCCCTAACACTAGGGGGCAGAATCAATACTGTAAAAATGACTATTTTACCTAAATTCTTCTACCTTTTTCAATGTCTACCAATTTTTCTTTCTAAATCTTTTTTTTCTAACCTCAATGGCCAGATGTCTTCTTTCATATGGAACAAAAAACATCCAAGGATCAGCTTAAAAATTTTACAGTTACCGCGTGAACAGGGGGGTATGTCATTTCCTAATTTTACTTATTACTATTGGGCTGCCAACAGTCGAGCAGTGTTGTATTGGATGACAAAAGATGACAATAGATCTAGTTGGGTACATTTAGAGAAGGGATCCATCACAGGTAGCTCTCCATCGGCACTATTGTGCTCTAGTCTACCCCTCAGGCAACCAATTGCATCATATACTTCCAACCCAGTTGTGATCAACACGATAAAAATTTGGAATCAATGTAGACGTTTTTTTAAATGCGCTGGACTACTGTTCACAGCGCCAGTTTCTGGGAATCATATGTTTACTCCTTCTGTAACCGATGAGTCATTCGGCGTCTGGGAGAGGGAAGGAATGCATTCATTATATGATCTATATATAGGTGGTAATTTTGCATCTTTTGACCAACTACGGAAAAAGTATAATATTCCAAAATCACACTTCTTCAGATATTTACAAGCAAGACATTTTGTTAAATCACTTTCTGACTGTTTTCCTTTATCCCCTCCCCGACGGTTGATGGATGAACTTCTCTCCTATAAAATAGATGCCAAAAGGAACATGAGTAGAATATACATGCTTTTCAATTCAACTTTTGAGGTAGATCGTGATTCCCCAAAAAAGAAATGGGAAGCGGAATTGGGGTTGGTGTTTTCAGATCTCTCGTGGCAAAAAATTATAAAAAATATTCATTCTTCATCCCTTTCTTTGAGACATGCAGTTATTCAATTTAAGGTTGTACATCGCCTACACTGGTCTAAAGAAAAGGTAGTCAAATTCAAACAAGACCTGGACCCCGCTTGTGATCGTTGTAAGCAGACACCTGCCACACTCA
>JBAMYA010000022.1:18421849-18452121 GCA_037176975.1 Arrhamphus sclerolepis | reverse complement strand
TCGCCCATCTCTAATATGTGTGATGCAACACTGAGTGTATGTTGTACGGATCCGGTATAGCGGGGTGGGAGGTGGGGGGCGGGGTTGGTGGTGGTGGTGGTGGGGGTGGGGGGGATTCTGGGAGGATGGTGAAGGTTGTGGGGTATTGGGTGTTTTTTTCTTTCTTTTTTTTTTCCTGTCTTGTGTATTACTGTTTTGTTTGTCTTAAACTGAAAATTCAATAAAAAATACTTGGTATAAAAGTGTAAATCCAGGTGACTTGCTGCTCAGACGGGTGAGTTTACCTGGTTCTTGTCCAGCTCACAGTTCTTGTACTCCTGCTCTCCCTGCTCTCTGAAGGTGATGATGACAAAACCCACGAAGATGTTCATCATGAAGAAGGCAATTATTATGATGTAGACGATGAAGAAGATGGAGATCTCCACTCTGTAGTTGTAGATTGGACCTGAGTTCTCACCATTGGCGTCGATGGCTTTGTACAGCAGCCTAGAGAAAGAGATGCGAATTTCAGAAGAACTTCAACAACAAGGATGGACTTCTATTTGAGAACACTCACGCGGGCCAGCCCTCAAAGGTGGACACGGTGAAGAGCGCCATCATCCCCATCAGCACGTTATCAAAGTTAAAGTCGCTGTTCAGCCAGATCCGCTCTCGGACCATTGGATGGTTCACGTCTCCATCTTTATACACGACAAAGGTCCCTCTGGACACACATTTGTTGATACAGACAGAAAATTGACAGAAAATTGAATGTGTTTTTGAAATAAAACCACATGAGCCTTAAACTTTCTCACTTTGACACCATGATCAGTTTGTTGATCATGCTGTCCCACAAGGTTCTGTATTAGGACCGTTAATGTTCACTCTATTCCTTCTTCTGTTGGGCTCTATTATCAGAAAACATGTCATAAACTTTCATTTCTATGTAGAAAATACTCAGCTGCACATATTCATAAAGCCAAGTAAGACCTGTAAACTAACTGGACTACAATCATGTCTGAGCAAAAAATAAAATGTAAATGTACTTTCCAGTCATTAACTTTAGTACAGACAGAAGTTAACTTTTTTTAGGTCTGATTGCTTCAGAAACACACACACAGACATTTAGCATCTCTGCATAACTCCAGCATCTCTGAGGGACGTTGGAGTTCATTTTGATCAGGACGTCCTTTCAACCAGGATTTTGACCAGGACCTGACTGGAACAGGAATCGTCCACCTGCTGCTTACATCATTCTTCAAAATGAAGAAAGAAAAACGTACTTGCACTGTTCAGGAGTGTGTTTGGCCTCATCTGTGCAGCGATAAAACTTTCCCTGAAACACAAAGAGACCAATAGAAGATCAATGACAGCATTGTTCTGGAGAAATAAGAACTTTGTAAAATATAATATGTAACAGAACCCTCCACCAGTCCCAGTTAAACATAGCATACAGGCATCAGACTCGGTCACCTTGAAGAGCTGGACTCCGATGCAGGCGAACATGAACTGCAGCAACGTGGTGACGATCATTATGTTCCCGATGGTCCTGATGGCCACAAAGACACACTGGACCACATGCTGCAATATGAACACAAAAACAGTCAGTTCAACCACCAAACATCCAAGAACATCCAGGAACCCAACCCCGATGGATCCAAAACTAAAGAATCAAGAACCAAACCCTGATGGTCCTCCAGCCACAAATCCAAGAACCAAACCCCGATGGACCCCAACTAAACATCTAAGAACCAAACCCTGATAGACCCCCAACTAAACATCCAAGAACCAAACCCTGATGGGCCCCAGACTAAACATTGACATGACAGTTTGCCGTAACGCCTGTAAAAATGAGTGATGCTCAACATTTATCAGCTCCAACTCATATAAGATGTGCTTCATTTTGTCACATTTTGTCAAGTTCAGCACTGCTCACTACAGCACTGCAGAAAATAACCCACACTGAGATCTAGAGGTTGGTGGTGGAATTACATAGCACCTCAAACAACAATGCACAAATATTAAAGTTGCCATAGAGCACATGCGTAAGCTCAGTAGTCTCTTAGACCATCTCTTAGTCATGCTGCTAAGAGATGGCCTGGTAAAAATGTCCAGTGAACTCCTGCTGGCCTGGACTCTGACCCATTCTCTTTGTCCTTGATGTGACTGCAGCATTTTACGTGGTTTCTCACACCATTCTTCTCTCCTCAGTTGGAATCACCAGATCTTCTTTAACCTGGTTTCAGTCATACTTTTCCTGTTGTACTCAGTCAGTTCATCTCAAACATTTTAAGTCACAACCTTCTCTTGTAAACAGTGGTGTTCACCTGGGCTCTGTCCTGGGGCCCCTTCTTTTTATCATGTTCTTATATCGTCTCAGTCATATGTTCTGTAGACACAATATCCAACTCCACTTCTATGCAGATAACGCCCAGCTCTACCTATCCAGCAAGACCACTACAGCAGAAGTTGCTGACATGATAAAGCAAAGATGAGTGGTCATGGCAGTGGTTACCTTAAGTCCTTTAGCTCTGTTGATAGCTCTCAGAGGACGAAGCACCCGGAGGACTCGGAGGATTTTCACCACAGAGATGGCACTGGAGCTACAGGGACACAGACACAATACCTGAGTTACATGATGGCTCAGCTTTACTGATGTGGTCATGAAAGGGGCCATGTGATACTGACTGGAGGAAGAAGGAGACCAGAGAGACACTGACGACCAGCAGGTCCAGCAGGTTGAACCAGTTCCTGCAGAATGAGCCTTGATGGAGGAATGCGCCATGAACTGTCATCTGACAAACAGATGGACAGAAGAGGTCAGCTTCATGAGCAGATGTGACAGACCGATACCAGTTAAATAAAGATTACCTTCAGGAGAATCTCCACGGTGAATATGGAGGTGAAGGCATAGTCTGCATATCCCAGAATCTGAAGACACATCAACACACGTCAATAAAACACACACATTTAAATTCATAAAATCAAGTCCGCTCAAGTCCTTTAATCAAGTCCAGTCCAGCTTAAGACAGGTTAGTCCCACTTTACAAACCAACTTTAGACAGGTTAGTCCCAGTTAACAGTCCAGTTTCAGACAGGTTAGTCCCAGTTTAAAGTCCAGGTTAAAACAAGTTAGTCCCAGTTTACAGACCAACTTTAGACAGGTTAGTCCCAGTTAACAGTCCAGTTTCAGACAGGTTAGTCCTAGTTTAAAGTCCAGGTTAAAACAAGTTAGTCCCAGTTTACAGACTAACTTTAGACAGGTTAGTCACAGTTTACAGACTAACTTTAGACAGGTTAGTCACAGTTTACTGTCCAACTTTAGACAGGTTAGTCAAAGTTTACTGTCCAACTTTAGACAGGTTAGTCAAAGTTTACAGACTAACTTTAGACAGGTTACTCCCAGTTTACAGACTAACTTTAGACAGGTTACTCCCAGTTTACAGAATAATTTTAAACAGGTTAATCCCAGTTTACAACCCAACTTTAGACAGGTTAGTCCCAGTTTACAGTCCAAATTTAGACTGGTTGGTCCCAGTTTACAGTCCAGCTTTAGACTGGTTAGTGTTATACATCTAGAGCCAACCAGTGAAATCATACACATGGCTTTAAAACATCCTGCTTGTGTAGAAATGTAATTTTTCACTCTTTCACTTATCACTGTGCTGTAGAACAATGGTTTTTAAGTAATTTGATCTAATATTCAGTCTTTTTTCACTTGTTTGAAACATCTGAGCACCTACAAGATTGAACACTGGAAACATTTTATTCTTCTTCAGCTGTGGATGTTAGCGGCATGTATCAGTGGATGTTACTGGATGGGTAGTCTTTAGTCTAGAATTACTTCTCCGATTAGGCCGGCACACATGCGTTGTCGCTGTCATCATCGTCGTGTGCTGGCGGTCGTTACTTCCCTCAGCTGGTGTTAATTGCTCCGTCTTGCATGAAGGCAGCAGATGCTGCGGTTTGTGTGTGTTGGGTGTTCAGGATCTGACAGGACGCTGGTGATTTTCCGTCTGCGTGTTTCCCTGTTTAACCCGGTTAATCACTGACCCACTTCAGCTGAAGCCCCACCCCCTGTCCCCCAGCACAAACCAGAGGTGTCTAGTGACATCATCAGCGACCTCGCAGCGCTGCCGCTAATGAAGACGACCACTCACATATCACAGACTCACGTTGTTCCTGAACGAGTGTGCTCTGATGGGATCCTCAGCGGCCAGCGAGCAGCTGCTGAGGATGATGAAGACGAGGATGAGGTTGGTGAAGATGTGGTGATGGATCAGAGTGTGACAGCCCACACGGATCCTGCACACAGAGAAGCAGAAACTTTACATTCTCCAGGTCCTAACAATTGCTGCTGATCCTGGTTCTGTCTAGTTTGATTAAGTTGCAGAGTTCTGAGATGTGAACATATGATACGACAACAAACAATCAGATTTATGAAACGCTGTGTACGCACAACTGAGAACAGCTTTTCCTTTAGCTATTACTGATCGCTGTAGAACAACCTCTGGAGGAACTGCAGCCTCTAGTGGTTGGTAGAGGAACAGTTCTAGTGGTTGGTAGAGGAACTGCAGCCTCTAGTAGTCGGTAGAGGACCTGCAGCCTCTAGTAGTTGGTAGAGGAAATGCAGCCTCTAGTGGTTGGTAGAGGAACTGCAGCCTCTAGTAGTTGGTAGAGGAACTGCAGCCTCTAGTAGTTGGTAGAGGAACTGCAGCCTCTAGTAGTCAGTAGAGAAAGTGCAGCCTCTAGTGGTCGGTGGAGGAAATGCAGCCTCTAGTGGTTGGTAGAGGAACTGCAGCCTCTAGTGGTCAAGGTGTTAAATCAAAATCAAAAATAACAGAGAACCAGAACCAATTGTGAACCCTGATCTGAAACCAACTCTGACCCAGAACCTCTTGGTTTCTGAACTCAGAACTAGAACCAGGACTAGGAGTCCTAACTGGTTGAAGTTCATCTTTGTAAACATTCATTACTGAATATAAATGGAAAAAGAGACATTTACGGGTTTGTTTTGCTGAGACAGAAGAACGCGCTGCCTTCTGGGATCGGAAGAACCTTCTCTTTAGGAGGAGCCAGATCAGCCATCTTCAGTTGGACTCCTCCATCTGGATGAAGGAAGAGAAAGAGGAGGAGAAGGATGAGGAGGATGAACTACCAATCAGATGATGAGATCTTCTCACCTGCTTTCTTCTCCAGTCTCCATCAGTTCCTGGTTCTCCTTTTCCTCTGACAGACCATCCTTGTTTCCTTCACTGAAACTAAAACTTAACCCTATCTATTGATTTAATGATTTAATGATCCATTGATTGAGTTAATGAGCTACTGATTTAATGATTTAACAATTTACTGAACAAGAATTAGATCACAAAAAAACAAGATTTAAGATGTTTCAGTCAGATGCTGCTGATCATCATTGATGAGCCGATCACCAGGTTTTAGAAAAGCAGCTTTTGCTTCTGGAAATAATTACAAAACTAAGGCTCACAATTTTTTGAAAAATAAATACATATAAATCATAATTTTAAAAGGAAAAGCCTTTTTCATGAAAAAGCATTTGATTTGATTTCTTTTAGAAGAACTCAACAGATTTCTTTTAAATTGGCAATATTCTGAGAAAAAGTTAAAAAAAAGTAATAACAGATTATAAATCTTTTTGAAATTTTAAGATAATAAATACCATAAACAAACAAACAAACAAACCAGTAGCTCCATCTCTCAGCCTCCAGACGTCTTTGATGATGTTAAAGTTCGTGTTTGAACCAGTTCGTCTGGAAACAGGACTGAGGATCACTAAACTGCATCAGAACGAACCAGCACAGTTCTAGAAGATGATGCCAAAGTCTTCAACCCTTTTCCTTCATTTTTGTTACATAAATGTCATGACAGAAAAAGTGCTAGATGTTTGGTGAGTTGTATTTGTCTGAATCTGTGACCTGCTGTGGTGATTTTTTATCATATTTTTCAAAAAATGTCTAACTTTTGGCCTCTGGTCTCATTAATGCCTCCCTTGCTGTCTGACATTGTGGATGATTGTAAGACGTGGATTATTCTCTGCTCTGACAGTTTGACTTTTGGAGATTTAACCTTTTTTCCCCACATATCTCAGTTCTCCCCTGACTCAAAAAACACTGAAGCGACATTAAAAAAATTACTCTAAACAAGTCTCTTTTAATTTGCAAATTCCAGATCTACATGAAGACACGTTGACAACATCAGCCTGTTCTAATGTCAGAACCCAAAGCCGTTTCCACTGTTGTCCACCTGAAGAGACCTGGATAGTCTAAGCAGGTGTTACACCCCTGTCCTGGAGGGACACTGTCCTGTATGTCTTAGATGTTTAGCCGCTTCAGTGCCTGACTGTACTGGATAAACTAAGAAGTGCTTTCCATATTCAGCCATGAAAAGATTGGCACAGAGCATATTGCTCTCAGTGTTAGATTGTAGTTAGCTAATTTATATGCACTCTTCTTCATCCTTCCTTGATGTATTATATCATTCCGCTTTGCATTTTATCACAGGTGCAGCAGCTAGGACTCACCACTGCACTGTATGAAATGGTACAGTGGTCCTCTCTTTCCCTCAGAGGGAAATTCCATCCATTGATTTTTATTGCAAAAACATGAAAGGGGTAAATTACTCCTTTACACTTTAAATTTGAATAAATGCAATACCAGTTAGTTCAGTTTACAGTACAAGATCATCAGAAGAAAATAAAGTTAATTACTCCATCAACAAGAACAGAACTTGGTAAAACAGCCTTCTCATCATATGCACCATATGCCTGAATGAACACCAAAACACCTTAAATCTAGAGCCACTCCCACCTTTCAATATTTTAAAATGCCTTTTAAAATCAACCCTGACTGAGCAGTGTCGCTGCTTTTAATTTGGTGCCTCTCCATAGTATATCTGTATGGCTTAATATTTAATTATTAATTAATTATTGTCTTGTCCTTTGTGTACTTTTACCACCAGTCTTGGACAGGACTCTCTGGGAGAAGAGTGCTTGTAACTAAATGGGACCCTTCCTGGTTAAATAAAGGCTAAATAAAATAATAAAATCAAGTAGAGGCAAGTGTAATCGAGTAAGGGCAAGTACAGTCAAGTAGAGACAAGTACAGTTGAGCACGGGTGAGTGCAATCGAGCCAAGGCGAGTCCAGACGAGTGGAAGCAAGTACAGTTGAGTCGAGTGAGTAAAGTAGAGTAGAGGCAGGTGCAACTGAGTAGAGTACAGCTGACTAGAAGTGTGTACAATCGAGCAGAGGTGAGTACAATCAAGTAGAGGTGAGTACAGTCAAGTAGAGGCGAGTACAGTTGACTAGAGGTGAGTAGAGTCAAGTAGAGGTGAGTACAGTTGACTAGAGGTGAGTATAGTTGACTAGAGGTGAGTGTAGTCAAGTAGAAGCAAGTACAGTCAAGTAGAGGTGAGTACAGTTGAGTAGAGGTGAGTACAGTTGACTAGAGGTGAGTACAGTCAAGTAGAGGCGAGTACAGTTGAGTAGAGGTGAGTACAGTTGACTAGAGGTGAGTAGAGTCAAGCAGAGGTGAGTACTGTTGACTAGAGGTGAGTGTAGTCAAGTAGAGGTGAGTACAGTTGACTAGAGGTGAGTATAGTTGACTAGAGGTGAGTGTAGTCAAGCAGAGATTAGTACAGTGAAGTAGAGGTGAGTACAGTTGACGAGAGGTGAGTTAAGTCAAGTAGAGGTGAGTACAGTCAAGTAGAGGTGAGTACAGTCATGTAGAGGTGAGTACAGTCAAGTAGAGGCAAATACAGTCATGTAGAGGTGAGTACAGTGAAGTAGAGGCAAATACAGTCAAGTACAGTGAAGTAGAGGTGAGTACAGTTAACAAGAGGTGAGTTCAGTCAAGTAGAGGTGAGTACAGTCAAGTAGAGGTGAGTACAGTTAACAAGAGGTGAGTACAGACAAGTAGAGGCGAGTACAGTTAACAAGAGGTGAGTACACTCAAGTAGAGGTGAGTACAGTTGACGAGAGGTGAGTACAGTCAAGTAGAGGTGAGTACAGTCAAGTAGAGGTGAGTACAGTTGAGTACAAGTGAGTACAGTTGACTGGAGGTGAGTATAGCTGACTAGAGGTGAGTACAGTCAAGTATAGGCGAGAACAGTCAGGTAGAAGCGGGTAGTCGGGTAGAGACAAGTACAGTTGAGTAGAGGCGAGAACAGTCGAGTAGTGACGGGAAGTATAGTAGAGACAGTACAGTCCAGTAGAGGCGAGTACAGTTGAGTATAGACAAGTACAATCGAGTACAGGCAACAACAGTCAGTGCAGTGCGAGTGTAGTTGAGTAGAGGCAATCACAATCAATTAGAGCGAAGTAAAATTGAGTAGACGTGGATAGTAGACCTTCAGGACTGGAGTTTGACACCCACATGTAACCTCTAAGGCAGGGGTGGCCAACTCCAGGCCTCAAGAGCCGCAGTCCTGCATGTCTTACATGTTTCCCTGCCACAACACACCTGATTCAAATGAATGGATCACCATCAACTTTTCATCCAGGTCTGCACACATTCATTTGTATCAGGTGTGTTGTGGCAGGAACACATGCAGGACTGAGGCTCTCCAGGCCTGGAGTTGGCCACCCCTGCTATAAGGTTTAGAGTATGCAGCACTGGAAAAGAACTTTGATATTATGCTGAAGTTTCAAACAGAAACCAAGTCTTCTTCTACACTCTACTTAGAATAAAACATCCTGGAACCAGAGACCCCAGGAGAACTCTAGAAGTAAGAGCTCATATCTGAAGGATTTTAAATCTACATCTACAGTGCTCTTCAAGGAGAACAATCTACTGTCTCTGTTCTCAGCAGATGGAACTGACCATCATCTCCTTCTGGAAGCTCCTCCTCCTCATACTCTGTGTCCTCATCGATGTCCACCTACAGGGACAAACAGAGCTCAGACAAACTGATCGCTGATCAATACTGAAGAACTTATCGTCGGATTGCCACACTCACCTTCACTTCTTCTCCTTCAGCCTCCTCAGCGCCCTCCTTCTTCTGCCTGGAGACAAAAACAGGAGACAGTTGGAGACGAACCAGACACCATGATGTCCACCAGGCTTCCTTCTGTTACTTACTCTTTACTCTTGTCATCTCCGTCTCCTCCAGCCAGGTTGTCCACAGCGATGGCCAAGAAGACGTTCAGCAAGATATCTGGAGGTCGTTAAGGACGTATGAGATGAAACCGTACAATGAGGATGATGTTGGACCAAGAAGAAGACCTGAAGGAGATGCCTAAAACTAGATCTGCAGGCCCTCCAGTTTAAATGTAGATATCTAAATAGTAGATCTGTGGTTCTTCCAGTTTAAACATAGATATTTAAAACTACATCAGCAGGTCCTCCAGTTTAAATGTAGATATCTAGATAGTAAGTCTGCAGGTCTTCCAATTTAAACATAAGTATCTAAGACTAGATCTACAGGTCCTTCAGTCTCAACGTAGATATCAACATAGAAGATCGGTGGATTTTCCAGTTTAAACATAGATGTTTAAAACTAGATCTGCAGGTCTTCCAGTTTGAAAGTAGGAATCTAGATAGTAGATCTGCAGGTCTTCCAGTTTGAAAGTAGGAATCTAGATAGTAGATCTGCAGGTCCTCCAGTTTTAACATAAATATATAAAACTAGATCTGAAGTTCCTCCAATTTAAACATAGATATGTAAATGGTAGATCTGCTGGTCCTCCAGTTTAAACGTAGATATCTAGCAGTAGGCCTGCTATGCGATGATGTAAACATTATTGACTTGACCTATCGTCATGGATACAGTTACCGCAGATGAAGAGGATGACAAAGTAAATGCAGACGATCATTCCAGGAAAGACGGGACCACCGTATGCCATGATGCCGTCGTACATGACCACGTTCCAGTCTTCACCTGTCAGGATCTAAACAGACAACCAGCGTCAGTGACACGCCCCCTTCACACAGAGACATTACTGCTGCTTACGGCTGCGGTGTACCTGGAAGCAGGTGAGCAGTGCCTGCGGGAAGGCGTCGAAAGTGCTGCGTTTCGTCTGCGTCTCATCAAAGTTGAACTTCCCTCCAAACAGCTGCATGCCCAGCAGAGCGAAGATGATGAGGAAGAGGAAGAGCAGCAGCAGCAGCGAGGCGATGGACTTCATGGAGTTCAGCAGCGATGCCACCAGGTTGGACAGAGCCGTCCAATGGCTGCAGAGACAGAATGTGACGTTATCAGAGAGAGTCGACTCGATCCGACAGACCTGGATGAGGTTTCTCACCGTGTGACCTTGAAGATCCTCAGCAGGCGGACGCAGCGCAGCACAGAAATGCCCAGTGGAGGCATGATCTCCAGCTCCACCAGGATGGTCTCCATGATGCCGCCACAGACTACGAAGCAGTCAAACCGGTTAAAGAATGCCGTAAAGTAGTGAGCCAGACCCAGACTGTACATCTTTAGCAGCATCTCCACCGTGAACAGAGAGAGCAGGACCTTGTTGGCGATGTCTGCGGGTCAGAGACGTATTAGAGACTTGTCAGAGGCATGTCAGAGAAGGATTTAGCAAAATCCAATTTTTAAAAATTAAAAATTCATGTTGTAAAATGCAAATTTTATAAAACTGTTCCTTTCTGTTGCAAAAGAGCAGATGAATCGCCCGGACATCATTTGACTGGCAGCTAGCTTTTGTTGTCATGGTTTTAGCTGCTCAGCATTTAACATCAGGTTGACTTCAGCTGTGAATAAAAAGCTAAAGAGATGATGTTTTTTTGTCCTTGTGTGGATTGTACTAACAGACCACTGAGACAGGCTGTGGTTCGTCTGGAAGATCTGAGGCCAAAGCTTAGCGTAATTTAGCTCAGCCATGCTAACCACAGCAGTCATATCGTTTGGCCACTGAAACAACATTTCACATTGGAGGTCCACTGGGATGATTGACTTCAGGTCCCATAATTTCAGATGGAAGAGTGCTGCAACACGGACCAGTACCTGTCCAAGCTGAAGGAGTAAAGTTGCTCATAAATTTTTTTTTCCAGGACTCTTCCAGCTCTTGTTGGACCAAGCTCTGCCATGGGGACCTCACATCTTGCTGAACCTTGGCCCAGCCATGCTTGTTCATTACTGGTAGCAAAGCTTGAAATGATGTTCTGATAAAATGTGAAAAATAAATATGAAGTAATACAGCTGGTCATCCTGGTTAGCAGAAGCTAAGCTTGCAAACGCCTAACTAGTGGGCGTATTCCTGCCAGCTTCTCACCACTGCTGGTCCCGCCTCTTTACATCATGATGTAAAAATGCAAGGTCATCTGTGGTTCCAGAAGTGGCCTCCTCAGCCATCTGGAAATCCACAGCTGTCAGGAGGGATGTTGTACCTGACCTGATGATGAGATGATGATGAGGGTGGATGGAGATGGATGGACCTACCCTGGACCTGCGTTAGCCACACCGGCTGGTTGTAGTGCTCTGAGGCACTGAGGGAGGTGTTGAGGAAGACAAGCAGGAGCACCACCCAGTAGAAGGTCACCGACTTGACGGCGGTCCGACAATTCCTGCGGCAGACCCGGTTCCAGCGGCGCAGTGTCCGACTGAGACACAGACAGAGACAAGTTCAGGTGAAGTCCATGTTGGACTCATCAGCAGACTGTCTGAGGTCCAGAGAACTCACCAGCAGCTGATCTTCATCATCCGAGAGCTGAAATGACAACAAGCTGAAGTTAGTTTACTGTCTGAAATCTTGTGACTTTGATTTCCAACAGATGTAGAAGAAAGAGCTTCTGGACGCCATTGGTTAGCCAGAAACCAATCAACAACCGTGGATTTCTATGGATTGCATGAAGGAAAAACAATAAACTCGAAGCGAAACCAAGAAAAAGTCAGTTTTCAAGGAAAAGTCATGATTTTACAAAAAGGTTGCATTTAGGATTTTAGATTTAGATTTTCTTTTTTAAAAGTCACATTTGTACGATCAAAAATTGCATCCCCACATGAAAAAACATACTGGTGACAAAATGTGGGGAAGGTACCAGTTTTTCCATTGACAGACAAATGACCAATCAGAGAAAGGAATCGTGACATAAGCGCACAAATACAGTAACTGATAGAATTTGATTGGCCGCTCAACAGCAAATGACTCTTCATCCAAATTAAATCTCCTTCACTTTAACTGAAATTTAGCTGAATTTCTGTTATGTATTTTAATGCTTATGTACTTATTGGTTTTTAATTCATTATACTTGTTGGTTTCTTGTCGAACTACATTTACTTCAACATGGTGAATGACAGCTTCTCAGCTGTGCACAGGTGTGAATATGTCCAGATTTAGATCAGAGCTTCAGTGTTATAAAGTTCAGCTCATCGCATCCACACCCGCTACATGATTGGTGCATAATTCTAAAATGAAGCAACCAATCAGAATTCAGTATGGCAGGTTTCATGAAGACTGAAACAATGGTCTGATGCTACTTTGTTTCTGGTTTGTGACCTGGTGCACTGGTCGGAAAGGCTCAAATTAAACCAGCACAAACTGGTTTCTGAAACAAGATTTACCTGGAGACACCTGAGAGCTTAACTTCACCTGAATGTCTGAGGGAATGTGTGTATGTTACCAGCAGGCCTGGCAGCAGTTAGTGTGTTCTTCATCAATGTTCTCCGTGTTGGTAGAAGCCGTCTCGCTGGCAGGAAGACTCGCTGGAAGACATGTGAACACAGGTGGTGAACAGGTAACATGAAGCTCTAGGACCTGTTCAGTGATCTCAGAAATGTTTGGACCTCAAGGCCAAATTAGTTTCACAGGTGGATTCCTACTCGCTGATCTTTGTTCTCTCTAGATCATACCTTCACCACTCTAGATGTTCCCCCACCTTCTCCTTGCTCTCACTACATGCCACAGTGCAAACATCACAGTATATAGGGATTCCTTTCTAACATCATCTGTCAGCTTGTCCATCCCCATCGCAACAAGAAGGGGCTCAGATGGATTCTTAATACTGCATGCCTCAACATCGCTAGCAGCATTCATGAAACAAAACCAGATCTGGTTAAAAAGACCCACAATGAAACCAGTCATCATCAATAAGACCCAGAACGGAACCAGATCTGGTCAAAAGACCCAAAATTTCGGGTTTGGGAAAGTCTCTAAGGATCCCTTCAGGCTCCCGTCAGGAGAAAACACTGTCAAGCAGAAATCTGGAGATGGGCCAACTGAAATGTCATCTCTGCAACAACGATCAAAATCAGAGCCGCATAATCAATAATATAAACTGCATTAAAAGCATGTGAACCTGTACACATAATCACATCATCTAAGTATCTAAACAAAACATAATTCCAACACCATGTACTTTTACCTTTTGGTAAATTTTGTTTCTAGGTAGATTTGGAAAATACCCTGCAATTCTATAGGCTCTGACAGAAACTTTAAAGTGAAGAGCAACTTAAAGACTTCATGTCAGTTAGGGACAATCCAGTTCTGCCCAGTTAAAGACAATCCAGTTCAGTCCAGTTTAAGACAAACTAGTTCAGGACAATTCAGTTTAGTCCAGTTCAGGACAATCCAGTTTAGTCCGGTTATAAATAATCTAGTTCAGTCCAGTTAAGACATGCCAGGTGAGTCCAATTCAGGACAATTCAGTTTATTCCAGTAAACGGCAATCCAGTTCAGTCCAATTCAGAACAACCCAGTTCAGGACAATCCAGTTTAGCCCATTTCAAGACAATAGAGTGCAGTCGAGTTAAAGACAATTCAGTTCAGTCTAGTAGGACAACCTAGTCCAGTTCAGGACAATCCAATTTAGTCCAGTTGAAGAGAATGCAGGTTCAATTCAGGTGAGACAATTCAGTTAAATTTAGTTAAAGAACATCCAGTTCAGAAAATCCAGTTCAGTCCAGTGAAATCAAGTCCAGTTAAGTCCAATTCAAGAAAATCCAGTTTAGAACTATCCAGTCAGTCCAGTTAAAGACAATCCAGTTCAGTTTGATTAAAGATGTCCCAGTTCGGTCTAGTTAAAGACAGTCCATTTCAGACAATCCAGTTCAGTCCAGTTCAAGACAATTAAGTTCAATCCCGTTAAAGACAAGCCAATTCAGTCCGATAAAAGACAGTCCACTTTAGTTAATTTTAGGACATTTAATCCAGTTTATTCTCAGTCCAGACTCAGATTTCGTATAATTCCATATCCCACAGCCTTACAAAGTAACTTCATTAAAACCCATCAACATTTTTCTAAACACTCTGAATCCTTCTTGGTTCAGGTGGGTTGATGTTCCATGTTTCTTCAAACGTTCTGGGTTTCTACGGTAACCTCCCAGACACAATATAACTGCTGATTTGTTATTGATTCTCTTGTGGGATCAATGAAGGATTGTCTGTCTGTTAAACTTCTTAGTTTAGCTGTTATGAGCTTCACTGGACTGGAACTTCAAGGACCACAAAGAGCATTTAGTGAGCATGTGTGAAGAAAGTGTATTTTTTATTAAATATTTCTTTCTAAACACTATTTGTATCTGTTCTTTTATAGAACACATTATTAATGTGACATAAATGGCCCTGTTGGCTTGCAGAACCTGTGCTGCTCCCAAGACCACATTTTCTACAGAGAGATTTATTTTTAAACTAAACAGATTCTGAACTCATCACAGTAACATCTGATCATGAAGAGAGTCATCTTCTTCACCTGATCTTCATCCCAACAGGAAGTTTTCTGTTTCTGTGCTTTAGGAGGATAAACAGCTGCAGCTCTGCTGCACTACTTTCTGTCTAAACCGGGAGAATCTGATTAAAAACAAGGTTGGATAAGTTTGAGGATGCAGACACAGATCTGAACACTGGACTCGTTTAGAACGGATTATATGATCTAGAGGTGACGATAATGAAATAAACGGTTTTATTCATGTACATCAATGTTGTTAAAGACAAAAAAGACCTTTCAGCTGCTCTGTTAATGAATGTTTGTTAAAGCAATACAATGTAATTCAAACACTCCAAAAAAGTTTCTAAAATAATTTTAGAAGTTCAATGTATGATAAGAAAAAACACATATAGACCACAGCCTGAGTCCCACGCTGTTAAACTATAAAAGGACTACACAGAAGTTGAAGCCTGACCAAAGTTGCCAGATTCCTGGAGAGAAACTCACAATCAGACAAGTCGATTTTCCACATCTTCCCCGTTTTTACCACTGATGTGTCTCAAGCTAGAATTTTGGAGATGTGAAATATGTCCAAACCTAAAACAGACACGCAAACTACCAATATTTGTAAGTAATTTTACAGAAAGACAAGCAACTCAAAATGCTTATAATAACCCGACATGGTAACAGTGTGTACTATGTGCAGTTAGCCGAGTGCTGACTATAAGGAGAAGCTTGTCTAACGTATATAAATCACTATGAACATCATGGCAGAGGCAGCAAAGAAAGAGAAGGCGTTTTTATCAGAAGAGACAAGAAAAAGAGAGAACAATCAGCAAGATCTCATACTCAAAGCAATACCAACACAAACTAGCTGGTGGGAGCTGAGACCAGAGCGGTGTTAGTCTGATAGCATCTTAGCCTTGCTGCTATTGGATTAGTTAGTCATGTAATTTTCTTTCTACATCCTGTACTTTTGAGTTTGGTTGATATTAAGCTGTATTACTAAAGTTCTTTGTTTGCTCACTGGTTCATAGTTTATTTCTAAATAGAAGCAACTTTTTTTTACAATGACTACAACAGACAATTATGCTTCTCAACCAGAGGGAGCACTTAAGAGCACAATCTTACTGGAGTTGCTTTGATTCATGAAGGATAAAAATGAACTTTAATATCTCATATAGCTAAATAGTCTTTGTTTCCACTCTGGTCTGATGAAGGGTCACTGCTGCTCTACAGTCTAGAACTGAGACCAGAACTGATCGAAAAGACCCAGACTGGAATCGAAACTGGTCCAAAAGACCCAGACTGGAATCAGAACTGGTTCAGTTTGACTTAATGTCATTGTCAGAGTTTCTAACCAGGAATCTTTTCAGCAGAAAAGCTAATCATTATTAATTATCATTCTCCTAGGGTGGGCTGGTGGTATATCTACAGGACGTGAGTGGAGATGGATTCACATCTTCATGGACTGATGCGGTCAGGTGCGAGTGTCTCACCGTGAGTTTCGTTGGAGTGACTGAACCATCCAAACTTCCCTCTCTTCTTGTCAGACAGATCACCCAGAGACGGTCCTGAGACACGGAGACAGGAAGCTTAGGACAGGACAACCAACCACAGACAAATACATCTAAAGAAGAACAGGAGGTCCTTTGTTCATCTGGTCTCCAGATGTTCATCGTTCCTCTCGTTCCTCAGTGATTACAGTGACTGAAAAAAAAACTAGGACTTTGTTGAAAAATTGTGAATTTCATAAAGGTGAAACTTTATACTATAATTATATTTTGTTTTAAAATTACAAATTTGGCAAAATTGTAACTTTTAAACTTAATATCACATTTGTTATAAAATACTGACTTTGAAAACTTCAGAAATTAAATTGTGATTTTATGTTCTAAAAAAAAAATCACAATTTCAGTTCATTTGGGAATTTTGCAATATTTCAACTTTCTGTCATAAAAAAACCTGGTTAATTATGTTACATAGTCAAAGCTTATTAATGTTGCAACTTGGTAAAAAAAAAATCACAGAATTATGACTTTATGCCACTATAATCACAAAATTTACAAAATTGTGACTTTTTAGCTTATACTTGCAAAGTCCAAATTGGATGTGGAACTGCAAGTCAGGATCTGGGTTTGCTTGAGTGATTCTTTTTAGTTTCTTTTCTGAAGTCTTGTCTTAGTTTACAGGTATCTTTTTTGCTGCAGTTAATTTTACTTCCTGTTTTAATCTGATAGTTTGTTTCCAGTTGTTCTCCAGAAAGGATATAAGTCAAAGGGAGAGGAGCTGGAGCACCACCTGGATTCTACCTGTACAGGTGCCTGAATCATGATGACAGAGGTTTAAAGGCACTTGAGATGAAAAAACAAATTCACTGTCTCTGAGACGAATAATAATGATAGTTGTAAGTGAAGTGAAGCTATGATGACAAGTTAATACAAAGAACCGGTAAATAAACTGGAGAAAGAAGCTGCTGAGTTCATCTCAGTTCACGACTGCTGAAAGATCTCCAACAGTTCTACCACTGGAGAAAGTGAAGGAAAAACTCTGAGGACAGCGTACAGACCCACAAGTGCCTGTCCCTGTCTTACGTGGGTTTCCGTCTTCGTCCAGCTCGTCCATGTCCTCCGCCTGAGTGATCCAGTCCATGTACCCACACAGATCTTCCTCCATCTGCTGCTTCTCCCTCAGCTTCTGGAAGTCTCCACGAGCCTTGGCCTTCTCTCTCTCCTTACTGAACTCTCTGCAACGTTCAGGCCACATTCAGACAGCGTTAAACCCTTCACAGACCCATCAGACCCTTTAAAGCCCCGTCAGACCACAGCACAGAGTTATCTTAGAGACATGACCAACCCGCTCAGGACTCCCAGAACCAGGTTGAGAACGAAGAACGAGCCAAATATCACCAGACTGACAAAGTAGACCCAAGGCAGCTCGAAGCCAATGGCATCGTTCATCTGGACCAGCAAACAGAGAGACAAGACAATAAGAAGCTCTCATATCCGCCATCTCTGAGGACAGGCTGGTGCGTGATGGGATACAGCGTGTCTTACCCAGTAGAGCACATCGGTCCAGCCCTCCATGGTGATACACTGGAACACCGTCAACATAGCGAAGAAGAAGTTGTCAAAGTTGGTGATTCCCCCGTTGGGCCCATCCCAGCCCCCCCGGCAGTCTGAGCCGTTTACCAAGCACTGGCGGCCGTGACCAGCGAACGCACAAGGCACCGGCTCGTCCTCCACATAGGTATCTGGAAGCAGAAGACAGAAATGTTTGAGACCTTCAACCTTTTTCAGGATCCAATCCTGATCGCCTGTAGGTGACAAACACAATTGAAGATAGTTAAAACTGTACAGAACTGTGTAGCTACAAGTTACAGCTATAAAACAACAAGTTGAACCTGTAAAATAAGTAACAGGCATAAAACAAATTAAAGCTGTAAAACAAGTTCTAGCTGTAAAAGTTACAGCTATCGATTAGGGACAACAAAATAGTTTTATCTGATCTGAATCTCTGGTTCCTTTACAGCAGCTTTGAATCCTGAATTACTCCAGAAGTCTGGTATCATTCCTGAACATCAAGCACAAGGAAACCACTTCCCGGAAATGAGAAGTGTTTTCTGATTGGTCGAATTACTGGAGGCTTTCCAGTTCATACATTTCTTGTCAGTGAGTTCAGACTGATTTAAACTTCTGCGTCCAAAGTGATGTCATATTTACATTGTAGATGTGAACCCTCCACTGCTAGCTATGCCACTTTTCTCTAAATGTAACTCTGTGTCACGTCTACATGGAAAAGTGGTTGGTCTTCTTGGTAGATTTTTTTTCTTCTTTGTTTTGAGGTTGTGTAGAATGATAGTTTTCTGTAATGTCTGTAAAAATCACACATATCAGCTCCAATCACGTACAATATTCTTCATTTGGTCTGTCGTCACATTTAAGCTACAAACAGGAAATCAAACAAATGAAGCTGCAGTGCTGCAGAAAAGAATCCCAACTGTCCTCTAGTGGCTGGTAGCGGAATTGCTGAAAGACAGAAACAACAAGTATAAAAAGCAAAGATAATGTGTACATGAACTCATCATGACTGCCATTGTATGTTAGCTTAGCATGGTAATTCCTTGATGTCCTCAAATACAGCACGTGGGATGCTAGCCTCGGTCAGTGCAGTAGTACAGCATGAAATGTTGTGCTGCATGAGGATGACAATCCAATGCAACAAAGTCACCAGCATCACTAAGGACGTGCAAAATACCATTGGTGTTTCTCATTGTAAATTTCCCGCATCAGTAAAATGAGAAAAATTAACTCCTAACCTGATTTAAGAATATAACATTAATCTCTAACCAGCTGGTACATTTTCTATGCTGTGAAAGCAATAAAAACAAAACTTCATTTTTGTGATGCCTTTTTGTATTTTTGGCTTTGGATCAAAGTGGAGACTTCCAGTATTGCATGTACTGCCTGTGTAATGCTAGCTGGTTGTATGAATGCTTGATCAAACTGCCAGTATATACCAGAACTTACTTTGGTCCACTGTTCCAGACAAGCCACCTTTACTTAAAACTCTTCTGAACTTGACTGCAGAGCAGATCACAGCTGTGGCGCTGATCACGCCCACTGCTACAGCCGAGCTGTTTAGGTAGAACCAACTAACTTTGGTAACATTCTTCCTTTCAGATATTGTTTAGTCATCAGAAATGAAGATGAGTGGAAAGATACAGTCAGATCGAATGTAATGTTAGTTAGCATTATAGGTTAGCATGAGCTAGACTAGGCTTTTTTGTTCCGCCCATATGACCATTTTTGGACTGAGTTTACCTATTACTGACATCACAGAGGGTTTTTTTTCAGTTATTTTAATAATCTGGCTTTTATGGTGGCATTCTGCATACTGGTAGAAACCAGTAAACCAGTACTGTATACTACAGACGAACATAATACACTAGTAAGCACAGAAGAAAACTCTGACTTTATAAACAGCCATTGACTGAATGACCTCTCTGCACCCTGATGCCAAGAATTATTTCTTCATACGAACACTACAACACACATTTAACTTTCTTTCTGGGCCTTCTGGTCACCTCTGAGATGATAAATCACCATAGTAACACTGGTTAAATCCCAATGGTAAAGCTGATAAATTCCCATAGTAACGCTGATAAATCACCATAGTAACAAAAATAAATCACCATAGCAACACTGATAAATCACAAAAGTAACGATGTAGATGAGTAAGAAAACATGGAGAGGCAGAATAAGGATAGTTAAAAAGTCATTAGAGACTAACTTTCAGACATCATGTGATGGGTACAAAATGTGTTTACACTTTAGGAGAACGAGACACCTGGACAACAGGTGCTAAAGGTCATAAACATCAGCTGACAGGTGGTTTGTGGGTGGAATACTAAACAGAGCTGAGATGAGGACCTACTACAGAAGTTTTGAAAAGGCGCTCAATGAAATACTTTCAGTACTGACCTTCAAAGGATGAAACTTGTCTTGTCTACTGATTACTGTGAATTTCTTCTGCAGATTGGCACCTGACCAGCAGTAACATGTCTGATTGGTTCAGGAAGGTAACCAATAACAGAAGAGTGAGTGGGGCGCACTGGGAGAAAGGAGCAATTAAACAGGGTGCTCACTGGAGCACATAGGAAATAGAGGATTTAGGCACACAAAGAGGCATCAAGAGCTCCTATAGAACCGTCAGAGACTGATATCAGACAGGAAACCATGATCCCAGGATCATTGCTGCTGGTACCTGTTCCGGTGTAGTAGCAGGTTCTGTGCATGCGTCCAATGAAGAGCTCCAGGCCGATGATGGCATAGATGATGATGACGAAGAGGACCAGCAGAGCGATGTGGAGCAGAGGAACCATGGCCTTCATGATGGAGTTCAGGACAATCTGCAAACCTGACAGACACAGAGACATGAACCTCAAACCATTTGGACCATCACCCCTACCGCTCAGTCTGAAAACTCACTGGGGACTCCAGAAACCAGTCTGAGGGGCCGCAGGACTCTGAAGGCTCTCAGAGCTTTGACGTCCAGACCTCCAGGTTTACCCGGCACATGATGAGTGGTCGCCTGCTCGCCGCCAGACTTGTGAGTCATTGTCTCCAGGACGACACTGAACAAGCTGCACCAATGACAGGAGAAGAAGAAGATGGAGGAGGAGAATTAGGAGAAAAAGAAAGGTGAGAGGGTCTGTGGAGGTAATCATGAACACTTCAGTCTTCAATCATGACTTCAGTCTGATTACAATGGTGAAACTGAACACTGAAACTTTAAAAGTTGTTCAGGAACATAGTTCATGTAATGTTGCTGTTCTCTACACTGTAAGGCAACTGAATATTAGACTGGTCATGCTAAAAATGTCCAGTTTAACATTATCCATTATCTATACCTGTTATTTCCTGTGCAGGGTCACGGGGGTCTGCTGGAGCCTATCCCAGCTCACTTTGGGTGAAAGGCAGGGTTACCAGTTTAACATTATTTATTATTAATCATATCAAACACAAAACTGTCGGTTAATTCCTGCTGTAAAAAGTAATTTTTTACCAGAAACCAGAGGGCATCAACACCTGTACCTGCTCCATGATGGTGCTTTTCTGGTGGGTCAGTCTGTTTAGCACTGGACCCAGTTCAGCTCAGAGATCCAAGAGCAGTATCAATTAATCAGTCATCATCGGTTATGTAAATCCTGATGGTCCCTAAAACTCTCCATCCTGATATGCAGCATTACACACCAGCGTCACTGATCAGTTTGATTGATACACAAATTTATCAATTAATGATCAATCAGTGATATCCACCACTATGGACTTCTTTGCGAAGTGTTTATGGAATAGCAATGGATCACTATGAATGCATCATTATGTGACTATGACACATAAGATTCTGCAGGATTGGCTGTTATTGATTATTGATCTACAAGTCTGATATTAACTGAAGTTAAACATCTGACATGAATGAGGCTTCAGTTCACCTCTGAACCATCTAAGCCTTTAAAATGTTTGTACGCAAAGTACAAACTTGGCATAGAGGTG
Organism: Arrhamphus sclerolepis; assembly: GCA_037176975.1. Lineage (NCBI taxonomy): Eukaryota > Metazoa > Chordata > Actinopteri > Beloniformes > Hemiramphidae > Arrhamphus > Arrhamphus sclerolepis. The sequence continues at coordinate 18,430,482 of JBAMYA010000022.1, read as the reverse complement.
CTCACATTCTCCAAGTTCTCTCAAGTTTTTTAATAGATCCAGAAATCTGCGTAGAAAGTGCCTAATGCAACTTTCAGATCATGTTTCGTGTGTAACAACCTTTATAAATGAGGCTCCAGTTAGTTTAAAGTCTAAACTATTTAAAGTCAGACAGTAATTCAGTAAAACTCAAAGTCCAGAACTGTTAACATCTCCAGCATTCCAACAACACTGTTCTCTCATCTCCTGAGGCAGCGTTACCGTAGCAACAAGTTTCATGATTGTGACCTCTAATGATGCCCTGAGGACGTCCAGTCACATCGCTGTCCTACAACGAGGATGTAGAAAAACAGAGAGGACGAAGCTCAGGACCTGCATGACAGCAGCAGGTCCCATAAACCCAATATTATAATAGGACTTGCAAAACCTTTTAAATGTTTAAAAAGGAAATGTGGTCTGACTTATGTTTCTGCCCCTTTAGACCAAAACCAGGGGACAAGTCCACCAGTGGACCATTGTCAGATCTACCAGATTCCAGTGCTTCAGTTATGATGGGCTCTATTCACCCGCAGGACACAGAAGAACAGTATTTTGTTCCTTCTTATGTTCAATTTTGTCAACCAAAGATGCAAGTAAAACATAAATTCTTATACCCAAACATGTTCTTCAGAAGTTTATTCAACAAAACACACTTCCACAGTTTCAGAACACAATCTAAACAGACATGTCTTCATCCATCGGGTATCTCTATCTTTTCTCCAGTTGAAAAGGTTCCAGGTTTCCTGCTTGGACTGCAGCCTCATGGAGAGACCTACTACTTCTACCTACTACTTCTACCCTTTTCTGACTGAGCAGTGGTCTCAGATTTGGAGGTGCTGATTCTCATCTCCACTACTTCACACACCATCTGCAGAAAGCACAATCCTGAGACCACGAAACTGGATCCCCTGCAAACCAAGAAATTCTGTCCATAAAAGTTATGGACAGATTGGTTCCTCCCCTGCCTCAAATTAATTTGACATCCTAACATCAATGTGGACAAAACTCTGTTTGAACAGGGACTGAATGACCCCTGGCAGGGAACCCAGTACCACATATTCCTGGACCCCCACAAAGTGCACCATGAGGGACACAGTCAAGGGTCTTCTCCAAGACCACAAAACACATGTGGACTGGTTGGGTAAACTCCCATGCACCCTCCAAGACCCTAGTAATGGTGTCCAGTGGTCCAGTGATCCAGGACCACTACGGAACCATGAGGTTCTTCTATCAGGACTCTGTTCTCTAGAATTCACATAAACCTACCAGGGGAGCTGAGGAGTGGGATTCCTCTGTTATTGGAGCACACCCTCTGGCCCCTCTTCTTAAAGAACGGAACCACCTGCCAATCCAGAGGTACTGCCCCGATGTTCATGTCATGTTGCAGGACAGTCATACAACAGTCTGCCTCAGAGTCTCCAGACTCAGCTTCCTCTGTGGAAGACGTGTTGGTGGAATTGAGAATGTCCTTGAAGTATTCCTTCCACTGCCCCAGTTTCCTGTTACTTGTCTTTACCCTCACTAGAGTCCTGGAGTTCACCTTTCTGGTCCACATGGACTTTGTGGACTTAGAGAAGAATACCAAGAGGTCTTCTGTAGAGGGTATAGAGGGAGTATAGGGTTCCAGTGTTTCTTACCCGACAATGACAATGACAAAGTCCAGTAGGTTCCAGCCATTGCGGATGTAGGAGCTGGGATGCATCACAAGTCCGTAGGCCAGGATCTTCAGGAAGGTCTCTATTGTGAAGATGATGAGGAAGACGTACTCCACTTGTTCCTGAAACACAGAATGTGACCCATATAAGCTGAGAACAGGAGAAGGGTTTGGCTGCAGGGTCACATAGATCCACTTTAGACCAGGAACATGTGATCCCCATCCAGATATGTTACCTCAATCAGTCAAGACTGTTCTGGTCTGTGGTGGAGCTCCACGCTCTCCACAGTCTGCAGTCTCTATTGGACCTTCTCTACCAAATGGTTCCAGCTCTACTGGAGCTACTGCCAAACGTCACTCAAAGTTTTTGCTTTTCAAGATCCAGGACTGTTGGACCAAAACCTCGCTCAGCCAGATCCAACAACTAGTTACATCAGTGAAAAGGGACGGGATTGCTTTACAGATCCCGATACCACTGTTGTTAAAATCATGTCTTTGCTGAGCTAGTAAAGAAGAAATTAATGAAAAGTAGCTAACAAAGATGAGACTTCAGAATCCAGCAGCAGTGGTCTATGTTGGAGACCTGAACTATGTTCCTGAACAACTTTTAAAGCTTTAAAATCAGCAGTCAGTGTATGTGAATGTTCCCTGGTGAGTTCCAGGAAATAGGATTCACATTAGCTGTTTTTAATTGAATTTATGAGTTTGTATCTCCTTTAACAGATATTGTAGTTTCACCAGCTGACATTTCTGGATCCCACTAAAACATCAGGGATAAATCACGTTTTTATTCATTTAGTCATTTTTGAACCACTGCAGTAAGTCTCTCACAGCAGGAATTTAAAATACAACATTAATAAACATCAAAGGTCGAACCAAGTCTTTGCTTTCCAAGTCCCAAGTAAGTCTCAAGTCTCTTGTCCTCAAGTCTCTTTGGATAAAAGTGTCTGCTAAAGCAATGTAAAAAAAAATCTTGAGTTAATATCTGGGTCAAGCATTAAGTCAAAACAGGAAAGTCAAGTCTTAAATCATGTCTTGAGTCAAGTCTCAAGTCAATACAGGCAAATCTAGTAAAGTCTTGAGCCAAGTCCCAAGTCAAGTCTCTAATCAAGTCTTGAGTCAAGTCCCAAGTCAAGACTCAATGCATGTCTGAACACAAGTCTTGAGTCAAAACGAGCAAGTCAAGTCTTAAATCATGTCTCAAGTCAAATCTCGAGTCAAAACAGGCAAGTATTAAGTCAAGTATCAAGTCAAAACAGGCAAGTCCCCAGTCAAACCCTGAGTCAAGTCGTGATGGGGCAGATCTTGCATCCCAAGTCCCAAGTCAGAAACTTCAAATTTCAAGTCCTTTTGAGTACTTTTAACAACGGTGCAATTATATGTTAAATGTAAATGATAAACAGGACAAGAGCACCACCTTTATGTTCTTTGCTTAACTTCAAAGGTTTTGCTTGTTGGAATTCATTTTTTGTCATGAACTTCATAGCTTTTGTGCTCAAATGAGATTATCCTTGGAAACACAAGTGCTGTTTTCGTTGAAAGAACAAAATCTCATTGAGGTTCATTCTGATTGGCTGTGCCCATCACGCACACAGATGTACACAGCGAGAGAGAGAGAGAGGGAGAGAGAGAGTGACAGAAATGAATTATTTATGTTGTTACGAGTGAAATTAATTGATTCATTCCCACCTGTTTAAATACATGTTTTAATCTTTGGGTTTTGAGTAAAATTACAAGTAGTTTCAAGTCAATAGGTTCAAGTCCAAGTTAAGTAACAAGTCAGTGGTGGAAAAGCTTTTTTACATTTTGTCAAGTCAAGTCGAAACACATCAAAGTAATGACTAGAGTCCGAGTTGTGTGACTGGAGTCCAAGTCATGTGGACCAGAACAAATGTTGCTGTTAGGATTTTTTTTTTTTTTTTCATGTATTTCTCATCTCTGCTTTTTCTTTGCTTTTTTAAACCCGTGTAAAGAGATAGATTACCGTAATGTCAACAAAAGTTACTGCTGTCAACATTTATGTTTATCAAACATAAAATAAACACAGAACTTTCAGAACGGATTATGAATAAACTGGACCAAAGTGACACGCTGCAGCTTCATCTCCAACATCATCACTTGTGCATAAATATCTCAGTGGGTTTGGATCAAGCGTGCGGTTACATCAGAGTTACCGTGGTGGAGCAGAGCCGTCACTCCGACAGGAAGTGACTGCAGGAACAGCGAGTACAAACTGTAAACGGAGGTGGAGAGACACAGAAACACAGAGAGAGAGAGAGCTGAACCATCAGAGCAGAAACTCCTTAGAACCGTTCACAGAACTGTCAATCATCCACGGCCGCTGACCTCCACTGCTGAGAAGTCAGCCCTTCAGAATAAAAGCTCCAATTCTTTTTGCAACCGTTTCAAACCCTGGAACGTCCACCACAGAGGTGTCAAACTCATCCACTGAGAACCATATCAGCATCATGGAGGCCCTCAAAGGACCACATCAGCATCATGGAGCGCCACAAAGAGCCAGTTGTGACTGTCAGACTGTATAAATGTAACTACTCCTAAACACATGATTTATTCAAGTTACAAATATTGTCCAGATCATGCACAGACATTTTTGGTTCAAGCTGACAGGAAAACGTCTACTCAGGAGACACTCAGAGGACACTTGATACATAAAAACAAATAAACAAACAAAAAAACAACTTTTTTTAAGCAAACGTTTGTCATAAAATCAGAATTTTTGAAGATCACTTTCTTTTTTTTTTTTGCCATAAGTCAATAACTTTTGACAACAAGTTTTATATTTTTTGGAAAGATTTTTACTGTAATATCACAAATCTTTGGTGGTAAAAAAAAAGATCTGTCAACTCAAATATTTAAAAAAATGAAAAAAATTGTGAATTTTATAAATTTTTAATGCAACTTTTTGTCCTAAAATCGCAGATTTTTCAAAATTTTGAACTTTAACTTAATACTAAAACTTTATATTTTCAAAATATTGAGTTTCACATCATTTTCAAATTGCACACTATCATAACTTTATCATAAAAAGTAAAATTTTGTCAATTTTCAAAATTTTCCCAACCTTTCCCATGACTTTTGTACAGTTGCATGTTTGGACTGTAAAAATCTTTTTGTTTTTTATGTAAAAAAAAACGTTTTCAATTTAATATTGCATTTTTTTTTGTTACAAAATATTGACTTTTGCAAATCTGCTGAACTGTGAATTTCAATATTTTCTAAGAAGCAGCATAAACTTTTATTTGAACACAATCCTTCCTTCATGGCCTCTTGGGGGCCACAGAAAATGATGCTGTGGGCCGGATTTGGCCGGTGGGCCTCCAGTTTGACATCTGTGGTCAATGAGATCTAAACTGGAAGACAAGAAAAAACTTGACCAACTCTGAGTCATATTCACCAAGAATTTAGTTTTCCCTGTTTTATATTTAAGAATGAAGTTGAGCAGACAACAATACTGGACACAACTGGAACACAGCTGCTGCAAAAGGCTGCCACCAGGGTGGTGCTCACATCGACACACCTGAGTCTCCCACCTGCTCCCAGTCCTCCCAGTCCTTTCAGACTTCCCGCTGCTCCCAGTCCTCCCAGACCCCATCCGCTCAGTACCTCACATAGCAGTGTCCAGGACTCACCAGGTCGTGGTTTGTGGAGTTGGAGTCGTCCTCAGGAAACGGTTTGGAAACTCCCAGAGCAACACAGTTGGCAAAGATGGCTAACAGAATGAAGATGTCAAATGGTCTGAGGATGCGTTCAGGAAGCTGATCAGGAAACAAACACCTGTTCATGACTCTGTGGACCGGGTTTATTATGGTTCCCACATTCAACTGATGAGTCAGATCAGTGAGAATGATTAATTAATTTAGTTGCTTTTGTTTTTCTCAAAGATTGTGTGCGCTGTGCTGGTACTTGGAGACCCACCAAGTCTGTGTTAGTGTTCAGAAAAATAAAATACAACATAGGGTTGTGCGAATGAACTGATATGAAGTGAACTCTCTGTCTAGCTGCAGCTGAGTGCATGAAGACACTCTTTCCCTCTGGATGCCTCCAAACTTGTAAACTCAAGACTGAAATGCCACTTTTCAAAGCCATTACGATAAAACTATTGAAATACAACAAAAATAACTCAACAAAAGGGAATCAGGATGTAGTTTCAGTTCTGGTCCCAATTGATTTGTCCTGCAGAGACACATTTAATAACTCACATCTGGAAATCTGAGATGTGATCTGCTTTTCCATATAATTTTCTTGAAAATGATTATTTTTTCATTAAATCGCAGCTTTTTGGATTAATATTTTCCTCATAAGGTCTCAATGTTTTCTCCTACTGACGTCTTTTTTTGTCTTCTGAATGTTTTCCTCATAAACCTGTGAGATTTTTCAGACAAATTTACAACTTTTTTGTTCTTGTAGAGTCACTTTCTTTCTTTGCTTAGATTTAAGAGCAACGGTTCTGAACCCTTTGGAAAAAAATTCTACTTTTTATTTTTTAACATAGTTTAATAAAATGAAATTCACATGTGCTCAAATCATTTGATTAATCTTTATGCTGATGACATCATCATTTATACAGTTTTTTCAGATATTTGACAAACATCTGAAAGTAGAAGTGGAGTTCATACTTTTAATTTTGTTAATTTATTTCCACCTGACGTAGATCTCTGTGACTTTAACTCTCTTGGATCTCTAAGATCTAAGATCTCAGATCTCCAACAAACCTGTTATTTTGTTTTTCTGATCAGTTACCTTAATCATCATTAGAGGTCTGCTGTTTTCAAGACAATATTCTTCCAATAATCAATATCTCAACACTAACAGCTGATTGGTCAGAATGAAGGATACTTCCACTCAACAATGGAGAGCGCTGCCCGTCTGATGGGATTGTTGAGTTTTAGACAGAATAAGGCTCGTGGAGCTCGCTGGACTTGGTTGCTGCCCTGCACCTGAAGAAGTGACATCATCAAACACGTTAGTCATTTTAGCTTCATCCAGTAGAAAAGGTCAGCAATGTAGGTGTTAGAGCTCTGTAGATCTATTTAGGCTTGTTTCTTGGCCTGTTGTGGGGCCTGTTCCTCACCTGTTTCTTGGCTGGTTTTTGGGCATGTTCCTGACCTGTTTCTTGGCCCGTTTTGGGGCATGTTCCTCACCTATTTCTTGGCCTGTTACTTGGCCTGTTCCTCATCTATTTCTTGGCCTGTTTTTGTGCATTTTCCACACCTGTTTCTTGGCCTGTTTTGGGGCATGTTCCTCGCCTGTTTCTTGGCCTGTTTTTGTGCATGTTTCTCACCTGTTTCTTGGCCTGTTTTTGTGCATGTTCCTCACCTATTTTTTCTTGGCCTGTTTTTGGGCATGTTCCTCACCTATTTCTTGGCCTTTTCCTCACCTGTTTCTTGGCCTGTTGTTGGGTGTGTTCATTACCTGTTCCTCACGTGTTTCTTGGCTGGTTTCTTGGCCTGTTCCTCATCTGTTTCTTGGCCTGTTTTTGTGCATGTTCCTCACCTGTTTCTTAGCCTGTTTTTGTGCATGTTCCTCACCTGTTTCTTGGCCTGTTTCTTGGCCCGTTCCTCACCTGTTTTTAGGCCTGTTCCTCACCTGTTTCTTGGCCTGTTTCTTGGCCTGTTTCTTGGCCCGTTCCTCACCTGTTTCTTGGCGTGCTGTCCCCTCCTTCTCTGCGTGGCGGTGGAGCTGGTGGTGGAGTGAAGCGTGTCGGTTCTGGTCATCCTTACACCTCCCTCCGTCCCTCCTCCGTCCAGCTCCTCATCCCAGTCAGCGTCCCTCTCTTCACCTCCCACATCTCCTCCTCCTCCATCCCCCTCTCCTCCCTCCTCCTCCTCTTCTTCCTCCCCCTCGCTCCCACCCCCCTCCCCGTCCACCGCCTTGGCGTAACCATTTCGACCATTACCTGGAGAAAGAGAGGACACAGAAGACACATGCAGTCAGCTGTGCTTGATGGGTCTGGTCAGAGGTCTGGACCTCATCCATCCTTGTCAGGGAAGGTTACAAGCTCAGCTGGATTTAATCACCCTAGTCCTCTGACTTCCAGGCCAACTAGAGCAGGTCTCTGTTAGGAAAGTTAACCTTTCCATCTGTATTTGAACCAAACTGATCCGTCCCCACCAATACTGCTACATAAACGTGACCATACATGCTAATTTCATTAAAAGGCCGAGTCTGGATTTTGTAATTCCATCTTTGTGATGTAACATCCTCCTGAACGTGGCCACTCAGCTGCTTTAGAGCGCAGCGATGCAGAGATGTGTATGATAAAAGAGGATTTTATGTCCTGATGTAAAAACAAACAGAGGCTTAAGTAGCACATTACATAAGTGGACATATGTCCATGTCAGAGGACCAGGATGGACGCCTCCCTTTATTGTCTGCTCTGTTCCAAACTCTGCTGGAGGATCAAGGTCCACGTGATGCAGAATGAAGGTCTTACACATTCATGTCCACCGTCCTCAGAATCCCACATTCAAACGTACCGCCCTCAACGTCCACAAGGAGACAGGTCACGAGGAGAGACATGGGACAGTATTTTCATCAAAAACAGCTGATTAGAAGAACGTCTCTGATGCATTCTGGTTTCCAGGTGTCAATCGTTGTTCATCAGGTGAACAATGACAACAGAACTATGCTTCTGATTGATCAGCTTTATAGCTTTATATAAATGTTTCTGATGTGGCACAAAAAAAGAAATAAAAATCACCTCTCTACAGTTGTCATGGATAACTACCAAAACTGATTTTTGTACCCAGCTGTCAACACTTTTAGTTCTGCAAAGTTGGATCTTTTAACTGCGATGGACTGGCGACCTGTCCAGGGTGGACCCCTGCCTTATAGCGGGTCTAGATGATGGATGGATGGATGGATGGATAATATAATATAATATAATATAATATAATATAATATAATATAATATAATATAATATAATATAATATAATATAA
>JBAMYA010000022.1:18383942-18421749 GCA_037176975.1 Arrhamphus sclerolepis | reverse complement strand
TATATTTACCTGAGAAATTAAATTAAGTTCCTTTTCCTTTTTAATTTATCTCATTATTTTCTATTATCAAATTTCTTTTATATTGCTTCATTGTATAATATTTATTTTTTTAAATTTCTATTTTTTCTAAACTTTTTTGTAATGTTGGATTTTGTATTTTCTCTTCCATTTTATTTTCATATACTTTATTTTATACTTAAAAACAAATTTGATATCAGATATTTTCCTCTTGCCACGCATTTTACTTTTATTTTATTTTATTATGTACTGAATAAAATTATCTCAGTAAAGCTGTAAATCTATCTATGGAGATAAAACTGAAAATGTGTTTATTTCTGCTGGAAAGTTGGCCATTTGGACATGCAGGTCACTCGATATTTGCTCCTGTTGAAGCCAGACCCTAGTGGTCAGTAGAAGAACTGCATCATAGTGGTCACTAGAGATACTGCAGCCTGTAGTGGATGGAGGAATTTTGCAGGTTACTGTTATATTTAAAATACAGCTAATATCTAATATATTTTCCATATTTAATATTTGACTGGGGTTGTGGCAAAACGCACATAGAGATCATTTGTTTTGTTACACACTATAGTATAAACTATATAAATATAGTTGAACTGAAATAAAGTTGAATTGAATTTACCAGTGTGGCTGCACATTCATGTTACCTCTGAGATCACAAACCCATAAAACTCAAGTGACTAGCAACAGGGACCACTCAAGCATGACAAAAACAGTCTCCTGTAGGCAGCAGAGCCAGTCAAAACCGGTCATTGCTGCTGCATCTGGGGCCTTCGTGGTGCTACTGACCGATGACATGAAAGCTACAGTTTTTGTTTTTAAATTAAAAAGTAAAAATATAAAATCACAAAACTCAGCTGATTCAGGGTGAGAGTAAGAACTAGACAGAAGAATGAAAACAGAAAGTCCAGACTATGATCCTTCATTTCAACCCGGAACTGAGGACTAATGTTGAGAGCAGAGGTGGTTCTGACTGCTTCTACTGGAATAGCTGTCATCAGAGGACCCGAATGGACCAGGAGACCAGGAATCTCTTCTCAGCAAAAATCCTTTAGGATTGTGCATTCATTTACCTACTCTGCAACACAGCAACACCTTCGCTGTCTTAACCCTTTTCTTTCTTTACCTTTAATGTCTCACTGTTGGTAATTTAGTCTTTGACAGAACCAGGACTTCAGGTGTTAATAAAAGATGTTAGATCAAACTGTCAAAGAGGAAGGACACGTTCACTGTCAAAGGAGAAAAAGACTATAGATATTTTGCACAAAAATCACAAATGTCAAAAAATGATGTTTTTCATTATTAATAATAATATTAAAAATACTAAAAGTTGTGTGGTAAAATGGTAAATTTCACAATATCACAACTTTTTTTTTCCATAAAAGAAAAATGTTTTGTTATAAAATAAAAAAAACACAACCTGTATCATAAAATTGAGACTCTTGTCATTAAATCCTGTTTATTTTCCCCTGTAAAATCATATATTACAAAACAAAAGTTGACTTTTTTGTAAAAACACAAAAACAAAATTTGTGAACTTTGAAAAGATAAAACTTTTTATCTGGGTCGGATTTGGCCCGCGGGCTTGAGTTTGATACGTGCGCTGTAGAAGTTGAGACCACAAGAAAGTTAATACTTCACCTTTAATGTGTTGTGGTTTATTATCAAAAATGCTCTGGTTTGAGACGTTTAAGAAGCACGAATGTTCTGCTGTGTTCAAACAATAAAAAGTAAGTAGGTCAAAACCATAAGCTGCAGCTAAACAGAGACAGCTGTGTGGGTTTGAACATGTAGGACAGGTAACTCAGACCATGTACCACGTACGTGATACGGATAAAACCACAGCAGCTGAGCAAAAACTTTCAGAGCTTTCACACCCAAATCAACTATCGATTAGGTGGAGGCTTGACTTTCCAAATAAATTCCTAAAAATAAAACCATTTGTTTTGTTTTTGTTAAGACGAGGAAGTTTGATCCATGATCTGAGATACATCAGTCTGAATAACGTAATAAATACCCTTACATTTATTTTCTAGGCTGTGACTAGAGTAACTAAGTAAGACAGAGAATAAGACTTGGAAATAAAGACTTGACTATGACTAGACTAAAAATAATAGCATGCAAACGGGTCAAACATCTCAGCAGATTGATGAAGAAATGACAACAAGGAAGTGCTGAAGAAACTCTGAGTTCTGGTGCTTGTTCATAAAACAGCTAAAACAAGTTTTAAACTTCAGCTTTACTGACAGGAAAACGTGGCAGACATTTACATGAGTCTTCAACTTCAGAAGAAATTAAAGCTCAACAAGCTGAAATCATGAAAAACCAGGAAGTCGTCTCTGCGGGTCCTCTGAAGTCGCTCAAAAACAGGAAGTTCTTATCTGCATGAAAGAACTGAAAACAGGTTGGAGAAGCTCTGAAAGATTTGAAACACGATGGAAGACCTTCTTTTACCTGATCTGATATCTGATGTTCCACAGATGAAAACCACAAAGAGCTTCACAAGAAAATACAGACAACATGAAGACTATTTTAATCACACAAACCTTAAACCAGGACTGGTTCACCCTGAAGAGCTGGGCCAGGTTCAGGTCTAATATCAGGCCCAGATACAAGTCCAGATTCTGCATCTTCAAATCCAGAGCCAGATTCAGATCCAGATTGAAGTCTAGAATGAAGTCTCTCCACATCAGTTATTCTACTTTCTGATGTCAGTGCTGAATCAAACATTTCCTCAGAAATGTTCAAGTTAGAAGTTTATAATTGTCTTTACGTGCTCTCACAGGCGAGATAAAATGAAGTGGCAGCTGGATTTGGCCTGTGGGCCTTGAGTTTGACACGTTCTGTAGATTAATGGACATGATGGACGTGTGTTTGTCTCACATGAAAACACTCTGAACACATACAGTGAACACACTAACTCTGTGTTTCCTCTTCAGGACATGATGCCACAGAAGAGTCAGACTAGGGGCTGGTTGCTATGGTTACTGATTCTGATGACGATAAGGAAGAGCCATGGTGAGTAACGGAGCTTCTTCAAAGACCAGAGCAGTGAGACGGAAACGTCCTGGATGCTTTTAGAGGGTCTTTGTTAGTCTTTGATGTTTTTAGGTGGTCTTTGTTAGTCTGGTTGATCTTTGTTAGTCTTTGGTTTGTCTTTGATGTTTTTCTTGATGGACAATAAAAGTTTTTGTGTTGTCTTTGATATTTTTGGGTGGTATTAGATTGTTGTGAATAGTATTTGATGATGTTTGGATTGTCTTTTCTATTTTTTTAATAATATTTGGTAGGTTTGTCTAGTGTTTGACAGTTTTTGTTGACAATTTTTGATTGTCTTTATAACTTTGTTACTTTTGTAGCTCTTTGATATTTTTTGTCTTTTACAGTGGTGGATTGTATTTGGTTCTGTTTGTATGGTCTGTTAGTTTTTGGCTGGTCTTTGATTGTTTTATACTCATATTTAATAGTTTTGGTAGGTCTTTAATAATTTTGCTATTGGTGTATGTCAGTGCAGGGGGGTGCTAAGAGTATGGGGTCCGTTGCAACGGGCTACCTGGTCCTTGTTGGTCCGCATTGCCAGTCGTAAGTCAGATTCATTGCCAGTGAGAGTTGGGCTCCATCAGGGCTGCTCTTTGTCAGCAATTCTGTTCATAACTTTTATGGACAGAACTTCTAGGCTCAGCCATGGAGTGGCGTTGTTCCATTTTGGTGGTGTCAGATTTTATCTGTGCTTTTTGTTGAGGATGTGGGTTGGCATCATCAAGTGGGGACCTTCAGCTCTCGCTGGAGCGGTTTGTAGCCGAGTATGAAGCAGTTGGGATGAGAATCAATATCTCCAAATCTGAGACCATGGTTCTCAGACGGAAAAGGGTAGAGTGTCCTTTCCAGGTTGGGAGTGGAGTTTTGCTTCAAGTGGTGGAGTTTAAGTATCTCAGGGTCTTGTTCATGACTGAGGGAAGAATGGAGCAGGAGATTGACGGGCGGATCGGTGCAGCATCTGCAGGAATGCGAATTCTGTGCCGGTCTCTTGTGGTGAAGAGGGAGTTGAGCCAAAACAAGACTCTGTTTTTAGTGATCTGTTTGGTTGATCTTTGTTCCTACCCTCACCTATGGTCATAAACTGTGGGTAGTGAGCAAAAGAATGAAATCGTTGATGCAAGGGACTGAAATGAGTTTTCTCTTCACAGGGTGGCTGGACTCTCCCTTAGAGATAACGTGAGAAGTTCAGTCATCCGGGTGATACTTAGAGTAGAGTCGTTGCTCCTCCACATCAAGAGGAGCCATTTGAGGTGGCTCGGGCATCTGGTTAGGATGCCTCCTGGACGCATCCCAGGATAGGTGTTTCCGGCATTTCCAACAGGGAGAAGACCAGGAGGAAGACCCCTAACTGGTCTGGGAATGCCTTGATATTTCCCTGGAAGAATTGGAGGAGGTGGACGGGCAAAGGGACACCTGGGCCTCTCTGCTGAGGATGCTGCCCCAACGACCTGGATCCAGATACACGGAAGTTAATGGATGGATGATGGATGGATTTTGTGATGTTTTTGTGGTTGTTCATAGTTTTGGATAATCGTTGATAGTTTTTGGCTGGCTTTGTTTTTTTGGACAGTTTTATACTAATTCTTGGGCGGTGTTAGATAGTTGTGGATAATATTTGATGGTTTGTTTCTCTGTATTTTGACAGTTTTGATTGACTCTTATAGTTTGGGTAGTTTTGGCTGGTTTGTCTACTCTTTTGCAGTTTTGGTTAACATTCATAGTTTGTGAATTGTCAGTTTTTTGTAGGTCTTTTTGGGTGGTCTTTTATAGTTTTAAGTTCATCTTTGATAGTTTTTGGTAGATCTTTTAAAGGTTTTTTTGTGTGTATTTTATAGATGTCGGTAAGAACAGAGTAGTAGCGGATGCAAGGGTCGTTTAGTGAGAGTCTCCTTGATCCGCCAGAGTTCCTGAGATCCAGTCAGTTGACATAATGACCAGAGCAATCAAACCTGATTAGATCATGCAGACCCTGGTATACAGGTGAGATACTGACCCTCACATGTGTCCTGTGTAACCTCTGTGCCCAGTTGTCACTGCAAAAATCATCAGAGCCAGTGGTGAGACTGTTGTGCTGCCATCTGACCTGCCGACAGGGATGCTGGAGACTGGAGATAATGTCAGATGGACTAGCGCCCGCATGCTTCTCCGCGACAACATAACAACCTGTCACCACGGGCGTTGCAAGTTGACGGACAACAAATCATTGAGATTCAGCCGAGTTCAGGTGGAAGACTCAGGAAACTACACTCTGGAGGTGTTCGATAAACATGGGAAAATAAATAAAAAGAAGGTTTTCATCTTGCAAGTGGAAGGTAATTCCCAACAATAAATCAATAAATATTTATTAAAGAACAACCAAAGCCTGTTACATAACAAGAAGTTATCACCAACACCAACCAAAAATTATAAGTATCCATTATAAGTAGCAAAAAGACAAATTGAAAATATCAAAACCTATCCATAATCCATAAAATGCAAATCAAAGACTGTCAAAAATCAAAGATCAATCACACACTGAACCACCAAAAACCAGCCACAAACTGCCAAATATGAACAGAAGACTATCAAAGATCATCCACAAAGAAGACTAAATTAAATCTACAGAAGACGATAAAAGACCAACAAAATAACTACTAAATATGAATGAAAAACTGTCAAAGACCATCAAAACACAGATTAGAGGTAACAGTTCTTTGACTGACCACTAGAGGCTGCAGTTTCTCTGCAGGCCACCAGAACCTGCAGTTCCTCTACTGACCACGTTTCTCTACCAACCACTAAAGACAGCAGTTCCTGTACTGACCACTAGTGAGTGCAGTTTCTCTACTGTGCACATTCCTCTACCAACCGCTAGATGCTGCAATTTCTCTACTGCACCACAGACCGCAGTTCCTTACTAACCACTAGAGGCTGCAGTTCCTCAACCAACCATGTTCTTCTACCGACCAGTAGAGGCTCCAGTTCTTCTACTGACCACTATAGACTGCAGTTCCTCTACTGTTCCTTTACCAACTGGTAAACGCTGTAGGACACTATAGACTGCAGTTCCTTTCTGACCACTAGAGGGTGCAGTTCCTCAACTGACCACTAGACACTGCAGTTCTTCTACAGACCACTAGAAGCTGCAGTTCTTCTCCTGACCACATACCTCTATCGACCACTAAAAGCTGCAGGTCCTCTTTTGACCACTAAAGGCTGTAGTTCCTTTACTGACCACTAGAGACTGCAATTCCTTGACTTTAGTACTTTTATTTATCCAATTCATTTAAATGAAATTTAATTCATTTATATAGCATCTATTTCCAACAAGTTGTCTTGACTTGAGGGAAAAAAAACTCCCACTTGGGAAGAAACCTTAAGCAGAGCTCTGCTCAATTATAGGAGGGATCCTACTGCCGATATCCAGCCAGGTAAGGAATAAATGAGGAGACAGGACAGTGAGGATGAAGGACAGACAGGAAAAATATCTCACAGGTATTTCAAAATTACACAAATATATGGAATAAAAATATGTAAGTAACCGGTGGTCGAACTGCAGGTCAGCAACGCCAGCGGGCATCCCACAGTAACATCTAGTTGACAGGTGAAGGTAAACACCATAGTGGTGTAATCCTCATAGGGGAATGGTAGGGGAATATGAATTTGGTCTCTAATATTTACTATTTTGTTAATAAAGAAGTTAGTTAGTCAGCAGTTAAATGAGATGAATGCATGACTCTATGGAGCTGTGACTCTGAGTCAGCCTGGCAATAGTGCTGAAAAGAAATTGAAAAGATTATTCTGGTTTTCTTTAATTAATCATCAATAATAAGTTTTCCTGGCTTTCCAAAGAGCTCTTTTATACATTACCAAAATATCTTTCCAAGTGAGATGGCATTCTTTTGAATTTGTGGAGCATTAATCTCTTTCTGACTTTGTTTCCAACTTTCTACATGTCTGTTTAATTTCTGCATTATACCAGTAACAAACTTTCTAGAATTAATTAGCTTCCTTTTCAGAGGAGCAACAGAATACAGAGTTAAACACAGGAATTTTGTAGAGCCATCTGTAAGGCTATCAGTGCCTGAAGGATCTAGACTTTCAGAGCTGTCCATAGTGGCTTGACTTGGAATGTCCAAGCAGTGCAGGAATTTGAACCTTGAACTTAGTGACAGCACTGTCAGAAAGGTCTCTACTGTAATGGATCTTTTTATTGCATGTGACATTATGACAGGTGAACTAAAATGAGATTAAAGAATGGTCAGACCACTATAGACTGCAGTTCCTCTACAGACCAATAGGGTCTGGCTCCAACAGTGAGTCAATCTCCAATGGCCTTTGTGTTAAAATGTTCAACTTTACAGCAGAATTAAAACTTATTTAGTCAATCTGGTACAAAAACAGTTTTGGTCAACATAGATAGAGTTCAAAACTGTGACAACTATACTTGGGAATTTTTATATACGTCATCAGATAAATGTGTGTAAAACAATAAATGTATGCATAATTAGGTGGTCTTTGGATTGATGGGTGGCTTAGCCAGTAGTTAGCATTGTTTTGTTTTCTGAGCTGTGGATAAAGAGCTAACACAGCACTGTCATTTTTATTTAAAGATAACATGTCCTGTTGTTTTGGTAACCATCCTAAGAGACCACTTCTGGTTCTGGTTCAACAGGTTTTGGGCTGGCCTTGAAGGGTTGGAAGGTTTCAGGTTAGGCTGTTCAGGTTAAAACAGTTGACAGTGATTGACAGAGGGTGGGCATGTTCCAGCACTTTTGCAACACGGAATTGAGCAGTACAAGGAATAACACTCTTCATAAACCTGTAGGTGACATCACAGAGGGTTTCTCCAGCTCTTCTCTGCAGTCTGAGATCAGTTTTCAGAGACGTGAATATGAACGGCTGTTCATGTCCAGCTGTTGTGTGATATACAGTCCTATCAGCCAAGATCTGTTTGTATATTCAGAACCCAGCAGCCATGGGAGGTACAGCTTACACCTGCTGTTTCTACTGCTCCCCATCATTGTCTTCTTTCTGATGATGATGATGACGATAATGAGGAGAAGGAGGAAGAGGAAAACAATGGTGCAGATCTCAGGTACAGCAGCCAATCAGAGATAGTTTTATTCAGACACCTGGTCATTTATCGACACAGCCCACAGACATTCGTGAGACATCTGCTCTCCTTCAGGTCAGACAGAGGAGAACATCTACATGGCGATGCATGCTCACCATAGCAACGAGGGGAAGCAACAGAAAGAGCAGGAGAAAGAGTCATTTTGTGAAGGTAAACCAACACAGCTGTCACAAATAAGATATTATTTCTTTTATTTATTTCCAGACAGGGTGATCCACTCTGTTTCAGCTGTTAAGCTTTTGAACTGGTCAACCAAAGGGTTGTCGATCCCCAACCAAAACTAATTATGTGGGGGGTGCCTGAATAGTGCTTCTCCAAATCCACACCCATGGATGAGTTGTCCTTGAGCAAGGGATCTGAAACCCTCAGCTGCTCCCTGGGCACTGTACTGTTCAAGGTTACCACCACGGATGTGTCAAATGCAGAGAAAACAAATCCCTATGAGACCAATAAAGTTAATAAAAAATATTATTTAAAATGAAAATATTGGAATTACTGAGAGCTTTTTCTGAATAAATATCATATAAAAATAAAGTTAACACATGTGAGATCCCAGGAGACATGAATATAATATTTGTATAAAATTGAAAAACTTCCAAGATTGTGATGTACAGTATATGGTATGTACAAGCACAATGGTAAGCACAATTCTAACAATTTGCCACAAATTCACAAATTTCACAAAGTTGCATTTTTGAAAAACAAATTTTGTTGTAAGATGTTGACTTTTTCTACACTTAACTTTTCAACATAAAATTATGTTATAAAACTGTGAATTCATATAATTTCTACTTTGTTTGTTTTTTTCAAAATATCTTCTTTATACATCAATAATAATCAATAATCTTCATAATATCAACTTTTTGTTGTAAGAATCTAATTTTGTAATGAGTGCTAAACTTGAACAGAATGATAAGTTTTTTACATAACTATAAATTTATGTTGTGAAATTCTGGATTTTATATAACAGCAACTTCATTTTGTCATTAAGTCACACATTTTATAAAATGCCATTAATTTTATCTAAGGTTTGTTAAGTCCTGAACTTTAACCTTTTTGTCTACAGTTCCTCATCATCCTGCAGCACCCGGGGAACTTGTGGAAGATATCTACGTATGATGGTCTGATCAGAGCTCTGCTGACATTCAGCAACTCACCTGGACACTCAGTTGTCTCAGCTGGTAGCAATATGTCATGTGATGTTTGAATGAAACTGAAAACCATTATAAACAAAAAGCTGAGAGGCGCACAGGTGGA
Source organism: Arrhamphus sclerolepis (assembly GCA_037176975.1). NCBI lineage: Eukaryota > Metazoa > Chordata > Actinopteri > Beloniformes > Hemiramphidae > Arrhamphus > Arrhamphus sclerolepis. The sequence goes on along the minus strand of JBAMYA010000022.1, from coordinate 18,412,316 downwards.
GCTACAAACAGCTGGTGGAGAATACCAGATGTTCCTGAGAGTTTACTTGATCACTTCCCCTGGAGGACCATGTTTAATCATCTTCAAGGTCATTTCCAGCTTTGTTGAAGCCTCTATTTTTATTTCTCCATAAGTACTTTATTTTGAGACTCATCTTGTAGGTTTGTGCCCCCTGATGGCTGCAGGAAGACTTTACATCTGCAAAGTTTGTATCCTCACTCCATCAAAAACCAAACATGAAAAACTGAACACAATAAATGGTGTTTCTTATTTTTCCACCAGCCTTCTCACTTAGGCACTTTCTGAAAATCAACCTCTCTGTGCTATTACTGATTTAACAAAAATGGGAAATAAAAAAATGATGTGGGCAACATTAAGGTTTCCCCACAGGATCCTGGAGTCCTGATTCACCGATCTCCAGGTCCCACACATGATAATGGCCACATGTTGGACCTTGTTCTATGTTTTTGAGTTAATGTCTCAGAAGCTCAAAGTTCTTCAGCTCATTGAGGCTTTTGGACACACTCTGAAGGTCCACCACAGCAACTAACTCATGTTCAGCGTCAGAACATTCCAGAAATGTGGCTCTTTCTTTTCTAACTACTCTGATGAAAATCTGCGGCTGCGTTCTGCTGGTTTCCTCTAAACATAATTCTGGGGTCCACATTGGTCTCATCTGTCCAGAGGACATTGTTCCAGAAGTCGGCTGGTTTGTTCAGGTTTATGAGCCTTGGATATATTTCCCTCTTGGCATTGTGTTAACACATACCTGAATGCAACAGACAAGCAAACATCTGCGGATGATTTGAGGGGTATTTCACGAATGTAGCTAAAGAAAGCCAGGCTAAAAGCTTCGTTTGAATAAGCATCATCTCTAAATTAAGCCTCAAGTCATTCCACTAACGCATTTCAGCTGCATCTAATCAAGGCTAATCCAAGCGAGGCTTTCATTGCCTTGGCTATGTTTGAGTGCGAGGAATGTAGGAAGCCCTGACAAATAGATGGCAGAAAAGGAGAGCAAGAAAAGTGCCATCATTATCTCAGCATCTGAACAAAGAATACTGATGGAGCTGTATGAAGATTTTAAAAGTATCACAACCAGAGACGGGTAATACAACTGTGATTAAGAAAGCAAGGGTGATGGCATGGCAAACACTTGCCAAGAGATCAAATGCGTAAGTTATAGAAAACCGTTTGCTGGAGTATAACGAGTGGTTACGTAGGCGGGCCATATACGAGACACAGCCTCATTCAGTGGATCAAGATTTCAAGCCCTGAATTGTTGGCATTTTCCTGCATATCTTCCGCATTCTCCTCCCTCTCCCCACTCAATAAAGGTCACGAGAGCCAATATCTTATTTGAAAAAATAAAACAGTAATACACGTTTCAGACACGTTACATATTTATTTCACTGTCCTCATGTATTTATGGTCTCCTCTTTGTGTTAGAAATTTGTTTATAGAGTTATATTCGCAGTGGTGTCCCATGACCTGGCATCATTTTGAAAATTATAAATTATCTCTATACACTTGCTGTAACTGAAACTGCTACTGTATCAATGCTAAATTATGAAAATAAGTTTTCTATTTAGTTTATGTGTAACACACTCTAAATTTTAAACAAAATCTCAAAGTGCTAGGAGTTCAAATCAAGAGGAGCATAAAAATATAAATTTTGTAGGCTAACTATTATTCAGGTTATATAAAAGCCTTTCTAAATAAGTTTTCAGGTGCTTCTTTTTTAAAAAAAAAAGATTGTTCGTTTCTAGTGACCTTTATTGGCAGTCGGGAGGGATAGGAAGATGGAGCAGAGAGAACGGGGAGACACACAGCTAAAGGTTGAGAGGCAGGAGTTAAACTAACAACAGCTGAACAAGGACTTGGACTGTTCATGGACCGCCTGCTTTGACCACTAGGCTCTGCAGCAGGCTTTTCAGGTGCTTCTTAAATGTCTCCACCCTCTGTGGCATCTTCAGGTGTTCAGGACATTCCAGAGCCATGGAGCAGCACCCCTAAAGGAGCTGTCCCCCATGTTTTCTGAGTCAGGTCCTGGGTGGGTGTAGGTCAGGTGTTTGTCAAATGTGGGACACAGATGTAATATGTTATTAATTGGTTTTAATGAATGCCATGTTCTTTTTCAATAAAGTTCATGTTAAGTACTTGTATAGTTTGCATTGCTTTAGCTGCACTGGCACTGACTGTTTATTGATTTTTTTCTTTTTGATACGGTGAAAGTGGTGATGGGGCAGCACGGTGGCTACGTGGTTAGAACTGTTGCTTCACAGCAAGAAGGTTCCTGGTTTGAGCCTCCATGGGGGTCTATCTGTTTGCATGTTCTCCCTGTGCTTGCGTGGGTTCTCTCCGGGTACTCCGGCTTCTTCCCCCAGTCCAAAGATGTTCTTGTGAGGTTAATTGGTAATCAATGAGAGTGTGAATGGTTGTATGTCTTCATGTGGCCCTGTGATGGACCAGTGACCTGTCCAGGGTGTACCCCTGCCTTTTGCCCAAAGTGAGCTAGGATGGGTTCCAGCAGACCCCTGTGACCCTGCACAGGACATAGCGGGTATAGATAATGGATGGATGGATGGATGACCGCAGGTTTTTTTTGTTTTGTTTTTTGTAGAGATGAGTGGTGGGAGCGCAGAATTCTACCAGGTGGAACTAAGCTAAGCTTAAATATTAGCCTGCCTGGGAACAGACTTGTTCTGCGGCATAAGTTACCATGGTTACTCAACGGGCATTCAAATGAGCCACATTGGGGAAACAGAACTCTAGCTTAAATCGGTCAGGCTAGTCAAGATAAGCCCAGCTTTCCCTTAATCCAACTTTGTGAATTACCCATTATTTTCACAGATATTGATCATCAAAGATGATGATCAATATCTGTGAGGGGGAAATTATTATTATCCACATGACTTTTGTGTTTGTTTCATTTTATATCAAATAAATAAAGGCACAGTGAAAAAAGTGATGTGTTGTTCATCTGAAGTATTTTTGCCTATTATTATCACACATGATAATAAGATTATTTTTTTATTACAATTTAAAGGAACTTTTGTAAGACTGTAACAGCTGCTTTATGCTTCAGAGTCCACAAACACCACTGCCATAAAGGGATTAGGATTGTTCCATTGCTACGTCTGGAGGAAGTAAAAATAAACAAACAAAAAAGCTGCACAAGCAAACCCACACTGCCATCTAGTGTTTAGTGCTACAACCTCAGTTCCAAAAAAGTTGGTTCATGGTTTAAAACATGAATTAAAAACAGGATACAATGATTGTCAAAAGTCATAAAATCATATTAACATAGTAACATGACTGGGTGTAAAGGGAGCATTTCAGAGAGACAGAACCTCTCAGATGTAGAGATGGACCCCATCTGGTCAATCTCTCCTAATCATTTCCAACTGTGTCTCATTAGCCCTTAACCCTATATGTTGTCTTGTCTTTCTCTTCATCCTTCTTTGTCTCTACTCTTTCTTTGTGTTTGTTATTGTGTGTGTCTATTTAGTCCTGTTCCTCATTTTGTTTTGTCCTGGTTCCTGTCCTCAGTCTTATTCTCTGACCTGATTCTGATTTTTTTCCCCCTTTGATGGATTTATTTGATGTGTTTTGGAAGAATTGAGTGAATAACTTTTAGTTGGATTACTCCTGCTTACTACTCTTCTGCGCTTGTGTCCTCTCCTCAACAATACATAAAATCATAAATTTCTTTAGAGAATCAGGAGTGTCTGTGAAGGTCAAAACTGGATGTTGGTGATCTTCAGGTCCTCAGAGTTCACTATACTAAAAACTGAAAAGATTCTACTGGACACTACTGCTTTAAAAACAGTAACAATTCTCTACAGGACATCACTGCATTTAAAACAGTCCTGATTCTTCTTGACATCACTGCATTAAGAACAGTCCCAATTCTACTGGACATCACTGCATTTAAAACAGTCCTGATTCTACTTATCATCACTGCATTTAAAACAGTCCTGATTCTACTGGACATCACTACATTAAGAACAGTCCCGATTCTACTTGTCATCACTGCATTTAAAACAGTCCTGATTCTGCTGGATATCACTGCATTAAAAACAGTCCTGATTCTTCTTGACATCACTGCATTAAGAACAGTCCTGATTCTACTGGTAATCACTCCATTAAGAACAGTCCTGATTCTACTGGACATCACTGCATTAAGAACATTCTTTATTCTACTGGACATCACTGCATTAAGAACAGTCCTGATTCTACTTGTAATCACTCCATTAAGAACAGTCCTGATTCTACTGGACATCACTGCATTAAAAACAGTCCTGATTCTACTGGGCATCACTGCATTAAGAACAGCATTGATTCTACTGGACATCACTGCATTAAGAACAGCCCTGATTCTACTGGACATCACTGCATTAAGAACATTCTTTATTCTACTGGACATCACTGCATTAAGAACAGTCCTGATTCTACTTGTAATCACTCCATTAAGAACAGTCCTGATTCTACTGGACATCACTGCATTAAAAACAGTCCTGATTCTACTGGGCATCACTGCATTAAGAACAGCATTGATTCTACTGGACATCACTGCATTAAGAACAGCCCTGATTCTACTGGACATCACTGCATTAAGAACAGTCCTGATTCTACTGGGTATCACTGCATTAAAAACAGTCTTGATTCTACTGGGCATCACTGCATTAAGAACAGCATTGATTCTACTGGACATCACTGCATTAAGAACACTCCTCATTCTACTGGACATCACTGCATGGGTTCCAGTGTGATCAAAGAAGAAGAAGTCATATGTGAACATCTTCCAGGAAAGTTGCTGTCTTCTCTGGACCAAAGCTCATCTAAAATGGACTGAGGAAAAATGGAAAACTGATCTGTTGGCAGATGAATCAACATTTAGTTTCAACACCTGATATGTTCTGTATTTGGTATAAAACATGGATTTATGGGATTTGGAAATGTTGCATTCTGTTTATTTTTTACAGTGTTTTACAACTATCTTTTATGAAATCAGGGTGGTAGGTAAAATTTAATTGGACAAACTATTGTTAAAGCAGAGCCAAATGCAGTTAGACAAATGATTAAACTGTGCAGCTGATTGTCTTCCCTGGTTCTGATGGAGGTTTTTGTGATTGTGGACAAGTTTCTTACAAGTATCTGCAGGGATTTTGGACCAGTTTCTAGATCCTTGAGGTTGGAGAGTTTCTGTGCTGTCACACACTTCTTGGGCTCTTTCCATAGGTTCTCAGAGATGAGGACATTGTTGATGTAGAAGAGTGGGACTTCTGACCTCCTATAGGACTCCTGCACCAACGTTGGTGTGATTTTGGCCTGAAAGTGAGGCTTTCGAGGAGCTGAGCATTTGCCTACCTTCCACAGAATCCTGGGGCCTTCTAGTGCTAAATGAGTGCCTGTCAACTGTGAATAATCCACCCCAGGCATGTAATCCAGGAGACACACATGCTCCTCCACCTACCAGTGGGAATACCCCCAAAGCGTATCCATGTTCCCTACTGGGTCCATTTTATGGCTGCTCCATTCTGTTATGATATCAGGAAGGTAAGGACACAAATGTAGGAGACCAGGAGTAATCCATGATATTATTTAATTAAAAAAACAACAACAACAACAAGACACTGCAGAGCCAGAAAAGTCCAAACCACAAAGTAAACTAGATAAAATGTCGAAACAAAGCAACAAGGAAAAGCAAAACCGAACCAGGAACAAAAGGAAATGGTAAAACACAGTACACACCAGCAAGGACAAAGAGAAAGATAAAACAATAAATAAGGACAAAAGTTGATGAGATGCAGGAGGAAACTATCAGGGAAGTAAAGCAGAAAAAATCAAACAGAAGCACACTGTCAAAATAAAACGGAACAGAAGTTTTCAAACAGAAAAGGGCAGAGAAGAAATCAAGAACACAAGATGGAACATTAAGAACGGCCAAAATAAAAACCAAACATAAACCAACGTCCAGATTCTAAATGAAACACCAAGAGCGATGGACCACTAAACCAACAGCTTCACTAAAGTGTGTTCCTGCGAAAAAAGTTTTATGTAGACTTTTAAGAAAGAGGTTCAACTTTATGAAGATCTTATGAATGGATCACTGGAAGAGCTTCTCATAGATCCAGTCACAGCTTTCGGGTCCTGTCACGCTGGAAATTACTTCTGTTTCAACTCTACTGTTATCGTCTCATTGCATGAACAGTGACTGTAAAACATCTCATCTCTGCAGTGCTCTCTAGTCTGATTGTTAATTGTTTAAATCGTTTTTTTATGGATTTATTTATGGATTTTTGCCGATGTATAAAGAGATGAGGAGGATTCAGAATCCTGACCTCAGAGTTAGTAGCTGTTCATGTTCTCGCCTTAAATTAGATCCAGTCAGATGAATCTAACATGAGCTTTCTTTGTTTGTTTGTTTTTTGCCCCAAAAGGCAGAATTACGTCTTCACAACCGAGTAACACACAAACACACACACCCATGCACACACACGCTAATGTCAGCCTGTCACCCTGAATACCCTCCTCATCCTCATAATCATCATCATTATGACTCCTCCTCCTCTGGGGGCGGAGCTCTCCGTCATCTTAACCTCCCACCCCCCACCCCCCATACACGCAGACACGCACGCTCACTCCTCGACGAACGTGGATGACAGGAGTGAGAGAGGATGGTAGAGAGACACTGACTGGTGACTGTGTAGTAAAGCTGCTGCTGTACCTGCGGGCGCCGCGTGCACGCACGCGCACATATGTTGTATACATTTGCATAAGAATAAAAAGGCATAGGTGCACGTTGCCTTGCGTGAATCCGTGCGCGTGCGTATATGTGTGTGGTCTTCAACCTTCCAGCTTTGTGTTTTCCTTTCTTTCTTTCTTTCTTTCTTTGTTTTTCTTTTTTTTTTTTTACCTGCAGTGGACAATCGAGCACTGTACACGCGCGCACGCGCCTGCACTGCACGCGCACGCCGCCGCAGCATCAGCAGCAGCAGAGGGAGGAAGCGCGGAGAGCATCCACGGTGCGCGCGTGGGGCTGGCTGCCACATCCGGACGGCACGCGGCAGGAATTATGAAGGTAACTGCAGTTTTTATTCACATTTATCCCTCCTGTTTGCGGGATGTTTGTGCACGCGCTGTGAGAGAGAGAGTGCGCGCACACCGTGTTCTTTTGGCCGGGTTCGGTGCTGCAGGTCGAAACGGCGCCGTCAGCAGATCCGCAGCCGACTCTGGCAGCCCGCAGCGCGGCCACAGACGCGGCGGAGCCGCGGTCCTCCGGAGACCGGTGTTACAGGACGGGGTTATACCACGCACGTCCTGCTGGATGTTCGCGGCGGAGCTCTTTGTCTGCTGTGACCGTCGATGATGGATGAGGAGGAGGAGATGAAGAGAAGTGAGGATGAGGAGGAGTTTGGTTCTGGTTCCGTTGGAGACACCTGAGCTGTTGTGGTCATGTGACCCCCCTCACCTGTCAACCAGGCTCTGGTTCTGGTTCCTCATCTGTCAGTGTACCACAACATCTGGATTTATTTGTGTTGTAGCCCATTTATTTAAGAGCCTCACAAACATCTATTGCTGTGTTCTCTAACCTTTAGAAACAGGCGGTGAGATGAAGGTTCTGGTTTTTAGGGACAAACACGTTGTGAGGAGAGTCAGATTTGGGACATTGTGGTCCAATACTGGACCGGTTCTTCCACATGAGTTCTTCACTCTGTTGGGTTTGAAACTTTTGAAACAAAGAAAAATCCAAGTGAAGTAAAATGCTTCACTCTAAACAGCAAGAATGGATCCACAACTGTAAATATTTTACCAGTGTCCTGAATCTACAAACACCAGCTGTCCTACTAGTGAACATACGAAGATTAATAATCCTACTAGTGAACCCACTAAGACTAATAATCCTACTCATGAACCAACCAAGATTAGATATTATACTGCTGAACCTACATGGCTTAGTTGTTGTACCATCGAAGCGGCACAGATTATGTTACTCATAAAACTACATAGATTAATAATTTTACTTGTGAACCTACATAGATTAGTTGTTGTACTATCAAACCTATGCAGATTATCGTCATAGTGAACCTGCACAAATTAATTGTCATACTAATGAACCTCAATAGATTAATTATTGTACAAGTGAAAACATGTACATTAGCTTTCAAGTAAATGTACATGGATTAGATTTTGTTCTGGTGAAACTACGTTACTTGAGATTAATTATCTTACTAGTGAAACAGGATAAATGGATTATGATATTAGTAAGTCTATGCAAATTAGTGGTCATACAAATGTTAACTACATAGATTGAGTACAGCATTAGTGAACTTAATGTAGATTAAATATCATATTAGGGAACCTACATAGATTAGATATCATATTAGTGAACCTACGTAGATTAACTATTATATTAGTGAACCTATATATATTAAATATCATATTAGTGAACCTTTGTAGATTAGTTATATTAGTGAACCTATGTAGATTAAATATCATATTAGGTTTCATAAAAGTAAATATACATGGAGTAGTTGTGATACTAGTGAACCTACGTTATTGTACGAGTGAAGCTATGCAGATTACCCTTCATACAAGGAAACATACGTGGAATAGCTGTCATTCTAGAGAACATACGTGGATTAGTTGTCATACTAGTCAACGTAGCTCTGGAATTTACTTGCCATTTATGACACGTACATGACCACTGTTACATCTATCCTGCGTTTGTTTGGTCAGCATATCCGTGAAAATATGAGTGACATGTACGTGAGATGCAATACTAGAGGCGCTACTGCAGGCCGTTAACCGCTAGTGAGCAGTCAGGGAGCACTGCTGCAGTTACAGCTCGCAGTGGGAGCGGCAGTCCAACACAAGTCATCCAATACGGACATACACAAAAACTGTTGTTTGCGTTTCTCGCGGACAATTTTCTGCTTCAGTAAAATAAGAGAAACAAACACGACATTGACGATATTGATGTAATGACCCATCATATCATCTCTGACTGCACCAGAGCTGTTTTCCCTGATGTAACTGCATCAAAAACAAAAATAATTTGAAACACCTCAAATTTGTATTTTAGGACAAAAAGTTGAAAAAATAGAAAGATTTGAAATTTTACTACTGTTCTGATTTTATTTCAAAATGTTGCAAAAAGTTGATATTTTCCAACAAAAGTGAAATTTTAAGTTAAAAAGTCTCAATTTTGTGACGTTTGTGATTTCAGGATAAAAGTTCTTGATATTTCAGAATTTGCAATTTTATGACAATTATTTTTCCATTGAATGTCACCATTTTTTAAATTATAATTTAACAAGAAAGAATTTGTGATTAAGGTACTAAAGCCTCATTTTTTTTGTTAAGGCTGCGATTTTATGACAAAAATTCACTTTTTTTAAATAAACTGATTGGCTAAATTCTCCATTTTACAATAAGATTAGTTCTTTTTTTTAAAAAAACAAAAGAAGAGTGTGGAATTATAAAAGAAAAACTTTTTGTACAAAGGCCTCAATTTTATGATAAAAGTCGCAAATTGTGAAATTTGAAATTTCATGACTCAAGTTCACATTTCCTTTCTGTTTTTTTTATTATTTTATTTTACAACATAGCTGGTTAAGAGAGACTAATCATATTTTAATGGTAACCTAATGAAATAGGGTTTGACACTTCTGATCTAATTTGTTGCCATTGACCCTCCACAGGTTAACGATGTCCATGTACAAATTAGAACCTGACTGTGGTGTTTTATTTTGAAAATTACTTCAAACTCAGATGATAGCTTCTGGGACGCTTCTGGGACACTTCTGGGACACATTTGGGACTCCAAGGCATCTCTGGTGCAACTCCTCTCTTTGACTTGAGTGGCCATGGTCCACAGCAGCTGGTGCAGTGCCACCATTGCATGTTCTAAGTTGTTATGCTGGAATCTACTCCCCATAGAGCTCATATTGTAGAAATATTTTAAATCAAAACTTTCCTTCACAAATTCCAACTGTTGGAGACGACAACCTTCATAAACACAGACTGGTAACATGAAGACACTGGTTACCAGCTCAACACAGAAGAAGGTTTTTACAGAACCAGTTCATTGATTTAGTCCAGTAGAGGTTTGGGGCCAGAGTATCACCAGTTGTCCTGGATTTCAACTTGTAATTTATCAAAAAAACAAGGATGTGATTTTTATGTGAGGACCAGGTTCTGAACCAGAATTGGAACCACTTTGGTGGAAAAGGCCCGTCAGTGATGATGCTTTTCAGTCTTCATCACGTGATATCATGAATCTGTGACAGGCTTAGCATAAATATTCAGTATGACACACTACCAACACACAGTTTTCTTATTTTTAGTTTAGATTCAAATATGACATTTAAGATTAAGATTAAGTATTTAAATCCTCAACATGGTTTCCTGAAGTCTTAATGAAATAAGCTTGACCCCTCAAAATCCTTACAATGAGCAATTATTTTAACATTATTTCTTATGCTCAAAGATCACTGGAAAGGTTTTTGTTGCAAAGATGCCCAGCTGTTGAAACTGGGAGTACACTGGTTTTAAAAATAAGTGAAGGGAAACAGAATTAATATTTGTGGTCATCTATTGAATATTTTAAACCATGGGCAAGATGAATGGCTCTGTCCTAGAGGAGGCTCCAGGCTCACTTCTGCAGGGTTTGCTGAAGTTTGTGTGTTAATTACCCATTAAGAATTAAGCTTCTTCTCTCCTGAAACATGAGGTGTGTTACAGAAAACCGTGACCAGTGACCAACTGCTTCATGCTATCAACATTAGCCTGTTAGCTGTTTAAAGCTGAGACTCTAATATGGATCTTAGTGGTGTCAGGAGGAATGTTCTGAGAATAAAACTTACAAAATCCCAAATCACACAGAGTTTAAGGACGATCTCTCTGTGACCTCAGACAGGCTCCTGAAGAGTGATGCTGAAGCTTTTTCTGTTGCTCATATTGCTTTTGCTGCAAGTGAGTGAAACGAGCTGGACAGGAAACAGACTGTCACAGTCACATACAGTCACCTTAGTTCAGTCACAGTTAACTGTTTTAGCTTGGCTGACTTAGCTGACCTTTGGTCCAAATCATTAACTTTGCATTCATTCCAATCAAATTTGTCCAAACTTGCTCGAGTGCTAAGTCGCGTAACGTTATGACAGGTAACCATTGGCTATGTTCCACATCCCTTAGTACATATGAATTTGTTTCTTTGTTTTGTTTTACTTGAGGTACAGTGAAGTTGAACTTTTTAACATGGAGGTCAATGGAGACAGACTCACTTTTGTATCCAGTCTCTAGTGGCCAGTAGAGAAACTGCAGCCTCTAGTAGTCAGTAGAGAAACCACAGCCTCTAATGGTCTGTAGAGGAACCACGGCTTCTAGTGGTCGGTAGAGGAACCGTAGCCTCTAGTAGTCAATAGAGGAACTGCAGCCTCCAGTGGTTGTTAGAGGAACTGCAGCCTCTAGTGCTCAGTACAGGAACTGCGGAGTCTAGTGGTCAGAAGAGGAACCAAAGCCACCAGTGGTTGGTAGAAGAACTTCGGCCTCTAGTGGTCAGTAGAGAAACCACAGCCTCGAGTTCAGGGGTGCCTAACTCTAGGGCTCGAGGGGTGCAGTTCTGCACGTCTTGCATGTTTCCTTGCCACAACACACCTGATTCAAATTAATGGATCATCAGCTTGTCATCCAGCTCTGCGCAAGTCTGTTAACGACAGGTTCATTTGTATCAGGTGTGTTGTGGCAGGGAAACATGCAAGTCATGCAGGACTTTGGCCTTCGAGCCCTGGAGTTGGGCACCCCATGCTCTAGTGTTAGGTGGAAGAACAAAGCCACCAGTGGTCGGTAGAGGAACCGAATCCTCCAGTGCTCGGGACAGGAACTGCAGCCTCTAGTGGTCAGTAGAGAAACTGCAGTCTCTAGTGGTCAGTGAAGGAACTGAAGCCTTTAGTGGTCAGCACAGGAACTGCAGCCTCGAGTGGTTGGTAGAGGGACCACAGCCTCTAGTGGTTGGTAGAGGAACTGCAGCCTCTGCAGGTCGGGACAGGAACTGCAGCCTCTAGTGGTCAATAGAGGAACTGAAGCCTTTAGTTGTCAGTACAGGAACTGCAGCCTCTAGTGGTTGGTAGAGGGACCACAGCCTCTAGTGGTTGGTAGAGGAACTGCAGCTTCTAGTGGTTGGTAGAGGAACTGCAGCCGTGTTAATGTCAGCCTGGATGTTTGAAGTGTTAAAAGTATTAAAACTATCTTGAGGAAATATGCAGCCTTTTCCTCATTTTGATTGACTGATACCAGAAGTGGCGTAATTCTATTGATTGTGAAGATTCCATTGAGGTGTCAATCCTCCAAATCCAGTTGGTTGTGTAACTGGTGAACCTAAGCAGTTTAGAAGAATTATCTTCGTCATGAACCGACATAGATTAATTATCGTATAAGAAAATTTACACAGATTACTTGTTGTATCACTGAAGCTATGTAGATTATTGTATTATTGAACCTACCCAGATTAATTATCGCAGGATAGAATCTACGTAAATCAGCCAATGTACGAAAGAATCTGCATCGATTCATTTTCATACTCGTGAACCCATGTAGATTAGCTAGATAAGATTAGATTAGATAAGCTTTCACACAAGTGAACATATGTGGCTTAGTTGTTATTCAGGCTTGAGGTCTGCAGTTTCCTGTAGTCGGAACGTACGTGTGTATGTATGTGTGTGTATATGTATACATGTATATATGTGTATAAATATATATATATATGTATATGTGTGTGTGTGTGTGTTTGTGTGTATATATACATACACCCTCACACCAAATGAATCCAAACAATACACCTGGTAGTTGCTGAGATAAACTAATTTTAGATTAGAGCTTTTAGTTTAGAGCAGGAATCAGGAAGTTAATGGACATTTCAGTTAGCAGTTAGCGGTTAGCCTTCCTGTTGACATGAACTGGAGAAGTACAGCGAGCATTTCTATGTGAAAGAGTGAGATGATCTTCTCTGCAGCCTGTTCTTCAGGTTTTGTGTTGCAGCAGGCTCAGGGACTAAACTCATGTCGCATTGGTTTACTTCATTTCTGCTGCAGCAAACTCAGCAGAGCTGCTGACTGCATCAATACTCTGGAACTGGGGGGTTCATGAGGCAAAGGTGAAGAAGGGAAGTTCTGCTGGAGTTTCTTTTAGTTTTTAAGAGCTCTTCTGGAGGTCGTTCTGCTGTAGACCGTCACTCATTCAGGTCATGATGCACCCAAATGTTTGAACAGAAGGAAACTAGACTTCTCCAGCTCTGGAGGAGTGGAGTTCCCTCTTTCAGCTGAAGAAGAGTCGAAACAAGGAGACAAGTTCAGCTGCTTCTGCTCAAGATTGTGGATTCTTCTGTCCTCCGAGGATGGAATCCAACGAGCGCTGCTGCACAAACACAACTGAGACTAATGGAAGTGTTTCTGAAAAGTTTCCAGGTCGAACTGGAAATGAGAGAAGTAGTAGTAGTAGTAATTTTTTGTTGTTGTTTTTATTTTAACCAAAGACAAAGTTGTGCAAGCATCAAACACTGAAGTTCTGTTAAAGCCGCTAAGTCTCTGAGACCCACACTCTTCACTTGGTGTTTCCAATTTATGCTTCTGCGACAAAGCTACACTATGTCTAGGTGTGAACGCTAGCATAAGCTGATGTGCACCTCTTTCCAAATGTAACTACGTGGACCACAACAAACATGACTAGTAGATTTGTTCTTCTTCCTGTTCAAATTTATCATCACAATTTCTTCTTGGTCATTTTCCAGTCGGGTAGAATAATATTTTGCTGCAATGTCTGGAAAAGCAACTGATACTCAACATTTATGACCATCAACTCACATGAAATATACTTTATTAGCTCTGTTGCTATGTCTGTGCTACATACAGGAAGTAAACAAAAGGAAGCACAGCACTGCGAGCTACAGCGCTGCAGAAGAACTGCTGCCTAGTGGCTGGCCGTGGAATTATAGAGCAAGGCAGCAATAATGCTAGAGATGATGAAGCAACTTTAGAAGCTAAAACTAATCATTTATGTTTTAGAAGAGGTGACCAAAAGTCCAGATAAAATAGGAGCAGGTCACTCTGCTAAAGTGAGAATGCACTTTAGTCTTAATTCATTAAATATTCGTAAACTTTGAGTAGATTTCCACATAATGACCTTACTGAAAACCTCCTCATGATTCACCAGATTTGAACATGGTGGGCGGGTTCCAGTTGCACAGTACGAGGAAGTGGTCACCCAGCTGATGGATGTGCACAACGGTGAGAACGCTCTGGAACGTTAACAAACTCAGCTGATAGATGGTTAGAAACGGCGTTTTAAAGATATCTGACCACAGCAGCTCTAAGATACAATGATGTAAAACCACAAGTTTATAGGAGCTGGCTTTTAATAAGTGCAGATGTGTGCTTTCTAAACTTAGCAGTCATAAAGGCACTCCATCATCAAACGTCCAACTGCTGGTGAAAGGAGCTGATGTCTACCAGAGCAGGCGCTATTCAGATGTGTTTTCAGGTGTGTGGGCTGAGAGAAAGGCGTTGTCCTCAGGTTAACGTTCAACCAGCTCACACATTCCTCAACATGGAGCAAACAGAGACCACCAGAAGACATTCAAGTACAGGGTCATTTCCTCAAGGACGTCTTGCTGTCGAGAACAAGCACGAATTCAGGTCAGAGGTTCGGGTGGAGTCCAGCTGCTGACAAACATCACCGAGTCTGAGAGCTTTCAGCTGAGAACGCAAACAAAAGAGGGATGGAAACTTTCCAGAAACTTTCCACAAACATCCCAGAAACATGCCAGAAGTATTTAAGAAACTTTCCAGATACGTTCCACAAAGATTCCACAAACTTTTCAAAATCTTTCCACGAAACTCTGATGGACAGTTTTAGAAGTATTCCAATTCAGGAACTGTCCAAGGGAATTATGGGTAATTTATTGGACATTTGTGGTACTATCATCTACAATCATGAATATAAGCATTTTGTTCAGTCATAAGCAGACATGCATTTAAACACAAACAAAAGCTGAAAAATCAAAACATAATTTCAACTTTGTCAGTAGTTTTAAATAAAGTTAACATAGTGTTGCCTAGGCTCCTCATCCAGGAAAATAAATTTTCTGTTCAGAAAGAGATCAAATATTCAGGATCAGTTTCTGATTCAGATTTTCTGATCCAGGATCAGTTTCTAATCCTGTCTGTCTGCTGATGACATCACTGGACACGTGACCCTGCCTATGATTACATCATCAGACTGTCATAGATGTGTATGCAGATCGAGGCTGACAGCTGCTGTCGGAGCTGCTCAGCATCACTGGACAGAAACAGCAAACATAGATCCTCCTCTTCATCGTCCTCATCCTCAGACTACGTGAAACTTTTACAATCTAAAAAAGGCTTTAAAGAAGCAGATAACTGGAAATACTCCAGTTTTTTCAAACTTCAGCTCTCTATGACATCACAATGGTTGATCCACCCTCAAGGTCATAAGGTCATGAGTTTAGGACTGCATAGCAAGAATGGAATATGTGCAGGATTCAGGCTGTACGATGTTATCGCCTCAGACTAAAGATGGTCAATGGAAGTAAAAAGGTTGCATCGTAGCTCAGAAACGGTGGTGGTAGTAACAAAGATGAACGTCCAAAGACAGCTGCAACAGATACCAGCAGTGATCGTCTTGACGGCCTGTCATTACCTCCATGTTCTTTGAAAACCAACCAATGGGAACGCACTAGGAAGTAATGTAAACATCAGTACATCTATGCAGTACAGTAGCCTAGCAACAACAGCACCAGACACAATGGAGAAATGGGAAGATAAATATGAACGACGCTTCTTTTTCTTGATTTTATTCATGTTCTCTTCAAAGCACATGTACACCGCTATGACAACGCTAACTGTAGAGTCATCGTGCATTAGCACGTTAGCAGCAACCTGCTAATGACGTGTCTTTAAAACTTGAAATAGTGCTGCAGGTATAATCCAATCAGGACATCTCTGGTGGAGATGGTGATGATCTTCGTCGCTCCTACCAGTAACAGAAAAGGTAAAGACTATTTTCAGACTTTGTCTGGAAAGAGTGAAGTTGTATTTGTGGCGTTCTCCAGTTGCTGATGTTGGTGTTGCTTTTCTGGAGCAATCAGCGTTGTGATGTTCATGCAGCAGCTGAGAGATGGGATTGCACTTCGGTTTGATGTAAACAGACTTAATCAAATCAAAAATGAGGGTTTCCCTGTCTGTTTGGTGAGCTTCATGTCTTGTTGCATCTCACCCTGTGTAGTCATAAAGGCGGCCATTGCCCCTGGTACTGGGGGAGGCAAGAAACCGACCTGTTACTATGGCTACATTCACGACTGTTCACGATCCTGAAGATGGAGTGGAACTAAAGCCTCCTACTTCTGGTGGGAGGATCTCCTGTTGTTTAGTGGTTTTTTGTTTGTTTTTTTGCTTCTTTTCATCAGATTACAAGCTGCGCTGATGAACATCAGATCTGAACTTACAATGAAAGGAAGTCACAGCTGCTCCAGCTGTTTTGAGATGCCGGGAGATCTGAAAGCAGCTTGTTGGAAGGTTTTACGTTGTCATGATCCATGAAGTCGTCAGTGAGACGATGAAGATCAGAGTTTCTCTCAGCCTCTCAACTCTGTCTGCTGACTAAACGTTCGCTCCACTCTTCGCTTTGAAGACGAACGTCGTTCGGGGCTCATTACCTTCAGTTCAGAGGAACTACACTCTTTTGATGTTAAAGACTACAACTCCCAGAGGAGACAGGGTGTCTGGGGCATGAAGAATGTGTGAGATGATTGAGAGGAGAAGTCTGAAGCCAGAAACAATGTGGAGGAGAGAGAATCTGAATGAGCTTTAAAAGAAAACTCAAGCGAAGTGGAGCTGCAGTTCTGGAGTGGTGTTTGTGGGTCCAGTCTGTGGGCCAGCTAGCAGGTCCTTTAAACTGGAGGACCTGCAAATCTAGTTTTAGATCTCTACATTTAAACTGGAGGGCCTGCAAATTTCTGTCTAGATATCTATGTTTAAACTAAAGGACCTAGAGATCTAGTTTTAGATATCTACATTTAAAGTGGAGAACCTGTAGCTCTACCATCTAGATATCTATATTTAAACTGGAGGACCTGCAGCTCTGCTATCTAGATATCTACTCTTAAACTGCAGGACCTGCAGATCTATTATCTAGATATCTACGCTTAAACCTGGAGGACCTGCAGATCTAGTATAAGATGTTTACGTTTAAACTGGAGGGCCTAGATATCTATGTTTAAACTGAAGGACCTTCAGATCTGCTTTCTAGATATCTCCATTTAAACCGGAGGACTTGCAAATCTACTATCTAGATGTCTACATTTAAACTGGAGAACGTTCTACCTCGTCAGGAACTCAAACGTCAGCCTGCAGCACGTTGGAGGAAAACTTGGTTCGATGCAGTCATTCAGAAAAGCAGTGAGCCTCAGAATCAGGACTGTGACCCACATGTGACCCGGATCCACAGATCAGATCTACTGGAGAAAAACCCAGAATCAGCAGAACCGCAGACGGTGGGTTCCTGTGGCCCAGCAGAGGTGCAGTTACTGACAAGACCAGCTGTTAACGCTCTTCATTTCAGGAAACAAATTCACCTGAAGCTCTTTAATCATTTAGTGGAAATAATGTCAGAAAAATGTAACTTTCAACTTTTCAACTATTTCAAAATTTTTTATATCAAAAGCCTGAAATTCCAATTATTTCTCTATATTTAAAAGTTTTTAAGTAGCTGCAGCTAAGCCCCGCCCACCAAAATATGTCATATTGTTTGCAAACACCTTCACCTCCTTATTACATTCCTCAGCTCCTCGTTACCTTCCTCACCATCTCGTTACCTTCCTCGCCTCCTCGTTAATTTCATCAGCTCCTAGTTACCTTCCTCACCTCCATGTTACCTTCTTCACCTCCTTTTTACCTTCCTCGCTTCCCCATGTAGCGATGTGTCCTTACTTCCTAAGATGAAAGCGTATCAGGAGCATGCACGTGAGAAGGTACATGCTGCTCCGTCCAGCTCCAGGTCTGTTTGAGTGACAGCTGTGTGAGCCAATCAGAGGAAGGTGTGTTTCAATGGAGGTCACACACCTGTTTGCTGGACACAAACACACATACACACATTCCTGTAAACACACCCTGAACTCTGACCGTGTTATCGACTGACAGGAAGTAGATAGAGAGAGTAAAGCTGGAAGAGTGCGAGAGACCTAATGACAGACACATGAGAGAGAGAGAACCCGTCAGAAACATGACAGTTGAACACAGCAAGACGCAGCGCTCATCTGTTCAGGTAACACACTCACACAGATGCAGTCAGAGCTTTTATTTTGACGTGATGACTGAAACAGATGAGGTGACGAACAGGAAGTGGCAGACATGACCCACTTTCACTCTCAGGATAGATTTGTCTTCTTCCGGATCTACTCCAGCTGGGAACTATGAATCCATGAAGGTGGACTTTCTAAGGACAGACTGGACAGACTAGGGACAGTTGTCCAACACACTGTCCCTCAATGTCCCCTGTAATGGACTGATTTCATCCTCTCTCATCCTCTTCATGCAGCTGTGCTGTTTACTCCACTAACAGACCGCTGTGATTGGTTCTGGGTCGGTCTGGAAGATTTCTGAGTTGGTCTGGAAGATTTCTGGGTCAGTCTGGAAGGGTTCTGGGGTTCTGAGAAGCAGCTGTCTTTGCTCCTGGTTGAAGACTGCTGGCCAGGTTCAGATCAGCATCTGGATCCTGTGGACCAGGGAACTTTTCCTCAGACCCCAGGAACCTTTTTAACGTGACACAGGTCTTTTGCAGTCTGGAAGTATTTTGGTTGATCTGGAGGAGCTTTGAGTCCTGTTCACTTTGATGAGTGTGAACACAACAACCAGAACGTCTGCACAGAGGTCTCAGTACAGCTGTTGGTGAACTGTGGTGCTGTTTGTTTGTGGTTAGAAAACTCCCCAACCTTGGTGTGACCCAACTACATGTTGTACAACAGAAGTTTGACCTAAAGAGGCTTCCATGGTTTCTGTAGGAACGTATAAACATGAAAGTAATATTAGCCTTTGCTGACAAACGACTTGCTGCAACTTCGTTTATGAGCTGTTTAGCTGGTCTAGAGTGGTACAAACACATAATCCAGGGAAAATCTCCAATTCAACAACACAGTGGCTCTTCACCTACGGCCGGTGCCATGGGACTGGCTGCTCTTATACAAGTGCTATTGACCAATGAGCACGGACCATTGTCAATTCTGGCATGATGTTTGGAATAGAAACACCAACTGAAAAATTAAATGTTGTTATCTGGTGGGCTCCTACACATTAGCAGCAACAAGAGGTACCAGGGGTCCACTGGATTTCTCCTCCAGTCTTGGTTTCAGCTCCTCTGGTCCTGGTTTCAGCTCGTCTAGTCCTGTTTTCAGCTCCTCTTGTTTTGGTTTCTACTCCTTTGATCTTGGTCTTGGTTTCAGCTCCTACTTTCATGTCCTCTAGTCCTGTTTTCAGATCCTCTGGTCTTGGTTTCTGCTCCTCATGTCCTGGTTTCACCTCCTCTGGTCTTGGTTTCTGCTCCTCTAGTCCTGGTTTTAGCTCCGTTATTCCTGGTTTCAGTTCCTCTTGTCCTGGTTGCAGCTCCTCTGGTCTTGGTTTCAGCTCCTCTAGTCCTGGTTTTAGCTCCGTTATTCCTGGTTTCAGCTCCTCTGGTCTTGGTTTCTGCTCATCTAGTCCTGGTCTCAGACCATTTGGTCCTAGATTTAAATCCTCTAGTCCTTGTTTCAGCTTCTCTAGTCCCAGATTAAATTCCTCATGTCCTGGTTTCACCTCCTCTGGTCCTGGTTTCAGTTCCTCTTGTCCTGGTTTTAGCTCCGTTATTCCTGGTTTCTGCTCCTTTGGTCCTAGTTTCAGTTCCTCTTGTCCTGGTTGCAGCCCCTCTGGTCTTGGTTTCAGCTCATCTAGTCCTGGTTTCAGACCATTTGGTCCTAGATTCAAATCCTCTAGTCCTTGTTTCAGCATCTCTAGTCCCAGTTTCAATTCCCCTAGTCCTGGTTTCAAATCCTCTGGTATTTTCTACTCCTCACCTCCTAACTTCCTCACCTCCTATTAACCTTACCTCCTAACCTCCCCTCTGTATGTGTGTGTGCGTGTGTGTGTGTGTGTGTGTGTGTGTGTGTGTGTGTGTGTGTCCTGCTGTGTTCCACCATCTGCTCCCTGACAGCGAGTCGATGAGTTGTTCTCAAACAGGAAGCTGATGTCACGTTTTTTTGTTGCTGCAAGAAAGATTTAATTCCACCGAGGAAGTAGGGAAGGAGATGATGACACATAGAAGGAGATGAGAATGTAGGGAAGGAGATGAAAAGACATAGCAGGAGATGAGAAGGTAGGGAAGGAGATGAAGAGACATAGAAGGAGATGAGGAGGTAGGGAAGGAGATGAAGAGACATAGAAGGAGATGAGGAGGTAGGGAAGGAGATGAGGAGACATAGAGGGAGATGAAGAGACATAGAAGGAGATGAGGAGGTAGGGAAGGAGATGAGGAGACAGAAGGAGATGAGGAGACATAGAAGGAGATGAAGAGACAGCAGGAGATGAGAAGGTAGGGAAGGAGATGAAGAGACATAGAAGGAGATGAGGAGGTAAGGAAGGAGATTAGGAGACATAGAAAGGAGATGAGGAGGTAGGGAAGGAGATGAGGAGACATAGAAGGAGATGAGGAGATAGGGAAGGAGATGAGGAAACAGAAGGCGATGAGGTGTTAGTATCAGAGATGAGGAGGTAGGGAAGAAGATGAGGAAGTGTGAAGTGTCCAAAGAGTTGGGTTAATTTATTTTTTTAAACTGGTTTTAGTTTGAAGTAAATAGAAGCTCATATAAACAACACTGATGTTTTTTCACCACTTACTCACCGACAAACACAGATGCTGCAAATGTGCACGATGATGTCATATATTTCTGTCAGTCATTTCTTTCTTCTGGATTTTGTCTGAGTAATTAATAGATTAAATTCTTTAATACTTTTTAAAAAAACGGCCATCTGTAGTTTTTTTTTTTTTCTGTAAGAGTGAAGGTGATAACTGAGCATGCTCAGTAACGTGCTGCTCCTTCTGTCTGCAGCTCGGCCGCCATGTCTAAAGCGACGGTGAAGAAGCTGCACTGGCGCTCCAAGGTAGGACCACACCTGCAACACCTGTAGCATCTGTAACACCTTTAACTCCTGCAACACCTTTAACACCTGCAACTCTTGCAACACCTGTAACACCTGGAGGTTCGTGACTTCGTAAGTCAGTGAGACTCCTCCCCCCGTGTCCTCCCCAGGTGCAGGAGAGCTTCGTTCCGCTGGGTGGTGGCGGCGGCGGCAGCTCAGGAGAACTGGGCCTGGCCATTGGGGGTGGAGCTGACTATGGCGAGTTCCCCTTTATCACGGCAGCCCCTGGGGGTGGGGCAACGGTTGGTGACATCATCTTGGAGATTGGGGGGACTCCAGTGTTGGGGATGACCCTTGGTGATGTCAGAGGAGTCCTCAATTCCTGTCCTCATCCAATCAGGATCAAGACAGTCTCACCAGGTGAGATTAAACTGGGACGACTTCTTTAATGTGACTCAACCCCCTGACCAAAAATTTGCACAACTTCCCCTTAAATCAAAGCTTTTAACCCATAAAAGCAGACTTTAAAGTCACTCTCTGTAGCAGTACCACTTCTGGCCACATGGGGGCAGCACACCGCGGGAAAGTTTGCGTGGTGTATGACACAATGGAGATGTGCCCCCATCATTGTCACAGTATCGACAACACAGCCTGTGTGGTCAGAAGTGGCGCTACTACATAGAGTGCCTTTAATGTGTGCTCGAGAGAAACACTGGGCAACACATCAGCGTGAGGCTGAAAATGATGAAAGTGAAACACTTTAGCAAACCTCACAATTAACCTATCAGCAAACTCCGCCCCATCCTTAGTTACTGTTGCTAAGTTACTGTTGCTGTTGCTTCAGTTGTAGCTGGTTAACTTTGATACTGGATTTCCAGCCATGATTTAAAATTCCATGTATTCCATGTAATATTGTTTTTTCTTTCATGTGTTTTTACCTCTGATAAAGTTAGCGTTAGCTGCTGGCTGTT
The DNA here is from genome assembly GCA_037176975.1 of Arrhamphus sclerolepis. Classification (NCBI taxonomy): domain Eukaryota; kingdom Metazoa; phylum Chordata; class Actinopteri; order Beloniformes; family Hemiramphidae; genus Arrhamphus; species Arrhamphus sclerolepis. The sequence goes on along the minus strand of JBAMYA010000022.1, from coordinate 18,390,160 downwards.
CCTGTCAAATTTTCTACTATAATTTCTGTTTCATTCAAGTGTTGTTGTTTTTTTGTTTTGCTTTTTTTTACTAGAACAGCCTTTCTTTTCAGTTCTGGATAAATAAGTGCTGTAGTAGTTTTACTGGGTCTTTGGCTTCTTCTCAAATTTCCTCCTTGAGTTTGAGGTTTCTGCATGCTAAAAAAAAAAAAACAGACAGCATCCATCACAGGTCCTTCATTGTTCACGTCCTTGTTCTAGTTTGTCTTTCTTATGTTTTTTCTTCATCATTGCTGCCTTTTCTTTGCTTTATTTATTGGGCATTGATAAGAAGATAATGTGGTGCACTGCTGCCACCAGGTGATGTGGAATTTGAGTCAGTAGATCCTGCCGGGTCCGTCTCCATAAATGGAGATGCGATGGCTGGAAGTCCTGAGGAACATCCCCCCCTAATGGACAGATAAAGAGACAAAAAGACAGGAAGAATCAGCCAATTTGAGTCTTTTTTTTTAATCTTCTTATTTCACTGATTTATATTTGATTTGTTCATCTCTGAAACAGTTTTGAAAGTTATCTTGAGTTTTTTCTTACAAATTGCTAATGTAGCCTCCCATTCACACACCTACCCATTGGTAGAGAATGTACTGAACTAGCGCAGCAGCGATAAAAACATCGAAGAGCTGATATTCAAAACAATGCAGATTTCTTCAGAAAAACACATTAGATCAACACGTTTTTTTTACAATAAAAAGTAAAATATATCATATGTCTTTAGCTGATGTTTGCCTTGTTCTTTCTGATCAGTTCATCCATCAAAACATCCATCAAACGTTTTTCTCTGAAAACTGTTTTGTTTGTTTTTTTCATCGTAAAAATGTGAATTTCTTCTCATAACATTTATGGACAAAAAACAGAACAAAACAAAAAACAGCTTCTTTTCCCTCAGAAAATCTTGACTTTTTCTTCTAAAATTACAGCTTTTTTATTAAAAAAAAAAAGTAAAACTAAAAATCTTGTAAAGTCACATTCTTTTTATTGATGCCAATATCTTTCCCTTGAAATTAGATCTTTTTTTGGTGAAATCTCTTTTATTAGCTGTAGATCCAAAGGTGAAACATCACAACTTTATTTAAATTTTCTTTTTCTCCTGAAGTTGATTCTCAACTTTATTCTTTTTTAATATATGAAAATGAGATTTATTTTCTCATAAAATCATCTTTTACTAATAAAGTTGTGATTATATCACTCAGAGCTGATATTCAGATCAACCAACACATGCTGAGATCACATGATTCGTCTCTCTGATTGGGCACTCTGATTAGCTGGATGTCTATTTGGTGACATTCAGATGTTTCTTCTTTGTTGGTTCTGCTCCTGGAGTCCAGTCCAAGAGAACCAGACTAATCTTCAGTGTCTCAGAGACCATGAGAATGGCTCCTCAGAAGCATAGCATAGCTGTTTTTCTGCCAAACCTGAAAGGGAGACTCTTATTTTGAAAGGGCACTGTTTCCATCAGCCCTGGAAAAAATGTTTGGTGTGTGTGTGTGTGTGCGTGCATTTATGTGTGTATTTGTGGATATATTGTGTGTGTTTCAGGCTCGTCTCTATGTAAGGACCTCAGGTTGTACCTCAGTAAGTGTTTTACTCCTGGATCCATGGACAGCCAGCTGCAGCAGCTCATCAGGGAGAACCTGTACCTGCGCGCTGTGCCCTGTGAGACTCCTGCACACGTGCACACACAAACTATAAAATAAAAAAAAAACTGTCCTCAGTTTAGGTTTGTGTTTGAGTTGGTCCAGAACAAGCAATGTCACTGAGAGGATTAACAACCAGAGTAACAACATCAACAGTTTCCATGTTTCTTCATTCATTTAAGCCAATCAGGAAAAACATCAGTAAAATCATATTGATAATACAGAATAATTAGTTTCATACAAAATTCTATGAAATCATTCATTTAATACATTAGAATATATATATGTACATGTACAGTGTAATTTTTATTTTTATAAGTATTACGTATTTATAATGATGTCTATTTATATTTATTGTTTGTTTAATAAATTATTCTCCAGACCAATTTATTTCATTTTAATCTACATACACTAAGTGCGTTATTATAATAATAATTGTTATTAAAAATAAGAAAAAGAAGAAGAACCGTCAGATATCAGTTTCAGACATCTGAAGCAAACCAAAAAGATCAATATTGATATCAAATTACTGATCAACTTTAAAAATCAGTCTCTACGTGGCCAGTCTCCAGGGATGTTTCAAGTCCACCAACTTGAGCAAGTTGAGGTGGTCTCATCATACATCAGCTTCTGCGAGGTCACAGCAACACATTCTCCCCCTGACTGATTCACAATTCCACCTGCTCTAATTTTCTTGTCAAAGTTACAAAGGTGATGATGATGCCAAAGCCTTCATCACTGACAATATCCACAAACACCTGGAGCCTTCCAGCACCTCTGCCAGGCTCCTGTTTGCAGACTTAACACTTTCCAACGCTGCATCCGTGCTGAGAGATTCCACCAGAGCTTCAGTTTGAGCAGTCAGCTCGTACTCTGGATCGTGGACTTTCTCACCAACAGAACCCTGATTCACCCTCAGGGATAAAGTTTTTTTCTGATTCTGATTTCTGGTATTTACAGCTTTGGCTTGATTATTGGAGTTAAACTGATACTAGTTAAGTACGTTGGAAACTAATTGTTGGAAGCTGTTTTTCTAAACTCTTTCATGTGCCATACACATACTTTTTCTTACTCTACAGAGCTAATGTTAAAAGTCAACACTGTAGCAGGATCCTCAAGAGATTTTGTTGTTATGATCTTTTGCTTTGTGCTCATTTTTGACTGAGGGCATCATCTTTCAAAGATAGAGGAGGTGTTGTGTTTCAAATACTAGTACCATATATTTTACCATATTCTACCAGTCTGGCCCTCTTAAATGAAAAAGGTTGAAAAACTGGAATTCCTGATCGTGTCACATGGAGTTTTGTAGCTGGAGCTTGTTTACCTTTTTTGATGCCGCTCCAGTTTTATTCCAGTGAAGATTCTTACAGGAAATACTGCCGTTATTGTTTGCTCATCTTCACACATTACACATCTCTCTATCAAGCCCCCCCCAACCAAAAAAAAAAAAATCCACACCATCCACAGAGCGTTTAATAGAAAGTGTTCCTCTGCTTCTATTTTTATATATTTCCAGCTTCCTGTACTTTCTATATAATTTGTTTTCTAATATGTCTAATATGTTGAAAAAATTAAATTAAAATCAGTCTCTAGTGTAGGACACACACTGAACTGGAGAAAACAGAATTTCTCACATCTGTGGACAAAAAGACAACAACATTAATGTCCACAGTTAAAGAGACGTTTGTCAGTCAATTACAATGATTGACAGGCCTCACTGACAGTCTCAGTATGATGGTGGTTATAACAGCGGTCTCTGCAGCGCCGAGTGTTTCTGTGTGCCTCAGTGATGACATCACGGCGTCCTCCCCGCAGGTACGACCAGGCAGCCACGGGATGGAGAGATTTCAGGCGTGGACTACAACTTTGTGTCTATCGAGGAGTTCTTCTCCCTGGAAGAGTCTGGCGCTCTGCTGGAGAGCGGCAAGTTCAAAGGTACAAAAAACAAAACGCACCCAGACGAGACGTCACCACAGTGGAAAAAAACAGCTGTCACAGTGGGGAGTCAACCTGTGGTGGATTTGATTGTGTGCTGGAGGGAAAAGAGGATTTTGTCTCTAATCTGTCAAACCTGAAAACCCCAACCTGACCCCCGCCCTCCTCTGTCCTACATTTGCCTGCTTTCACTCCCCAAACCGAACCGGATTAATCTGACGGTATTAATGGCACTAAAATAGAAGCGGCTCTGCTTTCACACCAGCCAACAACAACAGTGCCTCATGAAACGCTGCAGAAACAGAACTTTACTTTCAGGCCAAGCGTTGTGTGATTGACAGGTACCAACAGATATACTCTTTGATGGTCCTCAAAATGATCCTCCTGTCTCTAGTGGTTGGTAGAGGAACTGCAGCCTCAGCCACCTCTAGTAGTCAGTAGAGGTACTGCAGCCTCAGCATCCTCTTGTGGTCAGTAGAGGAACTGCAGCCTCTAGCAGGCGACAAGAGGAACTGCAGTCTCTAGTGGTCAGTAGAGGAACTGCAGCCTCAGCATCCTCTTGTGGTTAGTAGAGGAACTGCATCCTCTAGAGGTCAGAACAGGAACTGCAGCCTCAAGTGGTCAGTAGAGGTACTGCAGCCTCAGCATCCTCTTGTGGTCAGTAGAAGAACTGCAGCCTCTGACAGGCGACAAGAGGAACTGCAGTCTCTAGTGGTCAGTAGAGGTACTGCAGCCTCAGCATCCTCTTGTGGTCAGTAGAGGAACTGCAGCCTCTAGAGGTCAGTACAGGAACTGCAGCCTCTAGTGGTCAGTACAGGAACTGCAGCCTCAACTGTCACTTCCTGTGCCTCCATCCAATCATAGGAAACTACTATGGGACGCCACGCCCTGTCCACATCGGCCCAGAGAGTCCACCAATCACCTACCAGGAGCATCGCAACCTGCTGAGGAACTTCCGGACGAGGAGCAAGTCTCTGAGTAACCTGGAGAAGGCTGTGGAGGAAGGAGACAATAGCGAGGAGGACAGCGGGCTGTCAGGTATACCTGCCACACCAAGACTCACCCGTACAGGTCTGTCTCCTCCCTCTAACAACAGGACTCTCCACCTGCAGGGCCAGCCGGAGCCCCGCCCACTGCCCTGCCGCTTAGCCAGTCGTGGGAGTCAGCGGTCGGGAGTCGTGAGGGAGCAGAGAACGGAGGAGGAGGACGAGCGGTGGGGAGAGGAAGAGGAGGTCCTCTACCTGAAAACTGGGAGCTTGCGTACAGTGACTCAGGAGAGCCATACTACATCGAGTGAGACGCTGCCAATCAATCAGTCAATCATCAATGAAAACATCAACTACTACAAAAATGTCTAATTTAAACTCCACATGCTTTACTGTCCACGCTTTTCTTTGTTTAAGTGTAAAATGAAGGATTTTCCTGCTGGTGTAGATGGGTAAATTCCTAAAACCACTTTGTTTTTAATCACTTTTAACGTGATTATTTCTCTGTCAGTCACAACTCGAAGACAACCAGCTGGCTGGATCCACGAACGCAGAGCAAAGAGACGACGCCGACTGCAGAACGTGAGTGCAGTTTCTGACAGAAGCCAGCAGAGGGCAGCACTGATCCACAGGAACATCCTGCTGGTTCAGTTTCAGTGTTTCATCACTTCATCATCAATTTCTAACCTCACATTTTCAGAAACAAAGAATCTTTCAGACAGGTTTCACTGCTGGAGCTTTTATCTTGAAAGAGTTTCTGCTCCTCTGTCTCCTGTCAGTCCCAGAGTTCACGGAGCAGCCCAGCCAGCTGAGGGGTTACTCCATCCACACTCGGCTCTCCAAAGGCCCCCGAGGTTTCGGCTTCAACATCGTTGGAGGAAGTCGACCCCGAGAGTTTCTTCAGGTGTACAGCGTCACACCTGGAGGACCGCCAGCCCTTAATACAGGTAATCACTGGGTCCTAGGCAGAGATTTGGAGGTCTGATGGTCTGCAAGTCTGGTGTTCTGCTGGTTTGGAGCTCTGGTGGTCTGGATGTTTGTAGGTCAGGAGGTCCGGTGGTCTGGCACTTTCAACGTCAGGAGGTCTCTGGGTCTGGAGGTTTGGAGGTCAGGAGATCAAAAACCCAAAATGAAGGAATGTTAATTACCATTTTAGCATTTTTACTTTATCAAACAATATGATGCTGAAGTTTTCTTTTACCAGACTCACTGGGAACATCTGGGTTTCACACATCTGGCTGTTCGGTAGCAACATCGGAAACGAGAACAGACTCATCAAAATGAACGGAAGCTAACATTAGTTAGCATCATAGCTTAGCATGACCTAAGCTAAGCAAAATCTGTCAGTTTGCAATGACTGAGGTGAGGTGGGCGTGATCCAACCAGCTACTGGGCTCATTAGCTCCGCCCATTCACCCATCTTTGGATGAAACGGGGGTGGGCGGAGTCAACAACTCTACTACAAGATGAAGTCCTGTAATTCTGAAGTTAGGAACAGAGCTGGGGCAGCACGGTGGCTTAGTGGTTAGCACTGTTGCCTCACAGCGAGAAGGTTCCTGGTTCGAGCCTCCACAGGGGCCTTTCTGTGTGGAGTTTGCATGTTCTCCCCGTGCTTGCGTGGGTT
>JBAMYA010000022.1:18372010-18382545 GCA_037176975.1 Arrhamphus sclerolepis | reverse complement strand
ATGCGTGCCACATTTGGTCTCCTTACTTATGTTTATTGTAACTATACTTACTGATGTCATTAATATGAGACTTGGCTCCAAAGATTTACCTCAAACCCTTAAAAACTTAATTGCAATAGAGTTTCTAGTCATTCCTCCTGTTATGAATCCTTTCATTTATGGTTTCAAGCTGACTAAAATTAGGAACAGAATTATGAAGTTTCTTACTTTCAAAGTGAAATGACTTCAGACTTACACTTTAAAAACAGTCCTACATTTATAAGAATCTAAAAATCAGATTTTGCTATATTTCATACATAAACATTTCACAAATGATTTAAGATGCAAAATCAGCATATTCTGTCCCTTAAGGTAGTAATAATTTAAAATTATTGTAAGAAACCCAGGCACATCTTCTTTTTTTATTTTTATTTTTTTCATTTCATTGTTTGTGCATCCAGCTGAAAACCTACCTGACCTAACAGCTGATTCTGGTCAGCTTCCAAGCATATCTGTTTTTTGTGAAAAATGTTTCCTCCTGTTCTGAATAAAATATTTCTATGTACAATACCATTTCAAAGACTGGATAAATCCACTACATGTGTAAGCTTTTAACTGGTAATGTAGGTATACTTTTTTATGTGTAAATACTGCAAATGAATATAGACACTAATGATGGCAGGGAAACATGCAAGACATGCAGAACTTGAGGAGGGTCCTTGAGGACCCTCCTCAAGGCCCAGAGGTTGACATCCCTGACCTAAAAACTGTGCAGTTTTTATGAATTCTCTATCATATACCAGAATATGATCATTATACACAATGATTTTAACTTACACATAGATGAACAGTCAGACTACATATCCAGTGATTTACTGGCCTGCTTAACTCCTTAGATTTTAACCAATTTGTCATGCAGCTCACTCACAAGAGTGGACACACTCTGAATCACTGGACCCCTACTGTGTGTTTCTTAACGTTACTGGTTATACACAACTATGAAATAATTGCTCACCATCCAAATGGCACTGGAAAAGTGGCAACATTTGCTTGATGGATGCTAGAGTTCCTTTCCTGGTCTGGCTGACCACAAGAACCTTGAACACATCAGTTCTGCAAAAGATCTGAACTCTTGTCAAGCACGTTAGTCAGCATTCTGCTCCCCATTCCACAACTGCAACCTATTGTTTTGTTCCAGCTCCAAGAACAGTAAGCCTGATGCTCTTTTCTGAATCTTTTCTGCTGCTGATCATCCAGTGGAACCCAAAAACAAATTCTGCCTACAATTGGAGTGCGAATTTTATTCTTGTTTTCTACATTTTCATATTGTGTGATGGTTGTTACTATTGTTATTGGTAATATTATTAATGTTATGGTATTGATAATGTTGACAATAATAATAGACAATTATTGGAGATTATTTTTATTTCTATTCTTCATATTGTTAGTATGATTGCTAAATTCTTGTTTCTCACAACATTAGTCTGATATCTCTGTTCATGTTTTCATATCACTAGCGCAGCTTTTACTTTTCCATTCTTTGTCAGTATTGTTAATTTTATCTTTCCATACCTAGATGGCAGGTGTAGTGAACTAATCATTACATGGCTAGGCATGGCTGAAACATGTGGTTGGAACAAAGGAAAGCAAATCGATTAAGTTCGGAGAGCAGATTAGAACTCAGACCAGGGAGCGAAGGGGCTACTTTCTCTTTCATTTTCAGGAAGCAGCTGATTGGACCAAAGGAGGATGACGTGGAAACAGCAGATTGGACAAACGAGCGCCAGGAACCAGACCGGCCAACCAGGAGAGCTAAAGTCTAAACCATGGGTTTAGACCATGGGTCCTCCCCATCTAGTGACATACATTTCGAAATAAAAGGTTCTGTAACATTTACATAGGCATCCATTTGCTGAAGATACTGTCTTTGGTGTGTGGTCTATGGATTCATGATTTATTTTAAAATAAACATCTGTGTGGTAACTTAGCTGACTCAAGTTCTCCTCTCAAAACAAAGAACACGCAATCAGAATCTTTGGAAAAGATTCTAACAATTTGGTGACCCTTACATGAGATTGGAAAACAGCGAAGAAAAATGGTAGATCTCTGCAGTCTGGCAGTGTGGTCTCCTCACGTTCACAAACGGTGCCAAAACTGAGAGGTAAAGATTAGACAGTTGATTAATAAATTCTGCACAGATTAGAATTAACTGCACTCAAGTATTGTGAATGTGGAGAGGTAAGGTGGTAAAACATTGTTTAATTTGATCATAAAGTTTGTTACTTCATGATTTTTGAGAGTAATTGAGATGTTTATTTTGCAATAACACCAAGGTTAAGTGCGCTGGGAGTCAGTTTGGGTTGAAGTCCCTCTGGTTAATAGACCAGTAAATACTGTGTTAGGCTAAAGTCTTCTGGTAACCAGTCCAGGAATACTTATCTAATTTATTATTTTTTAAAAAGAGCACTTTGTGTTTATAGTCATGTAAACAACAGAGTGGTTTAGTGTGAAACTACGCGCAACAGTACGCGGAGCTGCCCAAAATGGAGAGTGGTGGTTCCGGTTGTGAAAATAAGAGTTGTGTAGCACAATATTGTCCAGAGTAACACGAGTTGTTTCTTGTTGAGAATCAAACTGTTTTTATAATGCAAAACCGGCCGCAGCAGCGCACGGAGTTTCTGGTTGTAAAACAAAGTCGTATGTATGAACACAGAAAGCCGGTTAGAGAGAAAAAGTAACCAGTGATCTGAATCAAAACAGACCTGGTTCCTGCTCCACCTAGTCGGCTGTTCTGATAGCTGCTACATCAAGTCGATATAGCAGCGGCTAAATTAAAAAATGCTCTAAACAGCTCGAACCAGATTATAAACCAGACTGAGTATTTCAACTTCCGAGAGTCAAGGAGCATGGCAGAGTGGTGATCAATATGCATGACCAGTACACAGACACTCCTTATGGTCTGGTCAATAAAGGGGCACACCAAAATGTGGACTTTTATCACTTGCCAATATGCCACAGATGCCGTGTTGATGAGCATTACGCTGACGCAAATGTTCTGCAACAAGTTGCTCATGGTGGCGCTAATGTGATGGTGTGGGCAGGCACTTGCTATGGACCGCGCACACGTCTGCATTTCATTGATGGTAACCTGAATGGGCAACGTTACCGAGATGAAATCCTGAGATCAATTGTCGTGCCCTTTGTGGAACTCCATCATCTGATCTTCCAACAAGATAATGCCCGCCCTCACATTGCCAGGATATGCAGGGACTTCCTTGAAAAGGAGGGTATTCCTGTCCTCAACTGGCCGCCGTGTTCACCAGACATGTCACCTTCTGGGTAGGCGTGTCCGCCAGCGGGTTCCAGTTCCCCAAAATGGTCGCCAACTTCAAGTGGCTCTGCAGGAGGAATGGGACAACATCCCCCAGGCCACGATCGACAACCTGGTGATATCCATGCGTCACCGGTGTACCGCTCTGCATGAGACTAATGGTGGACACACACGTTATTGAAGTTTGTGAACTTGGATCATCGACCCCCATTGTGTTCTTCCTGTCATTACTCCACTTCTATTTTGAAATTGATCCTAATGCTCGCAAATTAAAGCCACTTTATTGATAAAGTTTTACTGTTATTTTTGGATAGTTACTCTGTTTTTTCACATAACAATAACTACAAGTTTTTCTTCATGCGTTTATATTTTTGTGTATCCCCATGTGTGAGAAAGCTGATAGCCACGGTTGGGGTCCAGTTCATTACTACAAAACGGAAGGCAGAAAAAAGACTTCAGCTTGCAATGGACTGGATGACAACAGTGAAGGCAGATGAAGAAAACACTGAACAGGGAGCCAATGTTTAGCCAATGACTGTCTCTCATGCCCAGCAAATGCCCCAGTCAGCCTGGGATCCAAGTCCAGCACAGAACTGGAATTACGAACCGCATGCCTAGGGATGCTCAGAATCCAGCTGCAACTCTCACCCAGACCCTAGACCCTGAAGGAGCTGGCCAACATCAAACTTGCGATACTACAGGCTGCTGCTCTTGTGACAGCCTGAGAGACATGCAGAAGAAAGCTGGAACGTGCCAGCAAACGGAGTGGAAAAGGAGGGAGGTGAAAGAGCACTATGACATCAAATAACGATGGCCATTTTTACTCGTTAAAATCCTGTCAAAATAGAAGCTGCATTGGGCATCAGGCACTGTTTTGGTTCGGTTTGCTACCCTCAATCACAAGGTTTAGTCACCCATCATAAGCAACTGAGCCCCTCCTATAAATCTGATCACCAGTCGTCACTGGTTGACACGTCTCTGCAACATTGCGTGGCAGTCAGGGACAGTACCTCTGGAATGACAGACTGGGATGGTGGTCCCTCTTTTTAAAAAGGGGGACCGGAGGGTGTATTCCAACTATCGGGGGATTACACTCCTCAGCCTCCCGTGGAAAGTCTATTCCAGGGAGCTGGAGAGGGGAGCCTGGCCGATAGTTGAATCTTGGATCCCGGAGGAACAATGCGGTTTTCGTCCTAGTCATGGAACTCTGGACCAGCTCTATACCCTTCACAGGGTACTCGAGGGTTCATGGGAGTTTGCCCAGCCAGTCCACATGTGTTTTGTGGACTTGGAAAAGGCTTTTGACCTTGTCCCTCGTGGCATTCTGTGAGAGGTGCTCTAGGAGTATGGGGTCGGGGGCCATCTACTAAGGGCCATGCGGTCCCTGTACAACCGGAGCAGGGGCTTGGTTCGCATTGCCAGCAGTAAGTCAGACCTGTTCCCAGTGCATGTTGGACTCGGGCAGGGCTGCCCTTTGGCACTGGTTCTGTCCATTATTTTTATGGACAGAATTTCTAGGCGCAGCCAGGGGCCGGAGGGGGTCCAGTTGGGATCAACTGGATCTCATCTCTGCTTTTTGCACATAATGTTGTCCTGTTGGCTCCTTCGAGTCAGGACCTCCAGCATTTACTGGGGCAGTTTGCAGCTGAGTGTGAAGCAACTGGGATGAGATTCAGCACCTCTAAATCTGAGGTCATGGTTCTCGACCGGAAAAAGGTGATTTGTCCCCTCCAGGTAGGTTGAGAATTCCTGCCTCAGGTGGAGGAATTTACGTATCTCAGGGTCTTGTTCACAAGTGAGGGAAAGATCGGTGCAGTGGCCAGAGTAATGTGGTCGTTGTATCGGTCTGTCATGGTTAAGAAGGAGCTGAGCTGAAAGGCAAAGCTCTCAATTTACTGGTCAATCTATGTTCCTACCCTCACCTATGGACATGAACTTTGGGTCATGACTGAAAGAACAAGATCCCGAATAAAAGCGGCTGAGATTAGCTTCCTCCACAGGGTGGCGGGGCGCTCCCTTACCGTGCATTCACACCAAAAGTTTCAAAATTCCCTGCGGTCGCTCTGGTCGCTTGCATCGTTCTGCCAGCGCTAGCAGGCAGGTGCTTGCAGTAGGTGGCCTAGGGGCGGGGCTTTCAAGTGTTTGCTGAGGAAGCACACAGCCTGGCGCCGTCGGTCCATCTGGGTCCACCAAGTGCTGCTAACCCAGCAACTCCGCAGGGAATTTCATCAGCTGATACTGGAGCGCCGTTTTGTCAATGCTTGGTTTCAGCGTTATTTTCGTGTAGACCAGAGTGTGTTTGATGCTCTCCTTACCAAGGTTGGTCCGCGGATAAACAAAGTGGACACCAACTATCGGCGAGCCACTGGTCCCAATGAACGCCTGGCAATCTGTCTGCGCTGAGAACCCGCCCCACATACACGGGTAGCAGCAGATTTGGTCATATTATTTAAGGTGCTATTTACACGATAACACTCGGGGGTGAAAAACGCAAAATACTTTATCAAATGTCCATATCGTTTAGACGGCAACGGCGTTTTGGGAGGTTGAAAACGCAAAAAAGTGAAACCACCTTCCAGAGTGGAAATCTTAACAACCCTCCACTCTCGCATCACCGTCTAAATGGTTGACAACGCAAAACTGGCTTTTCTCGTCACATAAAGTTTACGTCACAAACATGCGCCAGTGAAGGAAAACATTGAATTATTTCTTTGCGATGGACCATCAACTTGCCTTATCTGCTCTAATTCATTCCCAAGAGTCTTTTCAGCATTTAACAAAAATAACCATAGACAATTGTAGAGAACAAAGAAGAAGAATACACTATATCCAACAAATTCTTGATGCGCCAATACAGAGGACGTGAACGAGACGGGTGTGGATGAGACCTGGGAGGACGTCTCTGTGGTGGGACAACTTTTTAGATGGAGTAGTGGACGACCGAGCATGGCATGAAAATTTCCAAACAATCTCTTTTCACCCTGAGTGAGGAACTCCATCCTTACATTGAGGGTGAAATGACCAACATGAGGGCACCTGTTCCAGTTGTGAAGAAGGTAGCTTGCACGTTGTACTATTTAAGCGATGAGGGGCGGCTACGGAAAACGGCAAATGCTTTTGGTTTATCATGATCGACTGTGTCAGACATAGTCAGGCGAACATGCCGAGCCATAACTGTTCACCTTGGACCTAAATATATAAAGCTGCCACTAGCTGCCAGAGGAGCTAGTGTCTGGATTTCTGCAGGATCATGGAATGTCCCAATGTTTGGGAGCAGTAGACGGGACACACATAGAGATCAAAGAGCCATCTGTCAACGCAATGGACTACATAAACAGGAAGGGCAAATTTTCCTTCAATGTCCAAGCTGTATATGACCACAAATACAGATAGGTCTACATGTAGATTCTCATTGTCTCACACATAATCTACACACACACTCTTTCCCTCCCTCCACAAAAACAAAGATTATTTCAATGCATGCTTCACAAGTATCTCTATGTATGTGAGAAATAAATATTCTCTTTTTTTATCAGTTTATCTCTTGCATTTTTCTCTGCATTTGTTTTGTATTTGCAAAGAACATCAGATTGAAAGGTGCTATATTTCCCTGCCTTACAGATTCATGGATGTGGTCATAAAATTCAATTCAATTCAAATCAATTCAATTTATTTATATAGCGCCTATTTATGACATGCCATCTCTAGGCGCTTAAGAAACCCAGAGCTTGACCCCCGAGCACATGGCAACACCATCGGTGGCAAGAAAAAACTCCCTCATGGGAAGAAACTTTGAGCAGAACCCAGCTCTTAGGGGGACCCTCCTGCCAAAGGCCAGCCGGGCCTGGAAGCGTTCATGATGCACGTGTCTTTGCCAACTCCAAAGTCAACAGCTACTTCAAGACTGGGAAGATACCTTCACTTGAAAAGCTGATAGTGGATGAAGAGGAGACCATACCCATCTTTCTCTTGGGGGACCCTGCCTACCCCTTTCTCCCTTACCCTATGAAGGAGTACTCAAATGGAGGCTCTACTCCATCAGAACAGTATTTTGGACTTTGTTTATGTAAAGCCCGCATTGGTAATTGAATGTGCATTTGGTCGGCTCAAGGCCAGATTTGCAGCCCTGAGGCGGCCCATGGACATAAATCTTCATGATCTGCCAAGTGTGATTTACGCATGCTTTGTCCTTCATAACTACTGTGAGGCCTGTAATGACACTGTCGATCAGCATGCAGAAAAGGAAGCTATGGAGAGTGACAGAGACCTGCAGCCTCCCACTCAGACAAACAACTATGTTACAGACTGTAAGACTGTAAGTGGAAAGCAAGTGAGGAGAATCCTCACAAAGTACTTAGACCCTTAATGGTGTGCTATGCACAATGGCAGAAGTTCAGTGTTTTTTTTTGTTTGTTTTTTTATTTCTTGGTTGATACTTTTGCCTAACATACCTGATTTTGTATTTTGCCTAAAGACTTTTCAAACAATATGGGAGAGATTGATTATACACATTCTTCCCATAGCCTTCAAGAAAAAACACACAATGTCAATGGACAAGTCAAATGTTTTGTAATCAGCCTTTGTGTTGCGTTATAATGGATAGCGACCAGTTCATGAGGAGATAAAAGCTTAAAGCTGTAGAAAACTTTAATCAGTTACAAACAGCTTATTTGGGCAGAGCCCAATAGTCTACTCCATACATCTTTACAAGGTGAATGGAGTAGTCTCCACATGTGTTGACAGTGATGTTTCAACATATGAAAATGTAGAAAATTATTTTTTTACTTGGTTTTATTATAATCAACAACAATAAAACCATAAGCAATTCTATGAACATTGCAGTTATTTTTCAATTATTTTACCCCACAGCTAATCTGAGGTCCTGTAAATATTCATAGATATGACCAAAATATGAAATTATTTTTTATGATCTTTCCATCTTTTAATTGAAACAGTTTCTCTTGTGTCAACATCAATTCTTTTAAAACACTGAAACTGACAACTTGCGGCTCACTAGTGCGCCCCTTTCTAAGTGGTTGAGAAACAGTGAACTAAAGTGCTCACAACTGTAGCAGACACAGAGGTGTCCAAGGAAAGAGAAGTGTCCCAGCTCAGGCTGCTGCCCCCGCAACCCGGCATCCGATGAAGCAGAAGAAGATGGATGGATGGATGGATGCACTAACATTAATAATCTTGCATGCTAACATGTAAAATAAATTATCCCACATTATGTATTTTTTACTATTTATGTATCTCCAAGGTCTCCATACTGTTTATTCCCAATATGATTGGTATCCCCCTAACTGCTCTAAAATTCAACAGTTGTTTGTTTGCCTGTTTCTGTTCTCCACAAGAATCAGAATTTAGACGATGAGCAGGTGTGAAAGCAGAGAGAACAAGAATTGACCATATTTCTTGTTGGTTGGCACTGGACAAGGCATCTGGCTGTTCACTCGAATATTCACCTGAAGGTGGGGTTCTGTAACTTTGCTGTCCACTTAATCAGGCTCTTCGCCATCTCCAGGGTTCACAACCCTCCTGCTGTGTGTATGCAGCTTCCTCAACCCTCTACCACATTCATCCTACCTTCCATGTCTGCAGGATCAGTCGCTTCCTCATCATCTTCACTTTTTGTTCTCCCCCCCAAAAAAATTTCATAGGTTTCATAAGCTGCTTCTAATATTATATTTAAAAATTTTAATGGTCTTGCACCATAACTGATTTGCTTTCAACCTATGGACCCCCAGGTCCTCCAGCACTAACTTTTTGATAATTACCATTGCTAATACAAGAACCTACAGTGAGGCTGCAACTCTATTTTTACTTTGTTCTTAACTTGATAAGTACTTTGTGCTGTATTTTATTGTATGTAAAGGACTATATAAATGAAGTTTGAGTTCATAACTGGCTCCTTTGTTGTAACCCCATTATCTTTTACATATTATGGCAATACATCTTTGGATGTCAGCCAATATTATTCATCCATCCATCCATTATCTATACCTGCTATTTCGTGTTCAGGGTCATGGGGGTCTGCTGGAGCCCATCCCAGCTCACTTTGGGCGAAAGGCAGGGGTCCACCCTGGACAGGTTGCCAGTCCATTGCAGGGCCACATACACACAACCATTCACACCTAAGGGCAATTTAGGAACTCCAATCAACCTATCAAACATGTCTTTGGACTGTGGGAGGAAGCCAGAGTACCCGGTGAGAACCCACGCAAAGAGGGGGAGAACATGCAAACTCCACACAGAAAGGCCCCTGTGGAGGCTGGAACCAGGAACCTTCATGCTGTGAGGCAACAGTGCTAACCACTAAGCCACCATGCCGCCCGCAAAGACTTTCCATGAGAAGTATTTTGGCTAAGGCTTTGCTTTCCCTCTATTGCTTTTCCTCTTGTCGCTATACCTACAGACACAACTTCCTCCTTCCCTTCTTCGACCCAGCTTAACATCACCACCCTGTAGGTCAACAGTACACATGGCGGCCGTTGTAAACCCAGGCTTCGACCGGTCTAGTATGGGTTTCATTGTCTTGTTAGTCACAAGATGAGTTTGGCATGTGTTTTATTCCTGACACAATCCTCCTCATTTATCATGGTGTGAGACCAGCTCAAAATGACGCTAGCTTGTGATCTCCTGAAGCTGCATTTTGCCCAAAAGATTTTCAGGCACAGTGATCACAATGATTCGTCGCAATGACTCTAACATAACATCTTTGTAGCTTTTCACATTCACACACACCACATAGTCCTATATTTGAACTGAGAGACAAGAATGAACAATAACCTTCCAATAAGCAACTGGAGATTCAAAGATTTCTGAGCTGGAGATTCAAAGGTAGCTAATGTTTCATGGTCAAATACAACCTCAGATGAACAACAACACATAACTTACTCACTGGGCCATTATTTATCGAACCAAAATTACATTACTTACAAGACATTAGCAAATAGAACATTGCATTGCAGGTCCTACAGGCCTCTCTGAGTACATTAAAGTCCATGACAACACAGTTGATGGAAGAATGAACTACTATGATTTATTTGGAAGGTTTGTTTGGAAATGATATGGAAAAGAAGACTGAAGTTTGCAAAACTGTATCAAACCTCATGATGTCATGATTTCTGGGAAAATATCCTATGGACAGATAAGGCAAGGCAAGTTTATTTCTAGAGCACAATTCATACACAAGGTAATTCAAAGTGCTTTACATCTACATAAA
>JBAMYA010000022.1:18346114-18371910 GCA_037176975.1 Arrhamphus sclerolepis | reverse complement strand
GGGTCAGTAGAGGAACTGCAGCGTCTAGGGGTCAGTAGAGGAACAGCAGCATCTAGGGGTCAGTAGAGGAACTGCAGCGTCTAGGGGTCAGTAGAGGAACAGCAGCATCTAGGGGTCAGTAGAGGAACTGCAGTGTCTAGGGGTCAGTAGAGGAACTTTAGCCTCTAGTGGTCAGTAGAGGAAGATGATCAAAAACATGCTTAGAAATCTTTCTTCAGAGGTTTGTCCAGGTCTTCTTGTCCAGTCTGTACAGAAACAGCAGGTGGAGAACGAACTTGTCCAGATGTGTTCCAGCAGCTTCATGTCAAATCTTTAATCTGGCTTAAATCTTCTCTTCGGAGCGCAGCTGTTACATAAACACACAGCAGTAGAAGAAGAAAGGTAGCGATAGTTGCATGTTTACTGGGACACGGGAAGAAACCGCCAGCCAATCACAGACCTGCTCAGGGGTTACTCCCTCCCCCTGTCCTGCATGTCACTTCCTGGCTGGTTGCCATGGTGCCACAGGCAAGGTGTCCCCATTTCCTACCCTGCTGTGTGAGTGTATTTGTGTTGATGTGTGTGTGTTAATGTGTAACTTTGTGCATCTACAGCATCATCATCACAGCTGTCTGATCACTTTAACTCAGTCTGACTGTGTTTGTTTATCACTAATGTTGATGTTTACTGCAAATCTGTCCCATCAAGATGAGACTGATTCGTGACTTTATTTATCTCAAAGTGTCCAATAAATCACCAAAAAAATGAATCATTGTAAAATGATGATGTTGTCATATTAAAACTAATAAATTCTAATACAAAAGAAAGAAAATTAGGATCAGAATGAAGACTGAGGACTGAATCAGGGAGATAAAACAATTTCAGGTGAACTTCACGTCCCCAGGTTAGTTTCCTGGAGGACGTCTTTGCTCTTCATGCCTTCTGCTTGGCTTCTTCTCAGTGCATCATGGGAGCTGCAGTTCTCATGGGGCTTCTCCTGTCCCTGCTGATGTCATGGGTTTGTGCTGGAGTGGGTGGGGCCAGTGAAGGTAAGCAGCAGTTCAGTACTTTATTGAGGTAAGTGAAGTTAGTGTGATGACATGTGTGTGTGTCTGTGTGTGTGTTCCAGCTGGTGGACTGCTGTGTCCTCTACAGTGTGTGTGTGAGACGCGACCCTGGTACACCCCCCAGTCCGTGTACCACCAGGCCAGGACGGTCGACTGTAATGAGCTGCATCTGCAAAGAGTCCCGGCCAACATTTCTGCTGACACACAGGTATGACATCACCGATCAGGTACCGGTATCAAGAGGTAGGTGACCTACCTGGGTCACTGCTCCAGCTGAGCTACATAACCATTCCCAGACCACTGCTTTACCCTTTCAGGCCCATCTGGAAGGAACTTTGTGATCCATTATCAATAAAAAGCCCCTAATGTCTCTGATTGCTTTATTCACATATGTGGGCGTCAGAAGGTTTAGGGTCCTCCAGGTTTTTTAGGAATATAACAGACCTCTTTGACCATTTTTGACAAAAGCCAGGTATTTTTCTGCACCATCTTAAGTTGTCTTGTTGCTTGGATTTTGTACCCTTTGAGGTTGATTTTTTTTTGGTTAAGTGATGCAACGAAAGACCATGCTTTCATGCACATAGCATGACCATGCATCATGCTATGTGCTCTGTTTGCAGCCATTCTCCTGTCACTGTTACACTTTTTCAGCGCATCTTTCACTTCTGTTACTACTAACTTGACATCCCAGTAACACAGGGATGTCAAGTGTTTTTCAGCCTTGTGATGCGATGGAGATTTTTTGGTTTGTATTCCTTAATTTAGACAAATAAAATCTCTGATTTTACGATGTGCGTTGACCGAGTTAGTCTCCGCTCAGAAGTGGTTGCTGCATGGCCACCACTACACAGGTATAACAGATGTGTAACAGTGATATAACACATTGAAACATGATGTAATGGTTGTGTTGCAGAGGTGTAACAGGAGTATAACAGTGGTGTAAAAGAAGTGTAAAAGGGGTGTAACGGATGTGTAACGGAGATGTAACAGGCTTGTAACGTTGGTGTAAAAGGGGGTGTAACACAAGTGGGATAGAAGTGTGACAGAGCTGTAACAGTAGTGGAATAGTGGTGTAATAGTGGTGGAACAGTGGCATAGGAGATGTTATGCCTCTGTGCATGTCACACAGCGCAGCAAGGTACTAGAGAAATAAAGATGTTACAGAGGAGGAATGAACTGGCCATTTCAATGAAATTATCAACATCACATCCTGACACCACACTGGTAACACACAGGTGTTTATGATGTGGCTTTTCAGGTGCTGCTGCTGCAGAGCAACAACATCTCATCCATCACTACTGAACTTGAGTGCCTGACCAACCTGACGGAGCTGGACCTGTCACAGAACCACTTTACCCAGGTAATGTGACCATATGTCTACACAGCTGTGTTCACTTGACAACTTTGATAAGATGTGTAAAAACAGCTGTCTCTCCCTTCACTCCTGGTTTACATTCACATCTGGTTTTAGAAACACAACCTTGGTTGACATCATGATTGTGGATAACAACTATCCACAATCATGATGTCAACCAAGGTTGTCTTGTCATCTCAGAAATGAAAAGCTTTCTACCTCTGTCCAGGTGAGCTCAATAGGTCTGTCCTCTTTGGGCCACCTGGTGACTCTCTACCTGGAGGAGAATCACATTGAAGAGCTGGAGGACTACAGTCTGAGGAACCTCTCCAGCCTGGAGGAGCTCTATATCAACCACAACCGCATCTCTTCCATCGGACCCAAAGCCTTCGCTGGCCTCACCAATCTGTTGCGGTAACTTTAAGAGTTACAACTTAAACATACAATGTTGGACATTCAGAACTTCAAAAAAGTTCATAAAAAGAGTCCAATATGGAGGACTTCTACAAACATCTAAAAGATGCACTAAACCTCCTGAAGGACCACTAGAGCCACTGAAATGTGTAAAACTGCCTTTATTTTCATTGGATTACTCCTTTTTTTTTTTTTTTTTTTTTTTTACAAATTCACTGCAAAGGTCATGCCAGGGCACTTTACAATTGGAAGAATACATCTGCCTAGATTCTAAAAAGGAACAGTCAGCGTCATCTAGAGAACCAATCTGAAAATCAAAGGAAACTTTAGGATTCCTTCAAAGTCTTCCTCTGGGTTCCGAAGAACCTCCCTTTGGACAAAAAGGTTTTTCCAAGAACTTATCTTAACCTCTTAAATAACTGTGAACACGTTACAGGGTAATGAAAGACACAACAAAATAAAAAGAAATATATGTATTCTGGGATGCTATTTAGAACCCCTACAGTGACCATCAAACATCTACAGGATCACTGAACGCCTTTTTGAGAGATCACCTAATTAATTATGCTAAAGAATCTGTAGGTCTATTCTGAACAAGAGAAAACCTCAACCAAAGAATATTTAAAGAAGGAAGGTGAATAAGAATTTATGAAACACATCTAAATCATCCAGAAATCCATCTCCATAACCACAGAAATCACCTGCAGAAGTTCAAGAGACCATCAGAGTATTAAACCCTAAAGCACCAGGATAACAACAAAATCAATAACCAAAGATGAGAATAACTACCCATAAGAGCTTCACAAAACCATCCTTTTAGAGCTACCCCAGCAATACTAGAAAATCCCTTCAGTGACCATAAACACTCATAAGAAGACCCTCTAGATCTCATCTAGATCCTCTTTCTTGTTTTCTCTTCACTCAAGATTTAGGCATCATTAGTCATCACAAGAGACTGCCAGATGGGGTCCACAGTGACTTTAGTGCTTTTTGGTGATAGCGGAGACTGTGAAAACTAGAAAAGTGATCAAACATTTCCTCGAATAAAATGTAAACTGATATTTTTGCATGAAAAACTCATTTGTGCTGCTTTGGAAAGATGGATGCAAGTTTAATCCTCAATCTTTCTCATCATTCACCTAGACTTCATTTAAACTCCAATCGTCTGGTGGCCATCGACAGCCACTGGTTCGAGTCTCTGCCCTCTCTGGAGATCCTGATGATCGGTGAGAACCCCATCCTGGGCCTGGAGGAGAACAACTTCCTGCCGCTGTCTCGCCTCCACAGCCTGGTCCTGGCTGGGATGGGACTGTCTTCTATCCCCCCCGCCGCCTTCACGGGCCTCGACTACCTGGAGAGTCTGTCCTTCTGCGACAACCAGCTCAGGTGTGTCATCGGACGCTTACCGGTTGACCTCACTGGTTTACTTCACTGGTTTACCTGACTGGTTTAGCTCACTGGTTTACTGCATTGGTTTACCTTCTTTACCTCACTGGTTTGCCAGGTTTAGAACACTGGTTTACCCAATACAACTTTTTGTTGTAGAATCATGACTTTTGATCAATTTCAAATTTTTGTTGTAAAAATTACAAATTTTTGTCATAAAACCGTGACTCTTGCCAAATCACAGCTTTTAAAGTAATGCAGCTTTTTGTTGTAGAATATTGACTTTCACTTCATTTTGAAAAATTGTGAATTTTGTCTCATTGCGACTTTATGTCCGAAAATCACAACAATGGATGATGGGCAGAAGATGGAAGGTTTGGGAGGCAAGGTGGAGCCTCCCAAACCTTCCATCTTCTGAAGAGTAGCTGGAACCAGTTACGTCCTCTAACTGGTTCTGTCCTCCCTCCAGGTCAGTCCCTCGCGATGCCCTGAACGTGCTCCCGAGCCTCAAGTTCCTGGACCTGAACAAGAACCCAATCAGCCGAATCCAGAAGGGAGACTTCCAGAACCTTCAGCACCTGGAGGAACTCAGGTCAGTCTGAAAACACAAAGTACAAATCAAATGTTTTTGGTTTTACTTATATTTTCATGGGACCAGTTCTTTAACTCTTTAACTGAAACCGAATCTGAGCTCATAGTTGTTTATATTTAAAGTCAGACATTACTGAAATTAAATAAATAAAAGAACGATTCGCAGCCAAGTGTCAAGCGGCTGGGATGAGAATCAGCACCTCCAGATCTGAGACCATGGTCCTCAGCCAGAAAAGGGTGGAATGTCCTCTCCGGGTTGGGGATGAGGTCCTGCCCTAAGTGGAGGAGTTCAAGTATCTCAGGGTCTTGTTCACGAGTGAGGGAAGGATGGAATGGAAGGTTGACAGACGGATCAGGGCAGCGTCTGCAGTGATGCGGATGCTGCGCTGATCCGTCATGGTGAAGAAGGATCTCAGTCAGAAGGCGAAGCTCTCGATTTACTGGTCAATACATTTCTACCTTCACCTATGGTCACCAGCTGTGGGTGGTGACCGAAAGAACCAGATTGCGAGTACATGAGTTTCCTCCTCAGGGTGGCTGGGCTCTCTTTTAGAGATAGGATGAGAAGCTTGGTCATCTGGGAGGAGCTCGGAGTTGAACCACTGCTCCTCCGCATCGAGAGGAGCCACATGAAGTGGCTCAGGCATCTAGTTAGGATGCCTCCTGGACGCCTCCCTGGTGAGGTGTTCTGGGCATGTCCAACGGGGAGGAGACACTGGGGAAGACCCAGGATACACTGGAGAGACTATGTCTCTCAGCTGGCCTGGGAACGCCTTGGGATTACCCTGGTTGAGCTGGAAGAAGTGGCCGGGGCTGGTCTGGGCCTCCCTTCTTTGGCTGCTGCCCCGCGACCCGACCCCAGATAAGCGGGAGAAGATGAGATGCAATGAATAAATAAAAGTAAGAATCCTTTCTGTGCAGCATTTGCGCATTCTCCCTGTGCTTGCATGGGTTTCAGCTCAGTTCAATTCAATTTTATTTGTACAATAGGCACTTGTCAGAGACCCCGAACATGGACCCTGGGCAAAAATTATTAAATATGAAGAAAAGAAGTAGTGGCAAGGAAAAACTCCCCTTAAAGAGGGAAGAGACCATAAACAGGACCTGGATCATGATCCATGTGGTCAGAAGCGGTATTGCTGCATACTATGGCTTTAAATCTACTTATGTCATGTACATGTTAGCCAGTAGAGGGCAGTGTTTCTGCTACCGGTATTCCTTTGTTCATGTTATAATGGTGCTGTTTGTGTTTGTGGCCTCAGTTTGAACAACATGGAGGACCTGCTGATGGTGGAGCAAGCAGCTTTCCAGGACCTTCCAGAAATTGCCAAACTAGAACTTTACAACAACCCACAACTGTCCTACGTTGACCCAGAGGCCTTCAGGTGACTTTTCAATGATTTCAGCAGCTGAGCTGGTTCTTGTTTTTGTTCTCATGTTTTTTTGGTTTATTTTTTGTTCCTCCCCCATCAGTGACCTGTCCTCCCTCCGGACCCTTCTCCTCCACAACAACCAGCTCAGCCTTGTCTCCAACGACCTCCTGTCCTCCCTCCCGTCTCTGGAGGAGGTGTCCCTGCACTCCAACCCCCTGCGCTGTGATTGTCTCTCCTCTTGGGGGCCTCACCTGGGCAACCAGTCGCACCTGAAGCTGTTGGAGTCCTCCATCACCCTCTGCTCCTCCCCGTCGCACCTGATTGGTCGGGAGCTAAAGGAGGTGGTGGTGACTGGATGGGGTGGGGGCGGAGCCAACAGCTGCCTGCCTCACATCTCTCCTCACGCCTTCCCGCCAACCATGAACATCAGCGCCGGGCAGCCAATCACACTGGAGTGCTGGGCAGACGCTGACCCTGCCCCCCAGTTCTACTGGGTGACACCTACTGGAGACAAGGTGGGTTTTTCTGGTCCTCCCAGGTTCCCACATGAACCATAACACAAAACACAAAACTTCAAATTTATATTCATAAATTCATTTCATTTATTCATATGAAGTTGTCTCAGAATAGAGCTCAAGAATTAATACACTTTGAAAAACACATCAAAGGCTAAATCGCTCTACTTCCTTCTCAGGTGAGCTCTGAGGCAGTGGCGGCACCAATCATATCAGAGGAGGGGCGTGGCCTGAGAAGGAGGAAGAAGAAGCATCGTGTGCAGGAACCAGGCATGTTGGTGGTCGAGCACGCTGAGTCAGCAGATGCAGGTCAGTTTGAGCCACTGTTTCACATAAAACCTGTTAAAAATGGATGTTTGGGGCTACGCAGCCGAGTGTTTAAGCAGGCGGACCCCATACGAGGCATAGCCTTATGCAGCGATGGTGAGTTCAATTCCCAGCTCAGCAACAGTTTGCTGCATATCTCCCTCCATCTCTCTGGCCTTGTTTCCTCCCTCTCCTTGTTCAATAAAGGCTAGTAGAGCCAACAGTTGTTTTTTTTTTAAAAAGGTGTTTGTTTTTTTGTTTTAAACGCTTCCGTCTCCTCCCAGGTGTGTACACCTGTGTAGCCTGGAACGTGGAGGGAGCAGACACCAGGAGTGTGTCGGTGTTCGTGGACTCTCGGGGGTCTGGCAGGGGCAGCTGGTGGGGTGACGAACCCAACAGGGAGCAGCTCTGGATGGGGAACTGGTCCAGCTCTGCAGCCTCTCTGGTGGTGCTTGCCAAGGTACCGGCTGAGTCCAGTTTACTGCTTTTTCTCTTTTTGACATAATGTCCTCCCTATAAACACGCATAGTTTCTTCATTACACTGTAATTATAGTTGACTTGAACAAACTTCTGCTGCTTCCTGTGCAGGTGGTCCACGCCCAGTCGGTGGTGCTGGAGTGGAGGTTGTATCCCAGTGTAGGAGCTTCACCTCTGGGCCAGAACCAGCATATTGCTCCTCTCCCTCCCCCCTGGTGGACAAGTGCCACTGTTCACATCGACAACCCTCAGATAAGCTACACCGCCAAGGTGAGCTCCTACACCCTCACAGAGGTCCTACCAGATTTATCTGCTAGAATCCTGCTGACCTTCACAACTATATAAGTCCACTGATTTAATGAAGAATGTTAGAAACTACGAAGGAGACAAGGAGGTACAGTCTGGATGAATGTGAAGGCCTTGAGTGGTCTGAAGGTCCTGTGGTTAGGTTTAGAATGTACAACATCTTCAAGAACCAAGAAAAAAGAAATCAAATTTCTTTTGATTCAAACATTTTGAGAAGTACGTGTTGGAGCTGGGAAACATCCACAACATGCTGGACAGCAGGTCCAGAGGACCTGAAGACTGCTCTATGTGTCCACCAAGAACAATATTCCAAATTCCAGGTTGAAGAATAAGATTAATTTCAGTTCCTGACCACTAGAGGCTGTGATTCCTCTACAGACCACTGGAATCTCTGGTTCCTCTACCAAGCACTGGAAGCTGCAATTCCTCTATGGACCACTGGAGGCTTCGGGTCCTCTACTGAACACTGGAGGCTTCGGTTCCTCTACCAAGCACTGGAGGCTGCGATTCCTCTACAGACACCTGGAGGCTTCAGTTCTTCTACCAAGCACTGGAAGCTGTGATTCCTCTACGGACCACTAAAGGCTTCAGTTCCTCTACTGACCACTATAAGCTGAGGTTGCCATAGAAACGGGGACATCAGAGGCTGGAGCCACAACAAATTCATGACCCTCCAAGAGGAAGGCTGCTGGGATTTGCAGTCAACCATTTTTTTCACATAGTTCTGCAAAGGATGTTTGGATATTGGTTGCTTGGTCTTGACCTTTCTAGACATCTACATGCCTAGCTATATGTTTAAATATCTACCTGTACATGCTCATATGTACACCATGTGATGATCCAGACCCTCGACATCTAAACGTCTACCCTTCTCTACCTGAATCTCTCCTCTGCAGGTTCCAGCTGACGTCCAGGAGTACAATCTGACGCACCTCCTTCCTGCTACAGAGTACCACATCTGCCTCACCATCTCCTCCTCCGTCAGCTCCTCCTCCAACCCTACCTCTCCCCCCTCCCCCTCCCTCCCATCCGCTCTGGCCCACACAACCTGCCTGAACGTAACCACCAAGGAGGCGGGTTTCTCGGTTGAACTGGTGGCATCGCGACGCAGCAGCGTGGCGCTGGCCGCCGTCATGGGCTCCATGTTCGCTCTGTCCATCATGGCACTGCTGGTGGTGTACATGGGCCGTCGTGTGCAGCAGCACAAGTCCTGCGGCCACTCACTGAAGAAGTACATGCAGCACGCCATGTCCATTCCCCTGAATGAGCTGTATCCGCCACTCATCACGCTGTGGGAAAGCGAGGCAGAGAAGGACAAAGATGACAAGGAGGAGGAGGAGGGTGGGGTAGGAGGAGGCGGGGATGAGGAGGTAGCGGGGCGGAGTCAGATCAGCACCACCAAGACGTACATGTGGTAGCCAGAGGGAGGGCGTGGTTGGAGAATGAGGTCATGTGACTCAGCGAGGAGCCTGAAAACGGAAGGGTAAAATTAACATAAGCAGCTGACCACAGGTGGGGGTACCCGTCAATCACAGATCCTGAATGATCCATCACACTGTCTCCCTCATTATCAGGACTCTGACCGATCAGAACCAGTCAAAACCAGATTTATCTAACACTAGATGCTGCATGTCCTACAGAGACCAGTAGACAAGCGTGCATGAACACTGTCGCCATGCTTGGAGCTTGGAAGGTACCAGTAAGGGCTGTCAATCATTCTGAATGCATCTAAGCAAATGTCAAAGAACATTTTTTTATTGTGGGCAATAAGGTCATGAAGTCTGATTTATACTTCTGCGTCAAAGTGACGGCATCTGCTGTAGATGTGACCCACCATCGTAGGTCTGACCCCCCGTCGTAGGTATGACCCTACATCATAGGTATGACCCTCCATCTAAGGTGTGGCCTGTAGGTGTGGACCCAATATCATAGGTATGACCCTCCGTCAGTGTAGCCCACCATCGTAGGTATGACCCTCCATCATAGCTATGACCCTCCATCATAGCTATGACCCTCCATCATAGGTATGACCCTCCGTCGCAGGTGTAGCCCACCATTGTAGGTATGACCCTCCGTCGCAGGTGTAACCCACCATCATGGGTCTGACCCTCCGTCGTAGGTGTAGCCTACCATTGTGGGTCTGACCCTCCGTCGTAGGTGTAGCCTACCATTGTGGGTATGACCCTCCGTCGAAGGGGAGGCCTGTAGGTGTGGACCCAATATCATAGGTATGACTCACTGTCGTGATGGTTTGTTCCCTCCAATGTAGGTGTGACCCTCCACCATAGGCGTGACTCTTCATCACTGCAGGTGTGACCCTCTGCCTTAGGTGTGACTCTCCATCATCAGTCTGACCCTCTATCTGAGTTGTAGGTGTGACCTCCCATCATAGGTGTGACTGTCTGTCGTAAGTGTGACTCTCTGTTGTAGGTGTGACCCACCACCCTTGGTTGTGACCCTCCATCGTAGGTGTATCCACTCTGCTGTTAGGTACACTAGACCCTCATATTAACCTCTCTCCAAATGGAACTACAAATTGCATCAAAACAAACCACAAAAATATTATGTGTAGTTTCATCGCTTTGTTTTTCTTTGTCTTTGAATTTTTTGCTTCTACTTGGTCATTTTCAAGTCGGGCAGTACAGTAGTTTGCTGCAATGTCAGTGAAAATAACTATGTTTATCAGCTCCTGAGCTACACACAGGAAGTAAACTAAAGGAAACGCAGAGCTGATGGCTACAGCGCTGCCAAAATGAACCAAGACTGTCCTCTAGTGGCTGGTGGTGGAGTTACAAACAAAAGAAACAAACAAACACACTATAAATACCAAGCCTAGTGCATATGTGCTATGCAGAAGCATGAATCAGGTTTTATTTTTAAAACTGATCAGTAATTTGAAATGAATATGTTTTGTTTTTGGTTTTATTTAGACTCATATCTGGAATATATTACCATCTCCAATCTCCATCACTTCTGAACCAAAACTTTTCATGACCACCTCAACAGATGTTGTAAATTTAGTATTAAAATTTTTTGCAGAATACCGCAGAAAATATATCATATTATTATATCATATTAATTTGATTATTTTGATATGACATTATTTATAGTTGAATAGCAAATGAATAAACTTCTTAGACATTAAGCACAAGTGTTTGCATTTCAGACACATTAATTAATAGAGACTTTTTATTTACTATTCTACTTTTTTGTTTCATGTTGTTTTTATGAAGTTGATTCCAGAAATATTTATTTATAAACCAGACAATGATTATTTGATATAAATAATTATGTGATATAAATAAATCATCTGAATAATAATCTAATTCAGATAATCTAAACCTGAAATGTATATATTTCCATAACAACCAGCTCATGGTGGTACCTTCCTAAGATGGCAGTGGTATTGATGCAGGCTTTAGTTAAAACTGCTGGTGCCTTTGAAGTCCCATCAATCCCAGAATCCCTCCACCTCCCCAGTCCACACACACACATCTCTTTTTCACCCCCTCCCAGGGAGGATAGAGAAGTTGATGCTGCTGGATGAGAGACTCCAGGTTCCTCTGTGTTTCCTTGTCTCCATGGATGGCAAAAGGAAGTCTGTTTCCTGGTAGCTGTGATTGAGAAGAACCAGGGATGTGAAAGAACATTACAAAAAAACCCAAGAGATTGGAGTTTTTACCTTGTTAATTTTTTTGTTGTTTGTTTCTTCAGCTTGTTTCTGAGTCACATCTTGACGTCCTTCAGACAGATGCAAACTGTAACTCAGGTGACTCAGGTCTGTTTGGACCGTCAGCAGGTTTAAACAGGACAACTCATCCTCCAGCAGCACCTGAGGGAACCTTTCACACCTGTATTTCCTCTGACAAGAAGTGTCAGACATCAGATTGTTGTCATTTTTTTTCAGGTGATGAACGCAAACGCAGCACCAGCAGTTGTGTGGAGCTTTTCACTGTAAATTTCCTCAGAGGTGATTAAAGGTCTCGTATTCAGGTTGTGAACTCTGTAGCTATGGGTCACAGGTTTCATAGAACAATTTTTTCAGGTTTTTAAACACACACACATCAGCTAAAACAAGGTCATTGAGTCTTTTTTTATCATTTCCAGAAGGAGCGACTTTACCCTTCATGCTCTGACTGCTCCAGTGTTAGCTCAGAATTTTATTACGATGCTAATTCTGACTGGAGCAAATAAATACCTACAACTACTGCAGTCATTGATTACACCACTGGAGCGTGAAGGTTTTACTTGCACTCAAAAGACAGGTGTAGCTGGTCTTTGCTGGTAATAATTGATGTTAGTGGGTTGGAGGTGGGAATAATGTTTGCTGGTTTTAGCCGGTAATAAATATTAGTGGGTTTTAGATGGTGATAACTGGTGTTAGCTGATCTTAGCTGGTAATAACTGATCTTAGTGGATACTAGCTAGTAATAACTAATGTTAGCAGATGTTAGCTGTAATAACTGGCAGTAGCTGGAAATAACTAGAAATAACTGGTGTTAGCTGGTAGCTGTGACAGAGGTTGTTTTAAGCAAGTTTATTTCTCTAGCACATTCATACACAACTCAAGGTGGTTTACAAGGGTTTGTTAACTGGTGTTAGCTAGTTTTAGCTTGTATTAGCTAATGGTAGCTGGTATTTGCAGCTATTAGCTACCTGGTTTTAGATGATGTTAGCTGTTATTTGCTGTTATGAGATGGTTTTAGCTGGTCCTAATGATAGATTTGGTTTTCTTTAATGCTTGAAGGTCTTAGTTGAATGTTAGCAGGTGTAGCTGGTGTTAGCTGGTTTTAACCTGTATTAGTTGGTGTTAGCAAGTACTAGGCTGAGTGAGCAGGTGTTAGATGGTGTTAGTCACATTGTTTTTAGCTGGTGTTAGCAGTTATCAACTGTGTTAGCAGGCATTAGCTGGTGTTAGCTACCTAGTTTTAGCATGTGTTAATTGGTGTTTGCTGGTCTTAGCTGGTGTAATTAGCTGATGTTAGCTAATTTCGACAGGTATTAGCTGATATTAGCTAGTGTTGGCTTGTGTTAACATGATAGGTATTAGTTGATGCTAGCTACCAAGTCGTAGTGGGTGTTAATTGGTGTTAGCAGGTATTAGTTGGCGTCAGCAGCTGGTGTTAGCTAAGCTTAGCAAGTGTTAGCTGATTTTAACTCGTGTTCACTTGTGTTGGCAGGTATTAGCTGGTATTAGCTACCCTGTTTTAGCTTACATTAATTTGTTGTATACAGGTATTCGCTGGTGTCAGCAGCTAGTGTTTGCTAATGTTAGCAGATATTAGTTGAACTAGGTAGTGATAGCTTATGTTAGCCAACATTACCTTTTTTCTGGCGTCATTAGCTGGTGTTAGCTAATGTTAGCAACTATTATCTGATTTAGCAAGTGTTAGCTTGTGTTAACAGGTATTAGCTGTTGTTAGCCACTGAGTTTTAGCAGGTATTAATTGGTGTTAAGAAGCATTAGCTGGTGTTAGCAGGTATTAGTTGTGTCATTAGCTCGTGTTAGCTAATGGTTGAAGGTGTTAGCTGATTTTTAGATATTAGCAGGATTAGCTGGTGTTGGCTGGTTTAAAATGGTGCTAAAACATCTATATTGTGCAAAACTGTGGATGCAGTATGAGGTTTTTTGACAAAATTTGTCTTATAAAGGCATTATTCGTTTTTTACTGTCACTATGTATTTATTGATTTAGGGAGTTTAGCTTCAGTTTAACTTGAATTTGAACTTCAGTTCTTCAAAATAGGGGCCCTTTAAACATATTCATGCCCCAAAAAGCTAGACACAGCACTGCATCAGGCTTTAACCTTCACCCTCAACTTTGAAATAAATGATGGGTGTTCTGGGGGTACATTTTGTGTATATTTTTAAATATCAGGGCTTTTTTTGTCTGCTTGCAAGCTAACTAGCAGCTCCTGAACTTCCTGTCATCCAATCAGAAATAAGAGGACTTAGAATATGGGACCTTTAATCCTCCTGAAACACGGCGGCGTTGCCGTCCTGGTTAGCAGCATGAGTGCATCACTGTGACGCTCACAGCTCCATCACCTTCACTGTCTGCATCCCTCCATCCTCCAGGTTCACTGCTGCACACCTTTGCACTCGAGCTTTGGACTGTTTTTGTTAAAAATAAGTCTGTGACAACCTGCAAACTGGTGGATCCAAAATGACTCCAAAGAATATAGACACGACATCACCCTGGTTCAAGAGTTTTTAATCATCAGATATATGTGACAAAAAATGATGTGGTAATATGTGTTTGTGCGTGTGTCTGTGTCTGTGTATGTACATGTGTATATATATATATGTATATATTTATATACACATATACATACATACACAAACATATATTTGTTGTTGTTCCTGAATTTTTTTTGTCATACTAAGATCCACGATACTCAGATGATTTCCATTACATTTTTACTAGGGCTGAGCGAATTAACATATTTTAATTACTTGCTTAACTAATGAAGTAATTAATTAACACTGACAGTTATTTTATTGAGCTTTTTTTGTTTTTAGTTTTTACTGGCATGGATCAAAAAATGGAGAAAGGTACCAAAATCTTGCATGGACATTTTAATTTTAAACATCTTCCAGTTGTTTGAAGTTGATAGAAAAAAAAGTTATTTGTAGACACTGTAAAGTTGAATTCTCAGTTTTCTTAGATTCTGTACACCTCCTCTAAACTCCAAACTCACATCAACCTAGCTCAAACACCTGTGTGGGATAAGCCCAGCTCCCTTTAGAATAAACATCCTCCAGTCATCTCTGACTGGTAGAAACATTGGTTTAGGAACAAAAACAATTACAGCAGCATGAATGGAGATCAGTGAGACAGGGTAGGCCAAATAGGAAATAGAAGATCTAACAGACCCCGAGACCATCAAGGATGATCAACATGAACAGGGATCAATACCGCGGTTTTGGATTCAGTTTGCAGGTTTCACCTCTCAGACGTTCAAATGTTCTCTCAGCTGTTCAGCGCTTCAGGATCAAACAGCCGCAACTGTTTTTCACTAAGAAAACTTGTACATACGCAGATGACGCTCTGCTCTGTTCTAAAAGCACAGGTAGGATCTTCAGAACTTCAGTGGTAGTGGCGCCCTCTGCTGTTAGGAAGTGGTTGTTGCGCCCTCTGCTGACAGAATATGGCGGTGGCACCCTCTAGTGTCAGGAACAAAGACTCACAGTTACGTCCAGGGTATTTTTATGAAGTGATTCACTCTATATTTGAAGAGTTGCTTATATATTAATACTGTTATTTATTCAACACTGAGCACTAACTGTAAAGATGAGTGTGTGAGTGTGTATGAGTGCGAGTATGTGTGAGTATGTGGGAGGGGGGGCTTAATGCTTAATTAAAAACACTTTGTCACTCCACAGTCTGGTGTCCATCTTGCTTTTCATAAAAACTGTTTGTGATCTTGTTTACTGAGTTTCAAGTTGGAAGCTGAACATCTCCAAATGTCAACTATGAAGTACTAACTTTTCAGCAAAAATAAACAGATTTACAGTCTGGTACACAAAACAGTACAAACATAACAATATATTTATTTATTTATTACAAAAAAGTCAACTTTTTTAAAATTTGGGATTTTACAAGAACAGTCCATTTTTTTTATTTATTTATGATTTTAGTACAAAGGCCTCAATTTAATAATAAATTGGTCATGAAATTTGAGATTTTAAATTACTTTTTTTCTTTTTCCAACTGAGTCCAGGAACTAGCAAGAAATCTGACAACATAGTTGGTTGAGGAAGTAAAGAATAACCCGCTGTTTAATTATAACCATGGTGATGATGGAGACCTTTAACAGTAACCATGGTGATGATGTGGCCCTTTAATGGTAACCATGGTGATAATGTGCCCCGAATAAACAGAAGTTAAAAGCATGATAGAATTTGACCTTCATGGACATTGTTGAGTTTTCCTTAAAACAAAATCTATATGTCAAGTAGGTAAAATAAAATAAAGGAAACAAAGAAAAAACAATCGGAGCGTGTAGGAGAACCAGGTGATGAAAAGGAATAGACAGATTCACTATACTAGTCTCTGACCGCAGACTCAAATAGTCCGCCAGTGTCTTTAAGTTTTCTAACACCTTTTTGTCAACACATCTTTCTTCAAACAGAACCTAAAAGTGAGTCTATTCTATTAATTATTTCTGCAGGACTCCATCTACACCCACAAGTCACTGCAAGTCCCGGCAGACCTCTGCTCAGAAGGGTTCTTTGGACTAACAGCAGATATATATTCTAGAATAGTGGTGCTCATGGTGACAACCATTCCATTGCTTTCTAAAGAGATTTGAAGTAGGAGAAGGAGTGGGAAAAAGATGCTACTGTGAAACATCGTTTCTGCAGCTGATTATTGAACTATTAGCTGTGAGATTCCATCTTTATTATCGACAGAGAGAACTCAGCAGTGTTATTTTGGTGACACTTTACATCCTGCCATCAGCTGTGTGTGACGTTGTCAACTGCGCTGTTGCTAAGCTACAGACACAGCTGTATGGTCAGGGTTCCTGAGCATCACTTGAGACTTCAACCATGTCTCTCTGACATTTCCAACATTTCAAAAGTTTGTCAACTGCTCCACCAGAGAAAATAAAACAGCTGCTGTCAGCAAGTTGGATCATAATCTGGTCTTACTCTCCTCCACCTACAAACCCATCGTTCAGAGGCAACCTGTGACTAAAGGACTGTGAGAAACTGGTCACAGGAAGATGGAGAAACTCTGCAGGGGAGTTTAGAGGCTCCAGACTGGGATGAAATCTGTGAGCCACATGGAGACAGCATCAATCATGACTGAGAGTTACTGACTACATCACCATCCCCACCAGAACCCTGGCTCACCAGAGACGTGGACCATCAGGGACCTGAACTAGAATAAACCCTGGACAACCAGAGACCTGAACAAGGAAAAAAGGAGCCATTTTCTCTCACTTTCAGTTTTCCGATCAGGGAGTGAGAAAACAGCTTAATCTTCACATCCACATCGTCACACTTGGTCAGGGTTAGGGTTCTCGTATCTTGACCCCTGTGTGGTGGCTCAGGTGTTGGGGCTAGTGTTGGGACTAGGGCTCCTTCCTGCCCAAGTGCTGTCCCCTTGGTGCTGTGGGTGTATTGTGGCCCTGCTGGCTGGTACCGCCCCCTGGGATTCTGGGTCGGCTTGGGTTCTGTCGGGTTTGGGGAGTGGTGACCTGTCGCCTTTTCTTGTCTGTGTCTGGGAAGACTAGCTGAGCTGGATGGCTCCTGATGGGTTGGAGAAGGAATCCAGAGCACTTGTGGAGGTCTGCTGCATGGCACTGAGCCGACACACTGGTACCAACTGTGATCCAGCTGAAGTAGTGGTTGTGGTCACTAGTTGGTGCTGAGAGTCATGGGTCAGCATCACTGCTTTTTGTCTCTCTGCTGGACTGTTTCAGCTCTGACATGAATTGGGTGGTAACGTCCAATGTCACATCACCACCCAACCACCAGACACTCATTTACATCCACCATACTACACTACACCAACACATTACGTATCTGTCTCTTTTGTGTTTCACTGTTGGTATATTTTAGCCCTCTGACAGAATCATGTACCAATACTTTTTTATCTTTCAAGATCAGACTGTCAAGAGAGCTGAAGAACAAATTCACCCTCACTCTCGCTTATGCACAAGAAAACTTGCTGCAAGATCAAATTGCATGTAAGAGAAAGTTTTTTTTTGTCATTCTTGGAACTAACCCACCACATATATGCAGACAAAAAAGAGCCTTCAGGGAGGGAGATGGAATTATTGAGGTCAGAACACAAAAACTGAAAGTCCAGATCAGAGACAACAAGGAGGCGTTCAGAAGAAAGCTGGAGAACAAGCTCCGGCAGAACGACATCAGAGATGCAGAAAATCACAGGATCCAACAGATGGAAGTCTGGACAGAGCAAATCAACTGAACATACTTTTCAACAGGTTCAGTTCAGAAACAAGCTCAGCATCCTCCTCTCCTCCCCCAAACAGACCAATCTAAAACTGGACACAGCAGCAACTCTGTGAGGAGCATGTTCTTCCATTTCTCCAGTGATTTAACACAATGCAGCAGCTTTACTACATTAGAAACTCTAGAAGTCACAGTTGGATGCCTTCACAGTCACCTGGATTACTGACTGCCTGGATTACTGAATACCTGACAGACTAAATGGTTGCATGTCTGAGCAGGTGGTCAGCAGCAGGAGCACCACAATGAACTGTACTCTCACCATTCCTCTTCACATTACTCTAATTTGACTTGATGGGGTCCAGAAAAAAATCCCCCTACACAGTTGTAAGGTTTGAGAGATCTACTGTATTAATGAAGACGCCTCATTTATAAACGTTGTGTAAGCAGAAAGCAGGGTGTGAAAGTTATGTGAGCCACTTTCCAAGCAAAGTTTGGGACTCAAAAAACAAACAAACAAAAAAAAACTTGATGGGAGAATGTGTGCACAAACATTTTGGAGATGGGGTAAAATGGTGACGCAGATGGTTCAGTGGGGAAATGAAGCCATGTTCATCTCAGACATTTTACTTCAGTTCATATCAGACTTGTAGATCCACGTAATCAATAACAGCCAATCCTGTAGTATCATAGATGTGTTTCTTTGTGATCAATTACTGTTCCAAAAACACTCATATGTCATAATTCGGTGAGGCCATGGAAAGCAACTTCTGGTCAACTCCAAGAAGATTCTGGCAGACCATCAGGCGCCTCAGGTGGGGAAAGCTGTGGGGTACTGTTGACCTCGACTGGGGATATTGTTGGGTGGTAGAAGGAATCCTTCAATAATCTTCTCATTGGTGGCACTACCTCTGGATTGGCAGACTAGGGTGGTGGCTCACCTCTTTGAGAAGGAGGATTGCAGGGTGTGTTCCAATTACAGGGGAACCAGATTTCTTAGTCTCCCTAATAAGATTTATGCAGAGTTTGGTCCACATTGCTGGTTGAAAGTAAGAATCATTTCCAGTGAGAGTTGAACTCCATCAGGGTTGATTTTTTGTTACAGATTCTATTGATAACTTTTATCAACAGAATTTTTAGGCAGAGCCAAGGAGCAGAGGGATTCCGATTTGGTGATGTAAGGATTTCCTCTCTGCTTATTGTTGATCATGTGGTCCTGTTGGCATAATCAAGCTGGGACCCTCAGCTCTTAGGGTTCGTAGTCTAGTGTGAAAGTTTTTTTTTTTATTTATAAAGGGAAACTGGTTTGCTTATGCACACTTTTATAAATCAGATTATTTTTTGGTGCACATCATTCTGGATTTTGGCCATATGTAAACTTTTTGTAAAGATCCTACACACAGTAAGTATGTTCATTTCGCTGTTGGAGCCAGACCCTAGTGGTTGGTAGAGGAACTGCAGCCTTTTACTGAACATGTCAAACAAGCCCGTATAGCAGAAAATAACATTTATTTCTTACAATCATAATCAGCAACAGCTGCCCTAAATTAACAGTGTTGGTAATTTCCATTGACGGTGAATACTGGACCAACTATATGGTCATGTGACCTATTACGCTGTACAAAACCATAGGTCACATGACCAGATAGTAGGTTTTTCCTCAAACTCCACAGCGCATGTTACAAAGAGACACGAAAAAGCTGTCAAAGCCAACTGCAGAGCTAATTGCTACCTGTCCATCAAACACGTCAAAAGAATCTTTATTGTTTAATATAAATTTATCTGATGTGGAACTAAAAAATTCACCTTCATATGGTAATGAATGTAACATCTAACAATAGGGGCCAAAAACGGTCTTTGTATCAGACTGTAAATATGCTTAATTCCTTTAGTTACTACTTCAACCTAAAAACTACTGCTTAAACCCGAGAGTATTATGATTGCCGCTTAGTAATGGCCTAAATCATTTTTTATGTTTCTGGTTTTACTTAATTAATTAAAGAGTTTTCACATGTTCTTTAAACTCAGCAATATTCAGGCAAATTCTGTCTATTCTACATTTATTCATGTGCAGTTGCCACTACAGAAGCGACTTTAATATTAATTTGACATCATGTTTTTCATATTATAAAGGTCCAATACAATTTAACACAGATAATACCTCTGTATCATTATATTAAAGTAGTTTGTCTTGTCAAATGGACCTCAAATAAATGTATTTCTCGTCTTTCATTTGGGTCCAGAAATGTTTGAATAACTGTGAGAAAACCTACTGCAGAGCCCACATTTGTCTTTAATTCAGAGGTTTATACAGTTTTATGTTTTTGTGTCAAAGGTTAGTTTAACTGCTCTTACGGCGTGACGTCACATCTGCCGTCGTGACCAGGAAGTGACGTTGCCGCCGTCAGTGTTGATGTTTTCAGACGGAGCGTCTTGTTTTTGTTCAACAGAACCGTCCATCAGAGCCGCCGCGCCGCTTGTGTCCTCCGTGACGGATCGCTAAGGGCCTTAGGTTGGTGATCGGAGCCGAACGGCGGAGGTCGGAGGTCGAAAGGACCGATACATTCGATTGAAAAGCGGAGGACTCGTCGCCCTCTGACCCCCTCCCTGCTCCCGCACACACTCCACCATGACGATCCTCCCGAAGAAGAAGCCCAGCTCCGGGGTCGGGGTCTCTGACCACGCCGATGACAGCGACCGCCGGAGCGGCTCCGACCCTCACCAGCACCCGCACCCACACACAGGACGGGCCGGAGCCCGACCCCGGGCTTCACCTCCGCCGTGGTCCTACCAGACCGCTCCGCCCTCCTCCAGGGACGACAGGCGGAGCATCGAGGCGAGCTCCCGGCCGCAGCAGGCCTCTCCGCCGCCCGTCGGCTCCGTGTCCCCGGTGGGGCCGGGCGACGGCCGGGACAGCAGTGGCGGAATGGTCGCCGGGTCCCGCGGGGAGCTCGTCGTGTCGGCTGGCGTCGTGGGATGCGGCGGAGGTATGGGCAGCTGCTGCTCCGGGCCCGGGCTAAGCAAGAGGCGGCGGCAGGCAGGCACCTGCTCCGGCGGGGTGGTGGCAGCTCTGGCCGGGGGAGGCCAGCCCGGTGTGACCGGACCGGGGAGCGTGGGCTCCAGCCAGGACACAGAAGAAGGAGCCGGGAACAATAGCGAAGACGAGTACGAGAACGCGGCCCGGCTGCAGTCCATGGACCCGGCCACGGTGGAGCAGGTAGGAGCTCGTTAGCGGTGGAGCTAAGAGGTGCTACCGCGGCTACAAGCCGAGGGTTCTGGAAGCTTTCTGGGCTGTAAAAGTGCTCACTTCACCTGGGTGTATTTAAAATAACAACGAGAAAGGAGAATAAGCGTGTTTCATGTAAATAACGCGTTTCTGACATAACTGTTTTCAGTGAAAATCCGCTCAATAATCGTATAAGTATTCCAGCTGTTTGAACCTCAGACTCCAGATCACATCAACGTCTGACCCGCGTTCACGAAGCTTCAGGTTACCATGGCAACGACACTGGCGCACCACTACAGGTGACATAACCCAGAGCTGTGTGAGACTGGTTTTATAAGTTAAACACAGCCCCGACAGGAACCAGGTGGACCAGACGGGTGATAAAACACCCAGGAACTGTCGTTAAATTCAAATCGGTTTACATATTTAGTGTCATGTCACGACAAAACCAGATTCTAAAATAGTTAAACTGGTTCACTGCCCTCCCAGGTAAATTCAGTCCACTTATATTTCAGTTATGATCCATTTATAACCAGCTCAGTCCAGTTTAGTTGGTACAAGTTCATAGAGGTTGATGGATGAGGTTTGGAGGTGATTGTTGGGTGTGGCGGCCATGTTGGTAGCTATGGAATTAGACAAATCAAGGGCAGGCAAAATTAATCCAGATTAATAATTGGCGTATCCTGCATTTGTTTGACACAACATCATGCACCTCCTCCATAAAATACCCAAGGAGTACAAAATCAGTATCCACTTGAAAACTGGAGGCGCTAGTTTAGGTCATTGCAACAGTTGACCACCAGTGAACTGTCACAAATTTACAATCTTTATCTACATATATATATATATACCTGTGGTATAGGTTCTGTAGAACTAGGGCGGCAGCCTGGTGCAATAAGGTGCAAAACCAAACTAAATTCAAATTTAGAGTTGTCAGCTGTTTTCCAGCGTTGACGTGGTAGTTAGCAGAATCAGAAAATAATAAAAATCAAATGTTAAAACCGTGAAGTCCAACACTCAAAGTCCACAAACATTCAGCTGCATATGTGCAGTTTAAGTGTTTTTAACTTCCTCTCAGGGACATTTAAAGGTTTTTCTGTCACAAGTGTTGTCAGTTTTCCACAGAAAGATTCACAGAATACAAAATAAATTATTTTGAACGCACATGATGTCAGGAACTTTCACTGGAGGACTGAAAATAGCATGACAAGTGATTCTTTTATTTTTACTTGAGCACCAAACTATCATTTTAGCACTGATTATGTACAGGTGACACAATAACACACTTTATAATAAAAAAAAGTGTTTATGTTGTCATGCACATCCCTCAGCTCAGCACTAATATAAACCATAAATCACATGTCGATGGAACGCTCATCCTCTCAGCTGTCCGTCAGTGCTGGAATTTTTCAGACCGGACAGAAACCTGAGAAGTTACGGTGCTGAGAAAGTCTGGGGAGGTCATACGTAATGAACCATGCAGAGATGGAAAACACGTTCTCGGGTTTTCGTTGCTGTTTGAATCGTTCTGATTGGACAAACTATAATGGAATTACAGGAAAAATAACACGGTGGGCGCTAGGGCCGTAGGTAAAACTAACTTGACCTTCTTGGTGGGCGGGGCTAATATAATGTGATGTAGTAATAGCTGGTCATTTTTCAGAGGTCTAGGGATTGTCCAGGTCGTCTCAGGTGGTTGCTGGTTGTGGATAAATAACCAATAATCGGCCAGCCCGATGAATTGGGAATGAAAGTCTACATATCTTTGTGATTTTAAAACAGGTGGTGTACGTGAACACACATAATTAACTTCATAATTAACTGACATTGGCTGTAATAAGCTCTAAAATAAATAACACAGCAGTTAAAGCAGCCTAATCGTTAGCCTCCTACTTGACTATCCTGGCGTCTGTTAAAGCGAACACAGCCTCGACAGGGGAAAACTAAAAATATCCTTAATGAACTTCACGCGTGATGAAAATCTGAAACATAGGTTGCCAGCTGCTAAATGTCTGGTAGCTTCTCACGTTCCACTCAAAGGTAAAGTTCCTCTGTGTGGGATCATCATAAAAAACACAAAGATGTAATAAACTCAGCACGGTGAAGTTCTCTGGAGATCTACCAAACCATGTCATCCCAGCAGAAACGGTCCTGTTGCCATGGCAACAGTCCAGTCCAGCCAGCTCAGTTAAAGATGAAAACAAACATCTGTCAGTGCGTCGTAACTCCTCAGATTTTGATTGACGCATCAGCAGAGCCAATAGGAGTGTCCATGTTTAGTCTCCAGGCTGCAGTAACCAATGAGGGCCTGTGTTGAGGATGAGGGTGGGCCAGCTGTTTGTGGGTCGTAAAAGAGTTTTAAAGATGATTTTCTGACAGTAGTCACTGCTGGAAGTGGAGTTTTCATTCGGTTGTGGTGTTGTTCTTCAGCCTGGACAGACATCCTGATTAGTCTACCCTTCGATACACAGATTTAGTCTGACTCCTTTGGATTGGACGTTGACTTTTAGGGGGCGGAGAAGAAACTGCCTCGTCATTAGGCCAATCAGAGACACAAAGTATGTGACAACTGGTATCAACTAATAAGATCCAAAACAGCTGCAGTGAAGTAGAAACACTGTTGTTGTGGCTTTTACAGTAGAAACATGTTGCTCTCAGGTGTCAGTTTCTGGTACTTTGGAATCGTTCTTGGTTGTTGAACGCTCAACTAGGTTCATCTCATCTGAGCTCTCTGTGACAAATCAAACTGTATTTTAATTTCTCGGACCACCTTTGTCAGCAGCGGAAATGTAAACAGGATTGATCTTGGCAGCGCTTCATGTCACCCAGTCAAAGTCTGGACCAATACAGGTCTGATACTGGACTGGATACCAGACTGATACCGGACAGGATACCAATACAATACTGGTCTGATATTGGTCCGTTACTGGACTGATGTGTGGACCAATTATCACATTGATATAAATGTTTTAAATTATTTTTGTTAAATCACAAAGGCAATAAAAACAATACAAACTCACAACACTAATAAGGTGTTTAAATTGATGGCACACAAACTATTATTTCTTTTGTCTTTATCGAACACCTCATTTAACATTCACGGCACTGCCAGTGTTCGGGTTTTTCAGGGATGTTCTGCAGAACTCGTTTACACTGCAGTCGTTTAAGATTATAAGGTCTCACACTGTATGATGTACATTTTATTAATCCTGGTACAATGTCCAGAACGGTTCCGACTGCACAATAATGAGCGCTCTTGAATCGTAGACCACAACCGATGCAGAGATGTAGACACTGGAATGTAGAATTACATCATCAGTGTAGGCTGACAATAAACAAATGTAAAAATAAACTGCTTTATTTTAGCTTTCATGTGCTTTAAAAAAGAAGCAGTAAAAGAGAAGAATGTGGTCCTGGTTAGAGAGAAGTCTTATTTTTCTTTAGAATAGCGCTACGTCACGTTCATTAATACATCATTTACAGCTGCCTTTTAATTGGCTAGTAAGTTTGATATCAGGTAGTTTTTGGTCACATGATCAGAGTGACGGCTGTCGTCAAACCACCCATCAGGATGAAAAATGATTAATTGTTCATACTGCAGAGAAGAGAGGCTGTAACCCGAAAACAAGAAGTGAAGTTCCTAAGCATTGTCATTGCAGGACCGTCCCTCTGGTGGACACAGGTGAAGGGTTTAAAGGTCCTGTAAAGTCCCAGTCCACCTCTTTCTCTCTTTGCAACCAGTGAACGTCACATGGTCACAATGAATACAAAGTAACATTAATTAGCATTAATATCATAGCTTAGCATAAACTAAGCTAAAATAGCAAGCTGTGATTGGCAGCAGGTGGACGTGTGCCAGCCAGCTTCATAGTTCAGCTCGTTCAGCTCGTCCTTCCTGTTCGCAACTTCAGTTTGCAACAGCTTCAAAGGTGTACTGGTGAAATCACAGAGGGTTTGTTCAGTTCTTCTTCTACAGTCTGTGGTCCTGTGGAGTGAAAACATCTGACATGACTACAGTGTTTTTGACTGTGTGTGTGTGTGTGTGTGTGTGTGTTTGCGTGTGTGTAGCAGGAGCACTGGTTTGAAAAAGCTCTGAGGGAGAAGAAAGGATTCGTCATTAAGAAGATGAAGGAGGATGGAGCATGTCTATTCAGAGCTGTGGGTGAGTCTCTCACACACGCACACCTACGTACACAACTCCTCAGGTGAGTACCTGCAGTTCCTGTTGTCACCAGCAGGTGTCAGCATTTGGCTGCTCATGAACTGAGTTGAAGTTTGTTGTCTCAGGTGAATTCTTTATGAGACAGAAACATAAAGACTTTTATAATTTAGAC
The DNA here is from genome assembly GCA_037176975.1 of Arrhamphus sclerolepis. Lineage (NCBI taxonomy): Eukaryota > Metazoa > Chordata > Actinopteri > Beloniformes > Hemiramphidae > Arrhamphus > Arrhamphus sclerolepis. Next base: position 18,346,657 of record JBAMYA010000022.1, on the reverse strand, counting down.
TTGTGAAGCTTTTCTCAGAACTTTCAGGGATTTCTGTTGCTGTGAGGACGTTTGCAGTGTTTTGTGGAGGGAAACTGAGCTGGTATGAACTGTCTTTGTTGTTCATACTTCATAGTCTTTTGTTGTTTTCTTCTTTTCTGTTTGGTGTTGACTGGTTTTTGGCCAGTTTATGGTGGTTGGAGGAAAATATTATTCATAGAGAAAACATGCAATATTTACAAAGAATTAAACCAGAGGTGTCATTTCATCTTGGGCCACATCATCACCATGGTTACCATTAAAGGGCCACAACATCACCATGGTTATCGTTAAAGGGCCACATCATCACCATGGTTATCGTTAAAGGGCCACATCATCACCATGGTTATCGTTAAAGGGCCACAACATCACCATGGTTATCGTTAAAGGGCCACATCATCACCATGGTTATGTTGTCAGATTTCCCACAACTTCCTGGACTCAAATGTAAAATCCATCCATCCATCCATTTTCTATACCCGCTATTTCCTGTTCAGGGTCACGGGGGTCTGCTGGAGCCTATCC
>JBAMYA010000022.1:18319207-18346014 GCA_037176975.1 Arrhamphus sclerolepis | reverse complement strand
ACTCTAACATTCTAAATACAACTTTCTGCATTATAAAACAAAGTCCTCAAGAACTGTGAACAAAAGGTTTTCCTGCAGCACTTGACTTAACGCAGGCTGCGTTACAGTCCGGGGCTACGGGGGAGCAGCAGCATCGCTCAAACCCGATTCATATGCAGTTTGGACGCGTAGGAGTGAACATCTACTCTGACAGCAGCTGGGGGCGACTGCCGCGTGAGGACTATCTGCCCGATTCTGCCGCCTGTGAGCGCTTTGGCACGGCGAGGTCCCCACGGCGGCACCCGCTGCCTGTTGAGAGTAAAAGCGAGACGTGCTTTCACGCCAAACAGTCGTCATATCGCTAATTTGGTAAGGCTACATCGACTGCTCAGCTGTCTGTCTCCTTCTCCGCACACGGTTCTGTCTGTGAGCGGGGCGGAGTAACGTAACGTTAACCCTCAAATCACGCTGCAGTGTTTGTGAGCTGCCGCCTTCCCGCCCCACGCACAGAGTGAAATTCTACAACCCCGACACAGGAGAAATAAAACGGAACTTATGACACGGGGCTAATATGTTTGCAAGCAAGGTGCTGATATGTTTTAGTTTTTAAAGCTAATGACAAATAACCAGCTACAGCATTATGCCAGTTCCAGACGGTTAAATGTTATTCGTTTTTTCTTTCACTAAATGAAGCAACACATCATAGTTTACTCGTAACATAATAGCAAATAAATGACCATAGGACATCGAAATGTAAGAATGTAAGCCTTACTTTTATCTTCTAGGACTGAGTCGTCCAAAGGTTTGTTAGGGGTCCTTCACATGCGGCCGCACCACTCCAGTAACATGCGGCTGCCCGCGGATGTGCCTGACTTCAAATCGGCGCAAGCAAGGATATCGGCCGATACCGATGAATTAAAAAATGGCAAATATCGGCCCGATATATCAGCCAACTGATAAATCAGTTGACCTCTAATTTGTGAGTGGGATCAGTAATGAAGAGCTGGCTGCAGCATCGATTTGTCTGAAAAGGACATATGTTCTGTTAAACTGCTGCGAGAGCCAACGGGAGGTAAAGAAGTGCTTTAGCAGCTGGACTCTAGCAGCTTCTCCACCACGGCAGTTTCCATGCAGCCACAGTGGTTGAAGATGGCCGCTTCTGTCTGAATGAGTGCGGTTTCTGCTGTCATAAATGCCTTTTTAACTTTCTCACTGCATAACCAGCTGAAACAAGCTTGTCAGATGTGGGTTAAACGGTGTCTCCAGGTGGAACGTAGACTAACGTGTTTCAGGGTGCACCAAGATGATTTGTGAAGTTCAGTCCGTCAGTGGTACCATTAGTTCGCATCTGCATTTCTTTTAAAACAACTTTTATCTTCCTGACAATACAGAATGACAGTAATTTGTTACTCTGCTAAATTAAAGTGCAAATAAGCGGGGGAGTCTGGGACTTTCCAGCTTTAAATCTCCTCTGAACCACTTAAAACCCAGTAAGATATTGGACTCCAAGTACTGGAGTGACATAGATGCTCCTGATTTTTAATATTTTCTTTTCATCAGCTTTGCTAAGACACCAAGTGCAGTAGTTTTTTTTCTTCTTCTTTACTTTTTAAAGAAATTTTGATTCTGTGGGGGTATTTGGGTTCTTCATTTGTTCACAAATAAAACTGCGTACTTAAATGAAACCTTGGGTGCTCATGAGCCTCAGGTCATGTGATGCACCTGACCACTGACAAGCTGCCTTTTAGTTGCAGCGCTAAAACAGTCCATTATGGAGTTTTTTTTTTTCTCCTTTCTTATTTACACCTTTAAAGATGGAGGCCGTTCAGTTTAATATGTAATGTAACCCACCTTCCCATGCAGAGAAACTTGCTATTCTGAGCGGGCCTCATGTGTGGAGCTGCTGAGCAGTGATGCTGTGATTACCTCCAACAGGATCCCTGAGCCTACAGGGAGCTCTGCACCTGCACATTTTAATGAAATGGGCCGAATGTAGGAGTTGTGGAATATGTTCAGATTTTTCTGAGCAGGAATTCGATAGTGGTCAGGAGAAGTAGCTGCTTTAACAATCCCCTGGGGTTGGTCTATCTGCAGCAAGACCACAGCGAGACCAGATCAGTTCTCAGAGATGTGCATCACTGCCGCCTTCTCTTCCTTACTTTTAACGTACATTATATATGTTCTAATCAGGTTTCTCTGGAAGCTTGTGATAAAGGTTGGCCCACATCCTCAGCTGCTAGTGTGTCCTGGCAGGATTTTAAAGTCACAGAATTCATGAGTTTCAGGAATCGATGGGGAGTGAGGGAATATGAGCATAACATCAGTGGTGGAGTATGAAAAGATCTGCTAATTCTATGGGGAACTATTTATGTCTCATCTTTTTGTTTTTTTCCACTGTCCTAATAATGCTAAAATACAGTATTTGCAAATGCAATCATTACTCGTTGCAGTCATGTCCAATATCATGCATGTCTGCAGCCTAACCTTTAGTGCGCTTGCCGAGTTGGCCTAATTTCTTGCGTGTTGCAGGGAAATGGTTTGATGCGATGTGACGGACGGTTGATAGTTGATAATATGGGCACAGTGTGTGTGTAACTGCAGCTCTAGGGCATGCAGCAGTCCCGCTGGAATTACATTACAGCATGTGGATTCCTGCGGAGGAGCTCACAAACATTTCGTCCAGTCTGTCTTCAGTGTCGCCATTCAGGATTTTAGCACAGCTGACTGAAGTCGGCTCTCTGAGGGTTTTTGTAGCGCTTCAAGAAAAGCTAAAAAAAAACAAAACATCTCTGAAAGTCTGATAAAAGCTGTTACACTGATGATGGTTATTACAGCCAAACTGCAGTGAATGCCTGATGCCCAATATGGTATTTTAATGCAGCTGGAATCTTCTTTTTTTCCTGTCATCTAATAATGTGGCAAGTCAGAAATTTCATTTGAACACCATCAAATAAAGCCCAGTTAAACCAGTTCACTTTACTTTTGCTGACAGCCTGTAGTTACAGTTTTAGATGGTGGCATTGAAACCACATTTTCTAATCAAACACATATTTTTATCCTTCACTTTGAAATTTGGGAACCTTTGTGATGTTCATGTGATGTGCGTGAGCACGAATATGACCAGAATAATGCACCACAACGAGGGAGTCTCATTTGGTTCATGCGTCCCACAAGAACTTTTAGATCGTGGAAACACATTCTCACAATGAAACACAAAATATAACATTTAAACATCTAAAGTTCATATCCTCAGTACTGTATCAAGGAAATGTGCTCTCAGGGAAGTTCAGAAGTTATTTGAGTTCATGGGCTTGTGGCCAGAAAGGATATTACATCCAAAGGTTCTGGGTGGCAAAACGAGCGATGTACGACAGCTGAATGTAGAAGTGGTCTTTCTAGATGGATTTGATCTGGTTTTTATATGAACGTCTTCCAACTAAAATCACCTTTGACGATTTTGATGACTGAAGATGAGAGTTTGGCTCAAGGCTGCTGTATTGAGATGAGCTAATGTCAGAGCGTTTTGTTACTGGATGTCTGAACTGGTAAATCACTGCTCCTGTATCATGAATAAACATTTATTTGAGTGTATGAACAGATGAACAATCAGCTGTGTAAATGAAATCCCTGGGACCGCCCCAAGGTCTGGCGACGTGTGGAACTGCTTCCCCGCAAAGCTGTTGGCTATATGTACTCTGGGTTAACCCAGAATAAATGAGGTGGGAAAACCATCTAATCTAATACTGCAAAGGTGTCTGCAGCTCGCTCGTTGTTGGAACTAAAGAAGGGAGATAAAGGAAAAGTATGGCTTTAAGACAGTTTAAAATTCACACGCCAACATGGATTTACAGGTGTCAGCTTATTTTATTTGTATGTACACATCATTTCTCGCATTTAAAAATTTCTATGTGTATTTTATTTGTGTGTGTGTGTAAATGTCAGTATATCTCACTGTGGTGTTTAAGTCCCACTATGAGGCTGGTTTAAATGGAGCTTCTGTTGTTGCCCATAATGCTTTTATTGGTCAAACTCTGTTGGGTTGAGTTAGAGGTCTTGTTAAAGTCATGGAGGAGTTGTTTGCTGTCGTCCTCCTTCACTCCTGTTCTTTCCCTCCCAAAAGACGAGCAGAGGCCTGTCAGCAGTGACAGACAGGTCCTGTGTGTTCATGTCCATGTACAAGTAAATAACAATGTTGCAGGAGAGCCCCGATGGAATTTTGAGGAAATGCAGTATTTTCCTATTCCTGTCACACTCCCAGCTGCAGTGCACACCACCATTTTTCTTTTTTTTTTTAACCCCCAACCTTTTTCCCCTAATTTTTCCTTTTCTTCCTTTCCTCCAGTGGAGAAATGCATGAGCTCCATGCAGCTGGGGACCCAGATGGTGAAGCTCCGCGGTGGATCCAAGGGACTGGTACGGTTCTTCTTTCTGGACGAGCACAAGTCCTGCATCCGCTGGAGACCCTCACGCAAGAATGAAAAGGCCAAGAGTGAGTTCCTTCTGCTTGATGTCACGTTTAATATCTATCTGCAGTTTTACATGTTATCTTTCCTTCCTTCTGCAGAAAATTAGTTGAAGTTTAGAGAAATATACGTTTTCTACATTATTTTCCATTGCTTGAGAGTTGACTGGCTTTTGATTAGATACTTGTAATAACTGTGAACATGACATGTTCAACACACACACACACACACACACACACACACACAGTGGATCCTGAAAGTATTCAGAGCACTTCACTTTGTCCACATTTTATGTTGCAACCTTGTTTTAAAATGGACTAAATTCATTTTTCCCCCTCAAAACTCTTGACACAATTACTCTGTAATGACAAAATGAAAATAAGTCTTTTTGAGATTTTTGCAAATTTATTAAATACAAAAACTATGAAAGCACATGTACATAAGTATGCACAGTCTTTGTGTGTGCCTTTCCAAATCATGTTTAATCAAATGAATTTACCACAGTAAACTTTGAGCTGGAAGTTTGAATTTATACTTTAAAATCCAATCCAGTTAATCCACCCATTTATTGTACATGCGTAGGGGCTTTTTTTGTTATTCATTTTGTTGTTGGGCAGGACATTAAAAGTCTCATAGGGTCCAATTGACTCCTTGAATTGTTTTTTCATTTAATGCCAAGAAACGTTTTCTCGCAAAAGAAGCATCACTATCTTTAAAGTCCTCACCTGGATTCAGTGCCTCATCCCTGAGCAGGATGGGGAAAGAGGGTTTCTTTAGTAGTGGTTCTGTGTATGACAGTTAATGGTCAAATAAGATTTTATGTTTATGATAACCCTCACAAAAGAGCGTACTATCACTGCTACAGGAGCTCTGGACCTCCATATGGGAATCTATCAGAAGTCTTTCTACCTTTTAATGTTCCTCTCAGGACAAAGATGACGTTTTGTTGTTTTTTTTTCTTAAAGAACTTGACATTCATCCTTGCTGCACGGTATCTGCAAAAGGCAAACAAAACCCATTACCCTGGTATTGTCTTAGAACAACCCAAAGGAAAGCTCACAGTGGGGCTGGACATCCCATGGGGGCTTAGAGGATCAGTTTCCTGTTGCTTTCCATCCTCTGTAGTTCTGGAAATAATAAGCTTCTTAAGTCGATTTAATTATTCATCAACTTTAATCTGCCCAAACAGTGTCTTACACACACACACTGCTAAATAAAAATGGCACACATGCTTCACTGGCAGATCAGAACAAATACGGCTTTGCTTTTATAGAGGTGGGTGGGGGGAGGAGTTCAAAAATCACTCAAGAATAAAAGGTGCTCCACTTTGAGCCTGGCTCACACTGCAAAGGCTTTACAAACAGATCTTATCAAAAGCTTGACATTTTTAGAATGGAGACAGTCACACCATTAGTCTTTAAAATAATAATCTTGGGTTAATATCGTATACACAATATATTATAGACTATGTACTGCAGAGAGGTCTAGTGTTGTTGTTGGTATACGCTGTATGTCCCCCTCAATGCATCTACAGGACAACCAGAAAATGCACATGTGACCGCTCTGACAGGCTTTCTTCATCATCTTTCTTTAGAGCACTTTAAATTATGGGATATTACATCACAGAAGGTAGATCAGCCAGTCTTAAACCTACTTTCCCCATAAGTAGCACACCATCTGCTTATTTACTTTTGTAACTCAGCTTTCAAAATCACTATGTATGATTGACAGGGTAGTATATAATGGCCACTGGTTTGATTTATCTTTGGATGTCACAAGGATAGTTGGGATTAAAAACAGAGGAACAGTCAGGGTTGGGCGACTTGGAAATTAAGTAAAATAGGGTAGATGGAGGATTATGGAGGTGGCAGGTAGAAGGAAAGTAATTATTTTGAATGTTAATTCTTTCCATCCTTCTTTCTTTTATTCTGTTCTGTGGATATTTATTGCCTTCACACTGATTTCTTCTAAAAAATCTAGCATTTACATTATGATATTGCTGGTTCCAACATTCTTCCAGAGAAGATTTTATTACTCTTAACCAATCATCAACCATCCCACTCTCCGGGTTAATCCAGGAAGTACGTTTTGTTGCAGTTCCTCCACTGACCACTAGGTTCTGGCTCCAGAACTGAGCAAACCCCCATTGATGCCCAGGATATGTACCACTTTTGTAGCTAAACTTATACAGCCTGGTGAAAAATCGTTTTTTCGTTTGTTTCCCCCCCCCCATCTCTGGTTACATATTAAATGATCCCAGGAACTATGTTGCCAGGGGCTTATTGCCCCTGGTAGGTTCTCCCAAGTCCTGGAGGACTGGCCAGACTAAGAGCCATTCCCACTCCAATGAAGGAATAAAATCAAGGAGCACAATGTCCCTCATATGGATCAGGGTTATCGGGGTCCCACCCTGGAGCCAGGTTTGGGGGAGGGGCTCATTTGCAAGCGCCTGGTGGCCTGGCGTTTCCCCATGGGGCCTGGCCTGGCAAAGTCCAAACCAAACATGTGGGTCCACTCTCCTGTAGGCCCACCACCCACAGGAGAAGCCATTGGAATCAGGTGCAATGTGGGACAGGCAGTGGCCGATGGTGGGGGCTCGGCATGCTGACCCCCGGTTCTTCACTCTGGGTTTTGTGACATGGAGTGTCACCTCTCTGGTACCCCTAAAAGAAAGTCCCTTGTTCTGTTGGGGGACTTCAACGGCTACGTGGGTAGCGAAATTGTGATTAGGAAGGGTGTGATTGGGAGGAATGTCCTCTCTGATCTGAACCCGAGCAGTGTTTTGTTATTGGACTTGTTATGGACACTCATGTTCGAACATGGTGCTCATTATGGACAAACTGTCCATAAGTGAACTTGGCACCAGGACGGTCTTGACCGCAGCTCGATGATCAACTTCATAGTCGTATCATCTGACCTTATGTCATATTATGTCAGCCATATGTTCAGGACGCTCTGGTGAAGAGACGAGCTGAACTGTCAACTGATCACTACCTGGTTGTCAGTTGGATCAGGTGATGTTGGAAAATGCCTGTCAGACCAGGTAGACCCAAACGTCTAGTGAGGGTCTGCTGGGAACGTCCTGCAGATTAAGCTGTCAGACAGATCTTTAACTCCCACCTCTGGCAGAGCTTTAACCACATCCTGAGGGAGGTGGGGGACATTGAGTTGGAATGGGCCATGTTCCAAACCTCCATTGCTGAAGTGGCTGACCGGTGCTGTGAATAAAAGTCATTGGTACCTGTTGTGGTGGCAATCACCGAACCCAGGGGTGGACACCTCGGGTGAGGGAGGCCGTCAGGCTGAAGGAGTCCTACAGGGCTTTGTTTGCCTGTTGGACTCCGCAGGCAGCAGACAGGTACCGACAAGCCAAATGGACTGGGGCCTCGGCTGTCTCTGAGACTAAAACTCGGGTGTGGGAGGAGTTCAGAGAGGCCATGTAGAATAACTTTTGACTGGCTCCAAGAAAGTGCCCACAGGACACCCCGAGAGCTCCAGGAGTATGGGGTACGGGGTCTGTTGTTATGGGCTACATGGTCCCTGTAAAAGCGGAGCGAGAGTCTGGTCCACATTGCCGGTTGTAAGTCGGATTCTGTTCCAGTGAGTTGGACTTCAGGGCTGCCCTTTCTCACCGATTCTGTTCATAACTTTTATGGACCAGCAGACTGGGGTGGTGGTCACCCTCTTTAAAAACAGGGACTGGCTAGGGAGAGGGAGGTCTGTCCTTCCCTGCTTAGGCTGCTGCCCCTGCAACCCAGTTGCAGACGAAGATGTATGGATGTTTTCTTTGCTTGTTGACAATAATTTAACCTTTCTGAAACAGATGAGCATCGTTTCCACAACCACAGGATGTGTCTTCTGACATGGTTGTTTGAAGAAATGAAAAACTACTCACTGCATCCTGGGTTTTCTTTTTCTTTTATCTAGTTCACTGTCTTGCCCAGATGTGGTCACTTTTGGACAAAAAGACCAGAATAAAGGCCAAACTCACAGCTCATGGAGAGGAATAATTCAGAATGAGTTGACGGCTTCAGATTCTGAACTTCTTTCAAAAAATCCCCGTCCTCGACAGCTCATCACATATTCCAGACAGGATCCATATTTCCTCTATTAAACCAGATTCCTGTGGTGTACTGGTACATAATTCATGATAAATACTGAATTCAGGAGAGGCTCTTGGACTCATTCTAGTGGTTTTGTTGCTCCCGGGCTTGTGAAGAATTTTGAAGGCCACATGGGAGCGTGCACAAGCCAGTGGCACAATCTCAAGTGGCGAGATGCGGGCATCTTTGACATCCACCAGTAAATACTCAGCCAGCTGTCTCAGGACTGAGGTTTCATACTGCAGAGCCAAGAGAAGAGCTGAAATATGGATGAGGGATTCTTGTGTGTAAAAACACTATTTACAGCAGTCTGTAACAGCACTATATGAATACTGTTTCAGATATATTGCTATATAGTTGGCAGGATCAAACTGGTCTATTGTATTTTCACAAAAGCAGGGATGCTGATGCTGTTCCTTTTCTTATTGGGAAAATAACAGATGTCTGAAGGCAGTGGCTTTAGGTAAAAATCTCAGTGATGTGTGGTTGTAGTAAATTCTGTGGACATTGCCTTTGAGGAAAGTAGGTTTCATCTTGATCATGGGCTTAAGTCACACTGAGAATTTTCTATACTTCACTGCACCCCGTGCACACGGCGCTAAATTAATCTGCACTCAAGGACTGGGAATTCTCCAAAAACAAATCATCTGGACTGAGTGCAGAGAAATAAGTTTAAGAAACTGAGTTTGGCTTTTTGATAAGCTTAGGATTTTCTTTCTCTAAGGAGTAGAGGAAATGAAAGAAATGGGTGTAGTATGTGCCGAAAGAGTTGAATCTACCATCACAAGTACATGCCATGTAGTTATTTAATGTAAGTGGAATGAGCTGAACTTATTTTGATACTTGACTGATCTGTTGATGATAGCTGAGAGCGATTACGCAGTAACAAGCAGACTGGAGCTTCAAGGACCAACACTCCACCCAGGAACTTTTCATGGTCATGCTGAAGGCAGGCAGTTGTTTTCACCCCGTAGATGTTTGGAAAAAACTTCCTGTTGCGGTAATTTCCTAGATACTGAGATGTGCCAAATGTCGAGGCTCTGTTAAAGTACACCAGACTCTCGCTAATGAAAACCCACCTTGTAAGACTATGAAATCACACAGTCCCCCGAGTGATCCATTAATCATTGATGGACCATCAGACTCTATGCTTTTTATTTATTTAGATTTTTTGCCACCAGTGTCCTCTGTTTACAACGTGAAGAGACAGGAAAAGGGGGCAGAAAATGGGAAAGACAATGCAACATAGGGTTGCAGGCCGAGGGTTGAACCTGTGGACCCCTGCAGGAGGACCGCATCCTTGATACATGGAGACTCTATGGAAGTCAGTAGTGCAAAGCTGTAGAACAAATCTCAAAAGGCAGACAGGCGACATAACAGGGCAGATGGTTTTAACACACTCCATCTGCTGTGAACAGTGTTTTAAAGACATGGTTGAAAATGGAGCTTTGATACTACATCTTTTTGACCAAAGTACATTCTGCCACTGATTTATGTATTTATGACCCCCCCCACCCCCTCTCCTCCTTTATTTCCTCAGTCTCTATTGACTCCATCCGTGAGGTGTGTGAGGGCAAGCAGTCTGAGATCTTCCAGCGCTACGCAGAGGGCAGCTTCGACCCCAACTGTTGTTTCAGCCTCTACTACGGGGAGCACATGGAATCCCTGGACCTGGTGTCCGGCACTGGGGAGGAGGCGCGGACCTGGATCACCGGCCTCAAGTACCTGATGGCTGGCATCAGTGACGAGGACAGTCTGGCCAAGAGGCAGCGCACTCGCGACCAATATCCTTCTCTGAAACAGTCATGCAGGATGAGATGATGCTGCTGAATTAAGCTCTGCCCTGAATTTCCTTAACAAACGTTTTATCACATGGCTGAAGCAGACCTTCACTGAGGCCGACAAGAACGGCGACGGGAGTTTAAGCATCAGCGAGGTTCTCCAGCTTCTGCACAAACTCAATGTCAACCTGCCGCGACAGAAGGTCAAGCAGATGTTCAAGGTACAAACACAATCAGTGGGCCTGCAATCATCAGTTCTCACGTTAACTTTATTAAAGCTCCATGAGGAATATAACAACTTGGCTATCGGGTGGAAAGTAAGAGGGCTTTGCTTGTCGTTAACGTAAATAAAAGCATCATTCTTGTATCTCTTTCTTTACATATAATTGATGCATAAATTCCACACCGCTTGGTGAATGGCACCTCTGAATTAAAAATAAATAAATGTAAGGAGAAAATGCTCTGGTGTGGCCAACGTTTCACTGTTTCTAATGCTCATCTCAGATTAAACTAAGTGCTGGTACAACACTTTGAAGACTAAGATTCCAGTGACATTTGCCTTTAGCAGATGAAACCAGACCTTTTTATTTGCACAGAAGATTGAAATGATGAATATGTGTTTAACCTGCCAAACAGATTTTTTTTTCCATCTTGAAATAATCTTGTTGTTTTGGCCTCATCTTTTTATTTATTAGAGGTGGGGGGGGGTTCTATTTAAAAGTTGAGCACACCAGCCTCCTTAAACGTTAAAATTTTAATTTCCATTAGTTGCAGCTGACATGAAGCAACTATAACAGAGAGAGATTATAACACGTTCAACACGTAGTAAAACTGTGGAAAAAGAGCTGGTTGCTTTCAGTCTGCAGCAAAGAGGCCGGCTGAAGGAAAGTGTATACGTTAAACAAACCATTAACCATCATTCACGTTGATAGAATACAACAAGGAAACGGTGCACAAAAAGCAGCAGTCATGGGTTGTGGATGACTGGGTTGAAGTGGGATTCAGTGGTGAATCATGATTCTGCATTTTACAATATGATGCTGAAGCTTTAGTTTTGTGCAGTGAAACTCAGGGAGCCATCACATTTCCAGTCATTTATGACATGGATAAGTGAGTATTTAGCGTACTTCCTTTAAACTGACAGCAGATCCTTGAGACTCCACCCATGTTGTTGCTACGTTGACCTGACTGGGTTCGTGGTAAACTCTTTACACACTTACAAGCATTATAACAACAGTGTGCTTCATGAAAAGGTGCTTGGAGATCTTTATTCCAATAAGACCATTTAAATTTTATGTTATGCCCAAATAGCTGTTAATTTGAAAATGGATTGGATAACTATAGTGACACTTTAAAATGCATATTTATCCTCCCGTCTCAGTGAAGTTTGTTACAACTTCTAAAATCTAATGAGACATGATGCACTTTCAAATTGTACAACAATTGAAGCGGTGCAAAGTGAAGTCCAGCTCATTATGGCGGTAAAAGGCCTTATTAGGTCACTTGAGTCTGAAGTAGATGCTTCCTTCCTTCCTGGAAGACTGTGAATGAGTGCTAAGGACACTAACTGCTGCAGATGTTGGCTCAGCCACGAACACCTCAACAGAGCAGGGATTAACATACTGACATGTTAAACACATGGGTTTAGCCTTCTTACAGCTAGCCAGCTTGTTATTACTAATTCCAGCAGCCTGTTTATGTTCGGCCATATGGTGGTGCTGGGACACAGATGGCCTCTGGTGTAATTCGGGTAAACACACCAGGGAGCGATCTGGAAGTGCGTGTTTATGTAGGCGTGTGTGTCTGTGGGCATTAATGAAGATTTGTGTGTGTTGGCAATCTCTCGGGTTGTTTCTTGGCTTAACCTACTTAGTGTTTCCCAGTTGAAGGTGGTCAGTATGTCTGGCTTTCCCAGTACGTGGATAAGTTGATCACCTACCAGTGCATTTGCTGCATATTTGCAGACTGATGATCATAATTAATTCAGAAACCTGTGGTATACATTTGTCACACATATACATTTTTATGTGTACATATATGTATGTATGTCTCTGTGTGTGTGTGTGTGTGTGTGTGTGTGTGTGTGTGTATGTGTGTGTGTATGTATGTATGTATGTATGTATGTATATATATCTCATTGGGGGCAATGATACACAAAATTCACGGTTCGGCTCAATACTTTAGTGTCATGGTTCAATATTTTTTTGATACAAAAGAAATTACAAACAGTTGTTTAAACTCATAAGTACATTTTTAAATTAAACGATGCTGAAACAGAAAATGATAAATAAATAAATAAATAAAAGAAATGTATCTGATGGAGAAATCCCCTGTGGAAAACATCAGGGTTCTAATTCTACAGGTGTTCTAATAACCGTTAATTACCGTTCCATCAGTTAACGATCTTAGATCAGACTGCAGAGAAACACATCAGCCGCCAAAGCGTCTGTCAGCAGACTCATGTTTCAGTGGTTGGACAATAAATGGAAACATTCAATAAATGTAAATGATACAAAGTAGCGGTAACATGCAGAGTAGCATGTTTGTGTTTAGGATATATGTGTGTTGCCTGGCAACAATTGTCTCCCTTCCAGTTGCAGAACTATTTGTGTTGGCGGAGCTAAATGAATAATTAAATAAACAAATCATGATCTTTTGTCACTTATTACTGTTAACTAATAAAATGCAGTTTATTCATTTTTGCTATTTCACACAGTTTAAAACATCTGTAACATAAAAACGACAACTTCTTGAGGGATTTTGAAAGTTGAATTTACCCAGAAAAAATGGGCAAGAGAATGAACTTAGAAGACATTTCCTGAGATATTTATTGATCAAAGACAATAAGGACCAGGCGGACTGTTATTATTATGGGTGTAAAAGGTTTTAAGTTGTTGCCACATGGCTGCTGCCTCAGCTGGACCAAATCAAAGCTCCTCCAGCATCAGTCACATCTGGAGTTTGGAGCTACTTTGGTTTTCATGTAAAGAATGAGCCTGATGTTTTCCACAGAAGATGGTGATTTCTCCATCAGATACATTTATTTTTTATTTTATTTGATTGATTTATTATTTACTGTTTCAGCAACATTTCATTTAAAAATTGTACTTTTGATAAACAAATGTTTGTAATTAATTTCAATAATTTAAAAAGGCATGGAATTTATTTTATTTTATTTTTTTTATTATTATTATTATTTTTTTAAATATCAAACCGTGACACTAAAGTATCAAACTGAGCCGTGAATTTTGTGTTTGGTTGCACTCCTACTACATGTACATACATACATGTCTTTTCAAGGCCTGTAACAGACTCCATCCCAGGACACGTCACCATGGTTACCGTCAAAGGGCCGGTTATCATTTACTTCTTCAACCAGCTGTGTTGTGTCCTGCTAATTCCTGAACTTGGCTATTTAAAATAAATCTAACAAAGGACATCTATTCTTATTCTTTTGTCATAAAATTGATTTTGTTCTGTTGCAATTTTTTTTCCGTGTAGAATCACAAATCTAAAAAAAAAAAAAAAAAAAACTGACCTTTTTGTATAATAAATATATTTTCAAAAATTCAAAATCTTTTTTTTCTCCATTAAAGAAAGTGAATTTTTCTTTAAAAACCTCAAATTTCACAAACCTCGTGACCTTTATCGTAAAATTTATCATAAAATTAAGAATTTCATAGCTGCACGTTTTAGAGGCAGAATAGCAGCGTTCAGCGTGGAGCTTTGTTGCCATGCTAACAGGAATTATTACACATTAGCTGTTGAGAAAGGAGCAAGCCTCTCAACAACTTAAGTGCTGAGGTTCATATATAATGAATACCAATGGTGGGACTGGAAAAGTCTGATGTTTGTTCTCCAGTAAAGACTCTTCCATAACTTTACCTGTACGTGAGTGTGTGTCCTGAGAAGATTGAGTTATGATGCATGTAAACCAGTGAAGTTTTTTTAATCGATGGTTAGTCCTGTAGATGGAGAGGATGGTAACAGAATGAATCTACGGGCTTTCAGAGGACGTTTGTGTGCTACGTCCTGACTAACACAGTCTGGGTGCATCTGTGAACGCCACTCAGATGTCACAACTTTGCACCAAATATGTGTCATGTACTCAGTTCTGTTTGAGTTGCGTCGATGTTTTAGGACGAGATGGCGATGCTGACAGTTGGGAGGCTGAATGTGTTAGCGTAGCTCAGACGACTCATCTGATACTTTAGGTTTGGTGGGTTTGAGCACCTAGACGTCTTCCTCTCGTACGTCAGGTTCATCTTTATAGCTCCAGTTTACAGAAAAATTCATCTCAGGACGCTTTACAGAGACAATGAGTGTTGAAGTTCAGTTAAATACAGTTATCTGTTCATTTATGGTTTACTTATTTTGCAATTATATCAGCTTTGTTATCAATGTGTTGATTTAATGCTCTGAAGTAGCAGGTGTGAAGCAAATCATGCTTTACGTCTTTTTACATGTGTTTATGAATAAAGGCACAGCTGGTTGGTTGATCATACTAACAGATAATACTAAAGGAAAAACCGTTTTCTATTCCGCTGTATTTTACAGGACCCTTTTGATCCCTGTTGCAGATGTGGGGAGTGATGTGAATGTTTCAATTAGGAAAAGCTTTGAGCATATTTTATCCAAATAATGATTTATTCAAAACAACAACTCAAACCCTTTTTTTCTTCTAAGTTAAAAGAACAAGTGTAATTTTGTTGAATTAGATTTTTTTTTTATACATCCAAAATAAAAATGAAATATAGAAAGTTACTGTGCATTTTGAGTAACTTTGAATATGTCAGGTGACTCCACTCGGCCACCAGTGATTCCAGTTATGTTGAGGGTCACTGGTGTTTCTGACTGACAGCATTTAAGGGATCATCTCAGCAGCTCTGCCAGCATTTGTTCTGCGCAGATTCTTTTTCTGATTTTTCTATGTAAAGTGGAGACTGAATAAAATTTCATTTTTAATTTTCTTCATTTCAATATCAATGAATGTAATATGCTTTAAAATAATTTTCTTTTTTTCTCCCTCACAAACTTATTCAATTTTCAAAGTTTAAAATCATTGTCTTTTCAGTGAAAGAGCTGGAATTCAAGTCGAATACGACTGTACGCTGAACATGTGTGCAGATGTTTCTGTAGACTATTCTCATCTTCATACTGAAGACTACAGTTTAGGATTCATGGAGGAGGAGAACGAGGGATGATCCCGACCTCCTCCGTTCCCCCAGGTGTGCCCCAGGGCTCTGTCCTGGGGCCTCTTCTCTTTATCGTCTACTTTCTTCCCCTTGGCAGTTTTTTCTGCAAACTCAATATCTCGTTTCTGCTGCTGCTGCTCTTTGGATGACAGTTCTACTGTTGAGCAAACCAATTAAAATGTTGGTTCACCTCAAACTTCTTCAAACTAGTGGTTGATAAAACAAATGATCATTGGAATTAAACCTATATAATCCAAAGTTGACAGTTTCTCTCACCAGTTTCTCCCTTTTTCAGATTAAGACTCTGTTTCATCCTTGAAAGCATTTTTTTTAATCATTTTGTTCTCCTGTCAGTAATATCTCTGCATATTTCCATCTACGCAACATTTATATTCTCCACCCTCTCGTCACCTCCTCTACTGATTGTAACTCTCTCATCTTCACCCTAACCCCCTCATTTCACCACTTCACCTGTCCTGCACCAACTGCACTGACTCCCAGTCAAATTAAGGATAGACGTCTAAGTCCTCTTGAATAAATTCAAGTCCATCCACAACCTCTCCAAGTCTCCTTCACACTGCCACCTCCTCTCGTCCCTCAGCTCATCCTCCATCCATCCACCTCGCTGACCTCTGTCCAGGTCAGCGCCATCGGGAGCAGAGCTTTTAGCCACCTGACTCTGGACTTCATTGCCACCAGTGAACCAGACTAAAACCATACTCTCTGTAATTACTTTGTCCCATTTTTGTTTTATTCTGCATAACTTTTACCTGCTTTTTTTTTTTTTTTTTTTACTGTTTTTCTCCCTATAGCATTGAGTTTTGAAAGGTGCTTATACATAAAATTTCTAATGGTAATGTTAAGATGTAATAAGAGAAATGGAATGAATGGAATCAGTTTACAGGAAGCCGTCTTTTTTGTTTCGAAGCATCCCTGATCTTTTCAAATAAATTAATCATTGTTGCTTTTGATACCGAGGCAAGTGCCTCGTGTGAGCGGTTCTGTGCTCGGTGTTGGAAATGCAGGGCTCAGCTGCTCGCTGTCCAAACTCACACTGGTGCAGACGTCACCGCTCTGCAGCACACGGCTGCCTCCAGAGCTGCTCGGCATATGGAGCCTGTCATGGAAGACCTCAGCAAACTGAAGCGCTGCGTGCACAGGTCACAGTGTGACCTCCTCATATCATTCTAGTGCCGTAACAAGCTGCCTCTGTTTTTGTTTCCTTCTCCTTGTTAGAACTAGTAAAGCTGATGTGAAGGTAGGACTTTTGTCAGACCAGAGTCTGTTTACCTTGACACTCGAGGGTTGTTTTCAGTTTTCATCTTGATTTTGCACATGTGCAGCTGCCACATCACAACACGAAACCACAGTCATGATCTGAGGTATGTCCTACTATATGAATATATGTACTGGATCTGCATGAAGGCTCTTTACCAGTATTTTATTATTTAATCATTTATTGACCAGAAGGAAGTGCATGTTCAAAGTTGGTTCCAGTTTTTGATCTGTATTTCTGTCTGAAAAGTGCATCATTAAGCTTTGATGACGATCTATGATGTAATGCTTTTAAAAATAACCGTGGGTGCTAATGGCTTTCATTTGAACGTGGAGAGACGTCGTGTATGTCGCATACATTGAAATTCAGTTTTGCAGAAGTCAGTATTTTACAACAAAACAAAACAACCAAAACATGCAGCTGGAAAATTTCACCACAAACCTTTGCTTCTTTAAAAATTTATTGTGATTTCAGATAGATAAGTCAATTTCCTGAGTGTGCTTGAGCAGCAACCCCTAAAAACATTTGAAATGTGAATAATAAATAATAATCCAGAAACTAACAGTGTGTTAAGGAGTAGTTGCGTTCATCGTCTTACAGCCTCAACTGGCCCTTTGGGAGCGCCGTCATGCTGATGTGGCCCTCAGTGCCCTCCTGGTCCAGACTGATGAGGCACATTCAGGGAGCAGAATCTATGTGCAGTAAATAAGCTGCTGCGTAACCTCAGAATCCTTCATGTCTTAAATCAATTGTTTTTAAATGAAACATGAAATGTAAAAATCATGAAGCTCTGCATGAGTTGGTTATCAAAATCACGTGAATTTGACAGATTTCGAGCACCCAGAGACGAGAACCTGAGAACCTGAGGGTCTGAGGGTCAGCTGGAAGCTCTGCAGTCCAGTCCTGTATGTTAACGTGTCCTTGAGAAGGAGACTAAAGCCAACATTGGAATGTGGGCGAATGATACAGAAAACCATGAATACTGACTGAACGAGGCAAGAAAGCTGCTGCAGCTCCACCCTTCATCTGGAGTTATTAGTTGGCCTCCATTAAATATGGAAGTTTGATAAGCACCTAAAAGTGTTGTGTTATTGTCTTCTTGCACAGCTACAGCTGATCTGAGACCAGAACTCAGGCTTGTTTGTAATTTTTGTCACTTGCAAGTGTTTAACTATTTAACATTAACAGTTTTAAAAATAATTCAGCTTGGTGTTGGACTGGAAGAGTATGAAAGTGGAGTTTGATTTGGAGTTTGGAGAAGCTTTATCTGTGAGAACTTTTGCATTTGTTTAAGGTGTTAAAAGCTTTTGAAAGAGACCACTGTTGAAAAAACGTTGTTTTTTTCCCCTTCTTCCACCTGTCGTGCAGGAGGCAGACACTGATGATAACCAGGGCACTCTGGGCTTTGAGGAGTTCTGCTCCTTCTACAAGATGATGTCAACGCGCAGAGATCTTTACCTCCTCATGCTCACCTACAGCAACCACAAAGACCACCTTGATACAGACGACCTCACCCGCTTCCTGGAGACGGAGCAAAAGGTACGTGCTCTCTGCAGAAGACTTTGGAGCTGCAACACTGATGTTTTCTGAGTTTACAGGTATTTTATCGTGTGAAATATCTGACGATTTAAGTGCTTTGCCGTGGGATTCGACACCTTTGACGTGTACCTCCATATAACTACTTGTTGCATCACCGCAGAACACAAGAAACGTGATTGGTCAAATTGTTTAGAATTTTCAGCTCCCATTTCTTTATCGTCATTTTCAGCATCATAGAACGATAGTTTGCTAAAATGTCTATAAGTATGATTCCCAACTCACATGACTTATACTTTATTTTGTCCGTTTGTCTGAGCTGCATGTAGAAGGTCATCAAAAGTAAACTGAGCTTCAGTGCTGCAGAAGAACCCACACTGCCGCCTGGTGGTTGGTGGTGGAATTACAGAGCAACCCAGAAGTATAAACACCAGAAACGGTGTAGATGTCGTACGTAGCTGCTACGCACAAGTGTAAATCAGGCTTAACATGAACACTTAATATTGGTGCTTAAGTTTATCACAAGACATTACTGGATTTTTTTGCTTGTTCCTTCTGGTGGATGGTCTCCAGCATTCTGAGGTTGTTGTCACAGGTACACTTGGTTATGATCCACTTGGAAGAGCCATTAGAAAGCGATGCCTTACTTTTCGATGTCTTCCTCTCTCATGAGGCTGCATCAATCATTGCTGCTCTTTCAGTTGGCAAATCTCAAACTGAGCACTCTGCTAAAGCTGCTTTAGCAGAGCTACTTTTGCTGAATTCTCTGCATACTTGTGCTCTATTTTCCAACTTTGCTGCTCATCAGGTTAACCCCTATCCAGGATAAAGTTCTCTCAGAACTTGCTGCAGAACCATCGCTGTCAACTCTTGAGTTGTTGGGAAATATCCCAGTAACCACTTAGATGCCAGTAGCACATGGGAGGGCGGTGAAGTCTGCTTTATGTGGCCGTTTCCTTTTGTTATGCAGGAAACTGCAGATCAAGCTGCGCCCAGCTTCATTCCCTTACTATTCTGTTAAATGACAAATATCATAGAATCAACCTATTCAGATATGAGGTGCATTTTAGAATTGATGTATAAAATACAAGTGTTTCGCTTTTTTTTTTTTTTTTCTTTCATAAAACAACCTCGTAAAACCTTGAGATCTCCTGAAAACTGACAGAATTTTCACCATCTGCCTAAACCTTTTTCCCTCAGTTTCTTAAACTATAAATAAAAACAGAACATAAAAATATGCAACCTTTTGGAATTTCTTTTCTACATGAATGATAACGGTCATTATTCCTTCTGAGTTTGCATCAACATCTGTGATTAATGACTTCATTTCCTCCTGAAGCATTCATTTCTCAAGTAAATCCATGCATACAGATGCACACGCAGCTCCACTAGACTATTTCATTTAGCCTGTTTTTACCTTCTTTTCTTTTTTTTCTGTTTTTCAAACATGAAAAGCGTCCTTGCCCTGTGTGGTGATTATGACCCTGCATCCCTGCTGGTCTCAGTGTAGCGATTTAGTCCATGTAGCATGAAATCCCATCTACCTTTTGTGCAGACCTCATTCATTATCTTCTGCAGTTGTTTAAAACGGCTCCACTTTACAACCATCATGCATCTGTTGCATGAAGGACGTTTTCTTCATCCTCACATGTCACAGACCATTCAGTGTCCAGTGCCGTGAAAACTTCAGACCCCCGCTGGTCGGTTGCTGACCTTGTCTGCACCTCCGTCTGCTGCTCTCTGCCTCGGCATTTCAGGTTCACACGTCAAAGCGCGGTTTCTGAATTCCTACAATAATTCTTGATGATGATCATCTAAATTAAGGGCGTTTCAAAGAAACTAATGAAACTTTTGAAGTGGTCAGAATTAATTTGTTTTTTTGTTTTTCATGTTCATTTGCATGCAAATGTCTGACAACTGTATCTAGGAAATTACTTTCCCACTGTCTATTTTTAAAACCACTAATTTATTTCCATTGCTGCCCCAGTTGGCCTGTGGTGATCAATACTTCCTTCTCGGAAAAACAGCCAGTTGTGGAAACTGGAGCTGTGGAGTAAAGCTGGGTGGTTAGCTTAACGGCCAGCTGCAGTCTGTGACAAGATCATGAAAAAAAAGCTCAACGCAAACCTGTCACTTTATTTTAGGGATCCAGGTCAAACAGTATGGCTTTAAATTGCATTAACCTCTCCCCAAAGTATGCTAGAAGACAGTGGACCTCATTAACTAATTCAGCCGAAAGTGAAATTGCACAAAAGCGCACATTTCTGAACGCCGTATGACTCTGAGGGTCAGAATTGCAGGGACGTGTGACTTCACAGAGCCGGATCAGAGTTTGATTACGGTCCGTTCACACGTATGCTTTGTGGTGGGTCGGATTCTTCGGTCAAAAATTGAGAAATTTTTTTAAATTTTTTTGGTGCATCAATGCATGCATCAGCCAGTCAGGCTAAAAAGGGGCTGTTGTATCTTTGTGGTGATTTTAAAGCATGTCAGACATTTCTTTAAGGCCTGAGAAAACTGAATTAAAGAAATAGAGGAAGTTTGCCTCCTTTAGTACAGATGAACCAAGGTTATTTTAACTTCAAGAAGTGTAAAAAAAAAAAAAAAAGGACGGCTTGTTCAGGAGTCTCCTTCTGTTTGCTTTGCTTAACTCTGAACCAAGTGACCACCAAATGTTGAATCTACCACCGTCAGTAGACACAAAATGAGCTCATGGTCACTGTCAGAATGATCCCTCTCTCAAAGGTTACTTGATGCTGGAAGAACACATTATCCACATGTCACATTTCCTGTGACGTCTTTAGAAGTGACTCATTTCAGGAGTGATCAGTCTTTGGCCTTTTCAGAGCTCAAGGCACATAAAAAGGCGCTCTCTGAATCCAAAACCAATCTGCTTTAATGGCTCCTCGTGGACTTCTGCTGAGACTTTGGCATGTGTTTCCTAAGTGCTTTTTAAAATTTTGATACTGACTAAATGCCTTTGGTTGTAAGCTGCTGTAGTTTAGGAAGTTAAAAGCTTAGTTGACAGGGAGAAATGCAAGGAGAGGGTTAGGTGGACACTAAAGCTCTGCAGATGTACTTGTACTCTGGATGAGGTATGACTTCTTAGTAATGAACCGGTGGTTTGAAAAAGGGAAAGAAAAGCAGCTAATGGGCATAACACCTAATTTTCCTAAAACATGCAGTTTGCTCCTTCGGCTAATTTGCACTCTAGAAGGCTTTTTAATGAGTGGAATAAAAACAGAACACTGTTTGAACAACAAGATGTCAGCTCCACCAGGGCTATTATTCTCCACTTAATGTCGGCATTAAGTCCTGGCACTGTGAATTAGATCATTTTCTACCTCCCATGTGTTGCTGTTGGAGACAGTTTTGTGAAGCAATGTGTTGAAAATGCATTCATTTCTGTTTGTATCATTAACAGCAGACTACAGTGGTATGCTTATTAGATTCTTTTTAAACTCAAATAAGAAGTGAGAATATGAATTGCCCTCAAGATTTTTAGAAGCTGCAAATGCAGACTAAGATGTGACAAAGGTAAACAGTATTTTTGTTTGTTTAAGAAAACTGATGAAAGGATTGACCAAAAACAGTGCAGAAATAAACAAGTTAATAAGGCTTCTGGAACAAAGTGTGTGACTGCTGCTGTATTGAGCAATGAACGGGGATAAGGGGTGTTTTAGCAATCAGTCTTCTAAATGTTGGATGTAGGACGCTACAGTAGCAAATTAACTGGTGGCATGATAAATGACTTCCAGTAGCCAGGATGTGGCCCCGTATAGGCGGAAACTCATCTTTGTTCCTGAATATATTTCACCTTCCATGCAGAAAGCATCATCAGCTCTGGATGAAAGGTGACATGTCTTCAAGGACCAAGAAAAATAAATATTTCCAGTATTTCCAGTTGTCTTGATTCAAGCCTTTTAGGATTACCGTGACCTGGATGACTGAAGGTCCACAGCAGCATAGTTGAGGTGGTTCCAGCTGTCTGGCCAGGATGCATTCTGGCATGACCCACTAAGAGGAGGAAACGGGGCAGACCCAGGATTTTCTGGAGAGACTATAGCTCATGTGGTTTTGAAAACCACTGGCGTCTCCAGTAGAGCTGGAGAAGATGGGCTTCAACTGAGCTGAGTCGAGCCGGAAATACCACATGACCAGACGGCAGGCCACTGATTGGCCAGAGAGTGATGAGTTTCGAAAACAACAAACCCACCATATTTAAAACCCGGCAACCAGTGACTGTTTTTTTTTTTTAACCCCACCCACTTTGAGGTGGTACTCAATTGTAATGGAAAACGAGCGCGATTGAGGCGAGTAGTGTGAAAACTGCTGCTCCTTCAGTTTTAGAAAACAATCATAAAGATTGAAATCGGACATGTCCGTTTTTGATTGACATCTAGTGGCTCTACAGGAGAGTTGTCAAAGATATCGAAATTTGAAATTATGAACTTGCTGACCTCATAAAATGTGGTCAACGTGTGATAAATTTGTTCGCTTGTGAAGACACGTTTTAGAAACAAATCACAACTCTTCCAATATAGAGAAATTTGTTTTTGTTTCACCTTCTTTTAAATTTTCTATTATGCTTGATTTAAAAAACTTGTTGCTTTCTATGAGGCCAATAATTAGCTGAAAAAACATCACGTTTGGTTGTTTCATGAAGTTTTAATGAAATGTCTCAGACAGGCCTTGATCAAAAATACCTCACCACCACAGCTAATTTATTTCCATTTTTGTTTATAATCATGTTTTCAGTGGTGCCTGTCCGCATTGAGAATCACTCATAACCTCAGATTGAGCTGTCTGCATGCAAAGACATTTCAGCTCCCCATCAGCCTGGTTGCCCCACTAACTGGGCTGCTCATACCAGTTTAATGACTTTCACTGTTGCATCTCAATAAGATGGTTCCTGCTTTAAACCTTGGCCCTTTCTCGGTGGGTTTTGCATGTTCTCCTTAAACCTACTTTAAGGAAATGGAAAACCATTTATTTTTAATATTTTCTATAGGTGTACTAGATTTTATATAGTCACATGTAATGTTTATTATAAACAAAATAATTGTTCATTTTCCTGATGATCAACCGAATATTAATATGTATATTATTTCTTGCCCATCCCTGCTATAGAAAGTGATTTAAATCATCAAAAAGACAACCTCAACAAATACTCACGTTTAATTACAGCCTCTTACTACAATAAACATGTTGGGCTTTGGTTTGAAAATGTCACCATTTCCCCTGAATTTAGCCATAAGATCACTTTGTTGCTTTTGGTGTCACGTTTTAGCCATCTTAGCAGTATTCCCCGATAGGAAAAGATGCTTGGCTCAGATGTGGTCCAGATCTACTTTTGGCACCAAGCGGCATTAATTAAAAACGTCTCTGCGTCTAGGTTGCTCTGTTGCAGCAAATGTCTGTTGGCTTTCCAACCAATTTGGTTTAAAATGACTTCACAACATTTTTAATGGATGTTTTCAGCTGATGATCCTTTGATCTTTCCTGCAGTCGAGCACTGAGGTTTGCATTTGTGTAATTTATTGGAAAAACTCAGCTGTCACAACTGGATTTTCATGAAATTAATTTTAGGCAGAATAGATCATGAAAATGAGCCAAAGGACCTGCTCATCCAGGAGGCCAGAGCTGCTTTTCAATCTGCCTCTGCATGTGGTTGGTTAGAGGTGATGTTTTCAGAGCAAAGCAAATCTAATCCAACGATTATTGGAGTTTTTACAAGCACAATAACTGTGTAACACGGCAGCCTACAGCTGACGTCAGACATATGTAGACTTGTTCAGATTACTTCCTTATTGTTAGAGCACGTTTACCAGATGTCTCTTACCGTCCAGAAGTCCAAGTCTTTAACTGTCAATGACGCCGCTTATTCAGATTACAACTGTTTACCTTCCAGACGACAACGTTTCAGCTCTGTCATCATCACGTTCAACCCTCTCAGGCGCTCTACAAGGATGGTCTGATCTGATTGGCTCCCCAAGACTTTTGGACATTTCAGTGTGTCTCGGTGGAGGTTAGCTAGATGGACCTGCTGAGCAACTGTACATTTGCTACATTTTTGGGCTACTTTAGAGATTTAGGTCACTTAAATGTTTTGATGATTTTCTCCATTTTTTTCCCCCCATTTTATGATAAAATACTAATACTTTGGCCACAAATATGCAATACAGTGTTTAATAATAATACAGTTTTAATTAGCAAATTATGTCATGTGCTGGCATGGGCAGCTAAAACAGATGAAATTTGGACCAAAATTGTTGTTTATAGACTTCTTTCATGATACAAATAATCTTAGATGCCATGCAATAGTTTTTTTTTTGTTTTTTTAATGGTTTAATATTTGGTGTTTGCGTTCTCTGCTCAGAAATAGATGGGGACACCTCTCAGTGTTGGAGGTGAGCGCTAACAGCCACCTGTGTGCTCTTTAATGATCATCCACCGTAGCTCTGCCTTTTTCTTATGGAGAGTCTATAGATGGATGGATTGATGGAGGGATGGAAGTGGTTTTTCCAAGAAGGGACTGACCTAAAGCTCTGATCCATGTTGTTTGAGTTTTTACACGCAGGGACACAGCATGAGAGCATCCCAGCAGAGGAAAGTGACCACCCACTTTTAATGATTATCAGAGATGTTTGTTTGAACAAACAGGGGCTGTAAAGAGCAGCTAGCAGATAGTTGAATTCTGACGCCAAGATGCAAAGAATGATGACATGTAGGCACTTCTTTATCTTTTACTTATGTTCTTAAAAACGGGTTCATCTTTGACAGTGAGTGCTCTATAATTGCTGTTGGGTTTTTTTGTTTGTTTGTTTTTAATAAATATGTGTTTTCTATATTTTTCAGATGACCAAGGTGACCAAGGACCATTGTCTGGAGATAATCAACAAGTTTGAGCCGTGCTCTGAGAACCAGAAGCAGGGCGTTTTGGGAATTGATGGTGAGTCCCCTTCTTTTTTTTTTCCTTTTTTGTTTGTCTTCTTGAATTTCTGATGTTGGATTACTCACCTTGTTGTCTTTTAGTGCTGAATATTGTGGAAATGCTAGTTTCTGGTCAGTTTTGGAAACGGAGCCCTCTGGCTTGACAGCATTGCAGCACTGCTGTCGATCCCTGTAGGTGGTCGGTTGGACATACGGGACCATCTAAATATGGTCCTGATATCCTGTGGCTCATGTCTTTGTTGAAAGATGCTGGTTTTTCTAGATGTTCTTAGATTTTTTTTCTTTCAAACAATGGTTGATGATGATGATGATGATAATATTGCCTGTGGTGGATGGTTTCATACAAATTTTTTTACAGCATTGGGCAGATTTATGGATTTTCTGTAGCTGATACATTTCTAAACTGGTGGTCGAAAGGTCACCTCCCACTCATCGCTGCCCAGCACGCCTGCCGTTGTCTTGCTGCTGTACAATAGTATACTGAAACTGCTTGTTATCATCAGTCGGTTGTGTATGGGAGTACTGCAACAAAGATTAAAGATCAGCTCTGCCATCAGCTCATAACACTTGTGCACCTGCCCTCCGCTGAAGTGTCAGAAGTGAAGTTGTGCACCACATTGTTTGAAGCAAAAGCAGCTACTGAGTTGTGCTCTTGTGCTGTGCAAAATTAGATTTTGTTTGTTTTTTTTGTTCAAATGTGTATATTAGTGAAGTGCAAATTATTCCCAGGTGAGGAGTGTGCTCATTAAGATCATTAATTAGCCTAAACTCCATTCAGGGACTACTATATAAGATGTAAAAGTGCAGGCTGCCATCATGTGATCTCGATGCCTTCGTCTAAACTCGTAATCTAAGAAAGTCCCTGTTCTGCGCTTCTGTTTGTGAGAAGGCCAACCGGATCTTCAGGTGTAAAATCATCAGCACTTGCAGCAAATCTCAAATCTACTGGTGGACACGCTGGGTGAGAGATGTTTAGGTTGAAGAGAAAGCAGCGCTTCACTTTATAGTCAGAATGTGATGACCTTTACTGGGGAAGGAACACTTTGAGGATCTGTTCTGTTTTTTAAGAAGGTGGATGCTGGGCTTCTGGAGAAGAGTCTGATCCATAGTCAAGTCTCAGATTCAGGAGGAACCATGAGGGTTCCATCCTGGCTGTTGAACGCTGGCCTGGATCAGGACAGCCTCTGCAGTCTGTTGTGACTGACGGCATGAGATACAAGTGGCTGAAATTGGATTCCAGTGCAGCGTGGCTGGAATCTCCGTTGGAGACTGGGAGAGAAGCTCAGTTATTTGGGGAGTACTGCTCCACCACATGGAGAAACGCCAGCTCAGTGGTTCAGGATTCATTTGTTAAAGGCGTTTCAAAAACGCACCACAGTATCGTCAGAGACGAAGCAAAAAGCAGCGAGAGATGGATGGATACATTTCAAACACAGACTTATAATGACATTGTCTGTAAAAGTTAAAGAATATTAAACACATTCAGCAGCTTAAGCACATTTACTCATTTATCAGCAGGT
>JBAMYA010000022.1:18275820-18319107 GCA_037176975.1 Arrhamphus sclerolepis | reverse complement strand
AGATGAACTAGTTATGGCCATTTATTGAATAGTTTAAACAACTGAAATAACTGACTTGGCCAAAATCCTGTTAAAGGCCGTGAATGTCGGTTTCAATTAATTTCCAATTAATTACCCTATCAGCTGGTTACCTTAATATATATATATATATATATATATATATATATATTATGTGTGTGTGTGTGTGTATAGGTAGGCAGGTAGGTAAGTACCCCCGACCTGCTGGGTGGATTATCTTAGCTCAGGGATGCCCCTAGAGGAGCTGAAGGAGGCTCGGGCTGCTGCACCAAAAAATCAAACTAACAGAGGTTAACGGCAGTTTAAACTCTGTTCTCATCCATTTTCCCAATATGAGGCGTGTAGGTACAAAAGCAGTGAAGATGAACAGCAAAAGCACCAAAGAAGAGTTTTGCAAAAGAACTGTTATACCAGAGAATGTTACATTAAAATGTAAAACTGTAAAATGCATTTCTGTGTTCCAGGTTTTACAAATTACATGCGCAGCCCGGCGGGGGACATCTTCAACCCGGAGCATTATAATGTGAACCAGGACATGAACCAGCCGCTGTGCAACTACTTCATCGCTTCTTCACACAACACATACCTGATGGGGGACCAGCTGATGTCACAGTCCAGAGTGGACATGTACGCCTGGGTGCTGCAGGCCGGCTGTCGCTGCGTGGAGGGTCAGTAGCATCCACGCAGGCACAGCTAAGTCTGAAAGCTAACAGCATTGCTGATGTTTCTCTGTAACGTGTTTGTCACCAGAGTGCTGTAAAGTTTAGATTTCTGTCTCTCTCAAGTCAAACAATAAGCCTGAATGTTTGTGATTCAGTTACACCCTCTTTAATCCAGCCTGAATCTACTTCTGAAACATTCATTTTATCTGTTTTTCTTTTTGTTGAGACATGAAAATGTGATCTTGTAGAATTGAGATTCTTCTGCGCGGTGGGGGGGGGGTGAGCCGAGCACCCCCACAAACATCAGCTCAGGTCGTCTACCAGCGCTGCGCCGAGTTAAGCCAAAGAATATTGATGATTCACAGAATGAAATGGAAAACCTGTGAGGAGGCGTTGAAAGTGAAATTCACGTGTCTGTATCATAATGAAAGTTTAGTCTCTGTATTTTACCAGTTCCTTGGCAAATTCAAAATAGAACCCGCCCACTTTGCCTCAGCGTCGGTCTAAACCCTGGAGGGTCCAGTCCCACTCATGCAGCTGCTGGCTGCTTGCTGTAGAAGTTAAAACTGGATGCAGCTGCTCATTTAATTCAATGGACATTTACAAAATGTTCCTTCTTTGGACAATAGAGTTGAACTCGCTGCAGCTAACGTCCAACAGCAACTGTCAGGCATTTCAGAGGTTTCTAGGGCTGAAACCAGATGCTCTTAAGAACAGATATAAAGGAAATACTGTCTTTTAAATTTGTTTAGGGCTTCAGAAATCAGCATGACATCAAAAAGTTGGTTCTTTGAGACAATTTCTCAATTTTAAAATATAGATATTGCTGATAAATGCAACTGATCTGAAGCAAAAGTTTAAGATGTCCACATCTCATCAACCCATCGCGTTTACATCTAAAGACTTTCACTTCAAAATAAACAAAATAAACAAAATAAAACGGTTCCTAAACATGTTTAAACCTTCGTTTCGGTTCATCATGGAAAAGATTCAATCAGTTCATCAGTGTTTAAATATATATAGCACCTTAAATAACTTACAACATGAAAATGGCAAATAAAAGCAAAAGAACAGAAGAGTTAGATGACAAACAAAATCAGGGTTGAACATGTAATGTCTATAAAATAAACTTCACCACATAAAATCTGTGTCACAGTGTTAACTGGTATTGAAATAGGTTTTAAGTTTTGATTTAAGAGTTCCAAAGTCGTGACGGCACACGTCAAGAGGAAGATCATTGATGGCTTCGCCACTAGAGCCAGCAACAGCAAACAGTTGCCCCTTGTACTTGTAAAAGGATGGGGACATGCAGAAACTTAAAAACAAACATTCTCATGTTAAAAATCAATTCTAAACTTGACTGTTGGCCAGTGGAGGGGCTGAATAATAGAGGTTCATCTTCTGTGAGAAGGTCACCACATGCTCCAGCGCCCGAGTGCTGAAATCAGACGGGGTCTTCTACTTGAATGAAGAGCAGCTTGACTTGTATTTCTCTGAAGCAGCATGACTGAGCCCTCAGCTGCATCTGTGCATTCATGCTGACCTCACTCCTGACGACTTCAAAAGGGATTTGGAGGTCGCAGACAAATTGCTGCAGTCAGAAGATCATGTAGGGTCTTGATTGAGTTGGAACAAACTGGTGTTGGTCTTTTCCACATCTCTAGGAAAAAAAAAGACAAAAATGTTTATCATTGCACGTCTTGTTTTCTCATCTAAAATAACACGTCCATCTTGTCCTCCACTTCTTTCTCTTCCTTCTCGCACTCCAACTCTTTGTTTCACGCAGTCAGAGCCTCTGGGCTTTACATGAGTACAACACCTGCCAGCTGGACGCGTCCATGATTCAGTTTTTCTGTTTAAACCCCAACTGTGGCCTCTTTCTCACTGGCCCGACTCACTCTTCTTCACTGTCTACAGTTGACTGTTGGGATGGTCAGGACGGGGAGCCCATTGTCCACCACGGCTACACCCTGACCTCCAAGATCCTCTTCAAAGACGTCATTGAAACCGTCAACAAGTACGCCTTCATCAAGAACGAGTAAGTTCAAAATCACACACATTTTCTTTCCCTCCACTGAGCTAAACACATAAGAGTGAGCCATTTGAAGCACTAAACCATTTTACATTAATGGTGATAAACAGACCATGAAGCACCTGGTTCTGATAAGCGTGTGAGAAACAAAAGTCCTACAATATAGTCTCGTAAATGCACATGGTGCAGCATTACGCAGCCTGCTGGACCGTAAAATCAGGAAAATGTGGCACACTTGGGTGATCTGACATGTTTACAGCAGAGTGCATCAAATGTAAGGCACCTTTTTAAAGATCTCTGCTGATGGTAATTTTCTATAAGATGGTAGTGTACAGCTCTGGAGCCGGCACCATATAAGTGATACTGGTACTAAGTGAACTGCATGAATACTACACACCACGTGTCAAACATGCAGCCTGCAGGCCAAATCCTGGCAGCCGCTTCATTTGATGTGGCCCACAAAGCGTGCAGAGACAATCATACGTATAACTAGAACATGGAACAGGAACTGGAGCAGCAAATCTCAACGTTTGATTCAGTAAGAAGTCGAATAACTGAGGTGAAGAGCAGCTGCTTTATGTCATGATTTAGCTAGCGTCTGCAAAACATTTTACCACAAAGTTTCTAATTTGTGCCAAAATTTGGGATTTCTGTCAAATTTACTATTTGTATAACAAAAATTTGGGATTTTAGGACAGAAAATTTCTGCTTCAAAAAATGTGTCAAAATGTTGCAAAAGGTTATCGTCAAATTTAATTTGTAATTCCAGGTTAAAATGTCACAAGGTTTTGTGCAAATTTTGTGCCATTTGTGATTGTATGATAAGTCTTGTTTAAAAAAAAAAATAGACAACATAGCTGGTTGAGAAAGTAAAGCGTAACTGGCCCTTTAACGGTAACCATGGTGATGATGTGGCCCAGGATGAAATAGTTTGATACCCCTGCTTTCGAGCAGTGGTTTGCACTGAGCACAAAGGTTATTTTCTTTTATATCAGCCGTTCTTTCTCCTGTTGCTCAGTTTCTCTGAAACTTTTTTGTTGTTATAAACCAGTAATGCATCGTCCACCTCCAGTCTCCCAGTCACCAGTGACTCCTCTAGTTCTGAAAATAAATCTGTCGTCTACTTTACATCAGATACATTTTACACAATACTGAACTTTTAATAAAGCCTGTGCTATTCCTGAGCACTCTAAAGCCGTCCCCGCACCGTACAGACACCAGCAACACCAGATTACACACCAGCACCAGCACTTCACTGAATCTGCATCAGTAGGTGATAATCCTATTGACACGTGTGCAGAGAAAATATCTATTTTTAGAAGCTGTCTCTTCAAGTGGAATAAAGCAGAAACCGACTCTTTTGTGTGCGCGTTCACCCTCGCTGTGTGCTTTCATGAAAACATGATTGTGGATGTCCTGGTCCACAGATAACTGGCTGTAATGGACCACAGTGATGGGCTGCATTCAACATCAAAGGAGGATCAGATTTTTCAAGGTGCTAAAAAAAGAAAAGCTGTAGAGCGGCCCGTTAGAGACGACGCTGGGATAAAAAGCTGCCGTTTGACTGTGACTGAATTGTCACAGCCAGGATGTTGTAAATGAGTAGTGTGCATAATACTAAATGTGGCTGAGACTAAAGATCTGTCATGGTTAATTTCTGAAATGCTGTTTACCCTGATATGCTCATTTGTAAAAATCAAATCGCATATGGATGAAAAGAGCATAAACGTTGGAGCATTTTACAAGTAGAACTTGGGTCCAACGTCTCGGGATGCTGAAGTGTCGTCCTCTTTCAAAGGATGCTGAAGTGGTTTTCCTGTAATTATATCGTGTATAAAAGCATAAAACCAGTGAATGTTGTAGCCCTACAGGAGCACTGAACATAATAGTTTGTTGCCAGAGTAAATTAAAATTAAAGTATCTCAACCCTCAGCTGTTGTTTATATGCAGCTTGGGGAGATTGAAAGATGTTTTTTTTTTTCTTAAATTAAATTGTTGTATAGTTTAATTTACTTGCTGAGAAGTCCTCTTTTAGGAAACTTTCAGTTCCTTTACCCTCAAGGATGTAACAAGGAAGTTCTCTTCATTTAGGGGCCACTAGTTTCACTATAGTGATGTAAACATTGGTTGGGTTTCTAGCATGGCATGCTAGTTGCTAGCATGGCATGCTAGCAACTAGCACGCCATGCTAGCAGAAACGGAAGCTAATGCGGTAAGCAGACTGGTATTTCATACAGAGTATGAAACTGAGACAGTTAACACAAGTAAAAACGATAATAAAATACATATCTGCATAAAATATAGTATAAATGAACAAGTGTAGTAAAATCTGTAAGAACCTGTGTGTGTGTGTGTGTGTGTGTTGTGCTGTGCAATGATTAAAATTTTTATTCATGATTAATGGCACGACTTTCTTTGATTAATTGTGGGCATCTTTCAATAATTAATTCAAAAGTAGTAACTGCATTACATGTAATATCAATGATGCTGCAGGAGAGAGGAATAACATCGTGGGAGAGACAATAAGTGATTAAAAAAACACCCTACATATGTTCAGAAGTACAAATCAACTTTCTTCTGTTGTTTCTTCTTTTTCCTCACTGAAACAAGTCACAGCTTAAATGCTTCATCTAGACGCGTTACATGAATCAGTGTTGTTCTGCTTTGTTAAATGTTAGAGTATCAATTTAAATCAAAAGGGCTGGAATGTCTAACACTACGTCCAACCCTCGTCCTTCATCAGGTTCGGGACCAAAGTGACCCAGAACAGACAGACAGAGATTAAAGTTTTCCGGCACTGTGTCGGATTTCCAGCGTTTGATTCAGGAAAAAAAACATAAACAACAAACACGCTATCTCCGAGTGGTCTTGAACGCAGCATCCGCGGTTGTTTCTCCCAAAATCAAAAGCATGGAGGCTAAATTCATGAAGTCAGGGGAAAACGTTGCCGTTGACAAGGGCCTTAAAAACAAGTGGCGCTGGACATGTGTAGAGGAAGAGGGTGGAGACGGCAGCAGTTTGGGAGCTGGTGCCAGAGTCAAGGGACCCTGGTACCTGTTTTTGTGTTGTGCTCCAAGAAGCTAGGCTATGCAACTAGCGGCAAAAAAGCTCTTCAGCGTCACCAAGGAGACGCAGGACATAAAGCAGCTGTCCGTTTGCCAGGAGCAGCAGTCAGCGGACGTAGCGGCCCTGATGACCAAACTGTATTTATTTCATATTATTCACTTTACTACTTCTTGGAGCACTTTACTCCTCTGACATATTTACAGAGGCGGTTCATTTTAACAGCAGCAGAAAAAAAAACCCAGTAAAGACCCAGTGTGCAAAAACACCATGATGCACCATAAATATCAGCACAAGACCCAATGTCATGTACTTCTTATAACTTCATTTGTCATTGCTTTGAACAAAAATGATGGAAAAGTTGCAATTTATGTTTTTTATTTGTATAAATTGCCCTTTACTGAATTAAATGGTTGCTAAATGAGCACTTGAGCACTTTTTAACTTAATAACCTTTACTTTCTAAAATTCACATTTAAATTGTAGGTCATCTTGTACGTTACCGAGCACAATGACAAAACGTTGTTTGCCAAATTGCCTGATGTGTGTATGCGCTTGATTCACTGCACCCCCGCTCCTTGGAAAAAAGTTCAGGCTCAGGATTTTTCTTTTAAACTTTAAGCCCTGCACTGAGTTACTGGTCTCTGCTCTGACTGTAGCTGGGAGTGCTGGGAGGCTGCTTTAGGACGGGGGAGGGCAGCACGTCAGCGACACAGATTTGTCACTAGTCGATTTTGACCAAAAAAAAAAGAGAATTTTGAAAGTCACCAGATTCAGTGAGGAAGTCTGCTCAGGTGACGGGAAAATCCAGCTTTGAAGTGTCTACAAATAACTTTTCCTCTATCAGCTGTCTGGAAGAGGATTAAAATTAAAACGTACATGAAAGATTTTGACACCTTTCTCCATTTTTCACCAGTTCTTTTCCATGACCCATGGTTCTGAGAATAACGGACCTTCAAAGTAATAAAACCTAATATATAGACCTGTCTAATATTATCTATATTTTCCCTCAGCTATCCAGTCATCCTGTCCATAGAGAACCACTGCAGTGTTCCTCAGCAGAAGAAGATGGCCCAGTACCTGACTGAGATCCTGGGGGACAAACTGGACGTGTCACACATTCGAGCAGAGGAGTCTGGGCGTCTGCCGTCGCCAGAAGCACTCAAGGGCAAGATCCTTGTCAAGGTAGAGTCCGAATACAGATGTAGTGTGAAGCAGTCTGGAGTTTAGATGACTCTTCACTGCTCGAGGAGTTGGTCCTCAGGGCAATTATCTCCACTTACAGCTTCATTATCTGCAGCTTGAACCTCAGAGAGGGAGGAAAAACATCTGAACTGCAGGAGTAAAAGGCTCAGCATGTTTTTGAAGTACCTGTGTGAATAGACGCAGGATGGTTTATCTGTGATGTTTAAGTGCCTCATTGAAAAAAAAAAAAAAAACAAGCTAAAATGAGTTTAATGAATCTGTTTAATGTGTCGGTGGTTGAGGTTTGAGCTTCTAGGGCATTAGGTTTACAGCTGAGAAGAGATTTGTGCTGATGAAAATGTTAAATTGTCTTCCACCTCAGATAAAACAGAGATATAAGAGTGAAAAATGGAAGTTTGAGGCTTTAAAGGCATGAAGAAGCAAAGATGGAGCGCCATCTAGTGAACTCTGTACTCCTGCAAGGCGATGCTGCTACTGGTGTTAGTTTCTCCGTTATAAACTGATTAGAGGAAGTTTTGATGTGGTGCTGACATCTCATGAGTGGGGTAACCATCAGCTGTGGTCCCTGCCACACGTTTTGATCCAGGTTCTGGCTGGAAGCAGACAACAGAACCTGAAAGTGTCTGAAATGTGAGGAAAAAAACAAACAAACATCTGTCTCCTGGGCTCATGCATGCATATTTCATATTTGCTCAAAGATCATGAAAACCAAGTTTCTAAATGAAAAGGAACGCCCCATCAATACACCCACAGTCTGAGTGGCTCAAGCACATTTAGGCTAGTTTTTAAACTTGTCTTTGACAGTCAGGTGAGCAGCCACCTGCTGTTAGCAGTAAAGGGAGCAATAGTGAGGTTAATGAAGCTTTATTAACTTGGAAGCTTTCATTTAGTGAAGGCAGCTCGCCAGTTCCCAGCACACTGAGGCCGGCGTGGCCAGCTTTTACACTTGCACTTGTACTTCAGTGTTAGTAATTGCTCGGATGTGAAAGCACTACAGAGAGCACGGATGTGCACCATTTTGGCTCTCTGACCGTGTTAAATCACTCCCGCTGTGCAGCCTCACTGCGGTTACAAAGTGAGTGTATTCTCAGCCACAAAATGTTTCTCCAGACCTCCGTGACACCACAGTTGGAAAGCGGTGTTTTTAGCTTCATTTAGCTGTAAGTACACGCAGTGTAGTACGTGGTCATGTAGCAGACAATCCAGAAACATTTTTATCAGACAGAAGAGGATGGACAACTGAGGTGCACTGAGCTGTAGAATTCCACTGCTGAGGATATTTACAGCAGGTCTGTTATCAGACCTTCATGATAGGTTGAGTGTTTTGTTTTTATGCTAGGAATAGCCATCCACAGAAACAACATCAAGCTTAGACTACCTTCATAGATTAGAGGAACAATGAGAAGAGCAAGTGGATTAATGTGGTCAAATGCAGCACCACAGATGTTGGAGGGGCTACACGCCACCTCAGAGTCTGAGTTTTTGGTTATTGATCCTACACTGCAGTCCTCGTGGAACTGTATTCACACATCGTTTAGTTTCTGTTTCGTTGTCCTTTTTTGTGGTGAAGCTAATGCCACCAAGGCTAGAGACTGCACACCTAGTGAGAGAACCCGAGTTGCAGCAGTTGCTATGGTAACGGTGCTGCAGTTGAAGATCACCACCAGCAGTGGAGGCAGTTGAGTCGTTTACGTAGTTTATCATCACCAGAAACTCCGTCCTCACCACGCCGAAGGCTCAGCTGCATTGTTGATGGCATTTCACAGTGTAGCAAACTGTTGTGATTACAGTTCATGATCAGTGAACTTGTCTTAATTCTTAACACGCAAAAGTTGCAGCAGCTAATTGAAATAAACTGTTGTTTTCTCTGAAAGGGGAAGAAACTGCCTCCCAACATTGATGAGAACGCAGAAGAAGGAGACGTGTCTGACGAGGACAGCGCAGACGAGATGGAGGATGACTGCAAGCTGATGAATGGAGATGTATGTATCCCGTTGGTCCTCCAGCTTCTGTTTCCCAGCAGGCTTTGTGTTTTCACGCTCAGCTGATGAAATATGCACGTATTCAAAGCTTTGAATGGTTCACGTTTGAATCGAGCTGTGGTGTCTTTTTCTCTGCTGTTTGCTTCTGTTTCTCTCTTTGTGGCTATTTGTTCTCATTTCTTCCTTTTTCTCTCTTCCTGTTTGTCCTTTCGTCTTCTCTCTGACTTCTGCTCGCGTCTTTAAAAAAAAAAGTGGAAGGTATTGTATAAAAGGCTCATCTTCGGTCACCGGGGAGTGTTCCCCCAGTCATGCACCATAATGTCTCACCATCTTTTTGTGAAAGTGTACAGTTTTATAGACCAAAAGTTCTCCATTGACTGATCATCTGGAACCAAACATGCACATGGAGAACAAGGAACACATTCAGCAAGTTGAAGTTTGCTTCTGTGTTACGTTTGTCTGTCATCATTGATGCTAGTTTTTAGTGAAACGCAGGTTTGGGGATGTTCTCTTTCACCTAAAAAGTCTTAATGTTCTCCCATTGTCTGCTTGGGTTTTCTCTTGGTATTTCAGCTTCCTCCCATAGTCCAAAATCATGCTTTTTTTTAGGTGGACTGATTCCAAAATGATCATCAAAGTGCATGTGAGCATGCATGATTATTTGTCTTGTCTTTCTGTGGCCCAGTGGTCGGTCTGTCCAGACTGTAGTTTGTGCAGATTTCTGCATGAAACCTCTCTGTACTACATCTCTCAAGTGTGAAAGTGTCTCTTTGTTGAAGAGCTCCATGGATACAGTCTGCCATCATGTGGCTGAACTGGGCATGTGCACAATACTCATTATATTAGTGAGGAAATAAAAAAAAACTTTGATTTATTCACCTTCACCTCCATCTCAAAGATCTAAGCTCTTCCAGAATAAATTATGTAACCAGTTGGTTTTATGCAACCCCTGAAGAAAACTATAAAAACATTAAAGCACTTTTAACTTACAGTTCATCTACAGTTGTGGCCTCTGAGAAAGCAACTGTAAACATGAAATGAAGCTAACAAATGAGGGAAGGCAGCTTTCATATTGACAGTAGGTCTGCAGAAAGGTAAAGCAGCATTCCATATACTATACTGGTTACTGCCCAGTTCTGAGACTTAAAAAGGCTCCACATGAATACAAACAATATCTGGCAACTTGTCACAAAACTGACTCTTAATTGTGTAGAAATATAAACACACAGTGTTTATAAACATACAGTGATTTACAAGACAGTTTATGTTTCTTGAAGAAATAAATCACTGTTGTATCTTAGAGGGTTTATATGCTCATACTTGATATGATGCTGGGAACTTCATAACAGCTGGAGCTTGGAAGAACTGTTAGAGGCTTCAAACGTGGGGACGGCCAGCAGGACCAGCAGGACCAGCAGGGCCAGCTTCAGGGCCTGCTTCAGGGCCAGCAGGGCCAGCTTCAGGGCCTGCTTCAGGGCCAGCAGGGCCTGCTTCAGGGCCAGCTTCAGGGCCAGCAGGACCAGCTTCAGGGCCTGCTTCAGGGCCAGCAGGGCCTGCTTCAGGGCCAGCTTCAGGGCCAGCTTCAGGGCCTGCTTCAGGGCCAGCAGGGCCTGCTTCAGGGCCTGCTTCAGGGCCTGCTTCAGGGCCTGCTTCAGGGCCTGCTTCAGGGCCAGCAGGGCCTGCTTCAGGGCCAGCAGGACCAGCTTCAGGGCCAGCTTCAGGGCCAGCTTCAGGGCCTGCTTCAGGGCCTGCTTCAGGGCCTGCTTCAGGACCAGCAGGGCCAGCTTCAGGGCCTGCTTCAGACTGGTTGAGGCTACTTGGCTGCAAAGAGTTGGATTTAATAATGTGATTTAAGGAATTGTGAGAGTTTGTCATTAACACGTCTCTCAGGCTGTAGTTGATTTCACTCCCTTTCTCGTATAAAAAGTTCTCTCTGCAGAACAGATGTTCCCCCATGGTTCCATGCTGTGGTCTTACATGTGCTGGTGTCCCTTCATCAAGCATCCTGACTGCTCTGCTGTATATTATAATGCATTTGCTCCATCTCTCCCTTATTTAACATCTTTGTTTGTGAGCTCTTGCTTGACCACATGATGAAACAAGTCTTTGAGTCGTTATATCTTATATAAAGTATATTCTGCTATCGTAAATGATTTGGATTGAAGTGCTGCCTGAAGTTTTGTCTCTTTTAAACTCAGCCAAAACTTTTCTATGATTGTAACAGGTGGACCTGTTTCATATACGGATCAATATGTTTTTTTTTTTTTTTTAACGATAAGACGCATTAGCTGTACGCTGCATATAATTTCTGGGTTCTCACAGGCAGATCTTCTGTCTGCTGCTCCAGGACAATCTCTATATCCTGAATTTTTTTTTTTTTGTTACTGCAGCAGCCATTCATTATGGAGCATTTTATGTAGAAACGTAATTTGACTTGACTGATTAAACTCATAATCTGACTTGATCATCTGCTCATGCACATGCTCACTGGAGTTTTAGCTCAAGTAAAAATTAAAAATTTAGTAGTTTGGTGATTTTGTGTCACCAGGATGGAAAGCTGAAGGTTTTTATAAACTTAGTTTCAGTTATGTACTGCATGACAGATGTAGATTTTTATTTAAGCTGATTCACATTTTCAGAAAATTAAAGTCCTCATGAAATGCCCCAGGAAGTGCTGTTTGCATGCTTATTGCACGATTTATTCCAAACAACGTTGCTTTACATTGATTTTAATCACTTTGATTTGAAATTTCCAAGGACACGACATAAATTTAACATAAGCTTCCAAAGTTCAATATTATTATTTATCAAAAAAGCTGCAATATTTAGTAAAATAGAGGGGAAAAAAAAGGAAATTGCAACAACTCTCAGGTCTCGCATCACTCAACATAAAATGTTCAAAATGGACAGATATCTGCTCACAATGCATCATGGGTAACCAAAACCTGTTTGCACAACATCACTGGACCAACCTTCTTATTGGTTCTTGGGGGACGTGGGACCTGTCAGGGGTGCCAGCTAGTGCATTGTGCACACCAGCGGGCCCAGGGGGTGCTGGGTGGTTGGGTTGGTCTGGACCTATGGTGCCCCAGAGCTGGGCCTTGTGGGTCTCCCCGTTACTGGGATCATTAATATTGGTCCTGTACCTGTCTGGCTCAATTCAGCCACATGGATGGGGATCCCAGGTTGATGGTCTGGGTGGGGGCGCCCTTCAGTTCTGGTGGTGGTCCCCTAATGTGGCTGCCGTCCCTCGAGCTGCCCCCACTCTGTTCCCATGTGTCATCCCTGCATGCCTGGCTGCTCAGGGCTGGCTGGGTGGGTGGGGTGGGGGCCACTGCCTCGCTACTTAGCTGAAGTGCTAACAGCTAGCCATTGGCTAAGCTCACTGTCAATCAGAAGACAATTATACATAAATTTATTATTATTATACTTTTAGCTTATGTTGTCCAAAAAAAAAAAAATCACTAATTGTACTAATTCTTTTTTTATTTTAATCTGGCTGGTAATTTTATTTCTCCCCCAAATATGAAGACTTTGTGTCCAGTGTGACGTCACCTCTGACTCTCGGTCTTATTCATTCCACCTATGACTGTTGCTTTGTCCTGCAGACATCCGCCAACAGGAAGCAGGTGGAGAACATGGCCAAGAAGAAGCTGGACAACCTGATGAAGGAGTCCAAGATCCGGGACAGAGAGGACCCAGACAGCTTCACCATCGCAGCCCTCCCTCCTGCTGAGAAGCCTGCAGAGAAAACGGGCAGCAAGGTAACCACGGTCTGGGAGTTCACCTGTCGAGATTAAACATTAAAGGCACAATGTGGAGTTCGTACTGAAACTAGCGATACTTGTGTCACACGTTGGATCTTGAGAAGATGGAACATTTGGATTGATCGTGTGGGTTAAATCTAGTTTAATCCTTCTTGACACTCACCTGCAGTAGTAATGGAACATTCATTAAATGTCAAAGTCCAGCAAAAGCAAGAAGGAAAAAAACGACGTTTCCCTGCACTGACATTAATGGAAGGTTCGTTTAATGCTTTCTTTTTTGAAGTCTTTGATAAACTTGGCGCTGCAGTGGACGTTAACAGTTTGCTTTTGCTTTATGACAATCTTAAATATATTTGAACACGTCTGGCGGCCAGCAGGTTCAGTGCCTTACAGCTGACTGAAAGGGCGTCATTCTCATCCATGCAGTTATTGATAAACTCACCAAGGGAAGGTTGGTGCTTAATATCAAAGCATCCAGGCCACTTTTTTCTTTTTAAACCAGTAATCTGTTAAATGCAGTTTTTAATGATGCTGAAAATTTAACTATTAACGATATGCAACAAAGAAACACTTTTAAAAAAAAAAAGCCTGAAGGGCAGCGAGCTGGTTTCAGATACTGGACAGTTTCTTCCAGAGTTTATTGATCGCAGTAAACTCTGACGTTGAAGCTGTTCTGGTAGAAATGGATCTTATATTTGGCTGTTTTTAGCTTCTTGAAGGAAGAAATATGACAAACAAGCATTTTTTTTTTCAAGAGCGTTAGTTTCATTCACGAAATACTAATATTTTTGATGACAGACAGACGTGACGTCCTTATTCCGCATAGCTCTGGGAGAGTAACAGTATTTTCTTTATTATATTTTGTTTTATTTGTAAATGTCACAATCTAATTTCATTCTGCCTTCCTGCATTTTCTTTTTTGATTTGCTGCAGATTCTCTCCAGGGGAAACTGTTCTAGTTTTAAAAGAATCAGTTCAATTCAGTTTTATTCATTCATTCATTCATTCATTCATTCATTCATTTTATTTATTTATTTATTTATTTATTTATTTATTTATTTATTTATTTATTTATTTATTTATTTATTTATTTGGGAGGGTAATGGTTATCGCTGGTGCCTCTTGATAGAACGTGCCAGTCGAAGTGTATTTATTGTGTGGAGCCAGCTGATGGCTGTTCTTTCACCTGAATTCTGCTTAAAGTCCGTCTCAGAAGAGTTGTTGTCTCTGCCGTCAGGGTAAGAGTGATGATGGGACGGACACGGCAGACGAAGCGAACCCCAGCAGCACCAAACGTTCAAGCCGTTCCTTCATTGGCAGCTTCTCCAAACGCAAGGTCGGCCATTTTCATTCTCTACGTTACAGTTTCATGCATGTTCCTCTGCTTGGTCTGGTCATGAGATGAACAAATGAGGCATAATCTTTCAGATTTATTTAAGATCAGTCCCTTCAAAATCTCTCCATCTGCTTCTTCATCTGTCACTTCATGAGTACTGAGTAGTTTTGCCTTCGTCTTACTCCTTTTTTTTAGTTATTCCTGTTCAGGTTATTCGTGTCATCAGTTGTCCAAAGATGGCTGATCTGCCTTCTAAGATGCATTTTTCTAAGGTGGATACATTGGTTTACCATATATAATCAAAGTTTGTAAGAGAAGTGAACTAGATTTGACTAATTTGGTGAAGGTAGAAAATACTTTTCTCTTTTTTTAGTAAATTTACTCTTTATTTTATTTCATTAACTCTGTTATCTTAAGCTTTGGACTTGAAGAATATTTGATACTTTAGATGTTACTCTTCAACATGGCAACAAATATTACCACCAATATTAGAAATGTTGCAGATGTTCTTTCTGAGAGCTGCTCATTTTGAAGAAAAAGCTTTCTCTTTGTTTGATCTGTGAATCTGCATCTGCAGAAGAAGTCGTCCAAGCTCAAGAAGATGTCCAGCTTTGAGGACACGGACACGGACCAGGAGAGCACGAGCAGCGCCTCTCGTGCCCCGTTGCACCACAGCAAGTACGCCTCGCTCCAGTAAACACTCAGAAGCACAAACGGTGCAGCTATCACTAAGACTGGGACGCTTTTGTCATAACACCATGAAACAGTCCAAATGAAGCAAAATAAATAAATAAAAAAGATACATGGAACCACATTGATGCGCTAAACTGACTACAGCGAACGTTAGGCAGATATCCATGATCTTAATCATGTCTTTTCATCGTTGGAGCAAGTTTACCAGATGTCTCTAACTGGGACGTTCCTCACCCACCACGATCCCTAAGATACTGCTGATGGAAGTCCAGTTTTTCCAGTTTTAATTAACTGTCGACGTTGACGCTGATTCAAACGACCGCTGTTTACCATCCAGACCACAGCGTCTCAGCTTTCCGTCATTGTGTTGACTCTTCAGAGACTCTACAAGGACACACTGATCTGATTGGCTCCCCAGAAATGACCTCCAGTGGAGGGTAGCTAGACAGACCTGTTGAGCAGATCTGTAGGCGCTACATCTAGCTTTCTAGGCTACGCATGTCCTGATTTATGTTTCTATAAATATATTTGTTGTTGTTTTTGTCACTTTTATAATTGCTGCGTTTTTTTGTTGTTGTTGTTTTTATTAACCCACAGAAAGAAGAAAACCATGAAGCTTTCCAGAGCTCTGTCTGATCTGGTCAAATACACGCGCTCTGTGGGTTTCTATGACATAGAGGCTCAAGGTGAGCAGCTCTGGTCTCTCTGGACCCGTTTTACCTTTCTGATGCACAGATGCAGTGATGGCAGTTTCCTTCGTTAAATAATCACAGATATTCATAAATGTATGTTGTGTGTGTTTGTATATGAGCAGTTGGCTTCTCAGAGAAGAAGCAACAGAAAATCAGACTCTCAGAATGTTGCGTTTGTGTTACCTGCTTCTGTCAAACAAGCTGAAATGATTCACCGTCTCACCACTTGATAGAATCTGATGGAACTATATAAAAACAGTGATTAAGGGGGCTTTCACACCTACACCATTTGGTCCACTTAAAGCGGACTGGACTCCGGAACACCTGCA
Source organism: Arrhamphus sclerolepis (assembly GCA_037176975.1). Classification (NCBI taxonomy): domain Eukaryota; kingdom Metazoa; phylum Chordata; class Actinopteri; order Beloniformes; family Hemiramphidae; genus Arrhamphus; species Arrhamphus sclerolepis. The sequence goes on along the minus strand of JBAMYA010000022.1, from coordinate 18,303,328 downwards.
AGTGCGGTTTGTTTGGGCTGGTGTGAAAGCGGACCAGTTTAATTTGGTCCGAACTAAAGAACCGTACCGAGACCAGTTTCAGGAGGTGGTCTCGGTACGGCTCCATGTGGACTCCGGTTCGGTTCGCTGCTGGTGAGAACGCTGCCCGGCCTCGATTCGGACCTACGCTGGTACATGCGTAGCTCTTTGGTCACCCGAAGCTTCCGTAGCAGCCGGGTGTGTTTTTGGAAGCATGAAATTTCTCCGCACGAGTTTGTTTTGGAGCCGACGCTGGTGATGGTGTTCAACAACACGTCTTCTCCGCTCCAGAAACAACCGCAGAGTTCTCGTTTCATAATAGAACAGCAGCAGTTTTTATGCTGCACAAAGCAACGATCATAATACACAGCTGCAAACACCAGCAGCAGAGCACAGTTCGTTAAGAAATAAACAAACGGCATAATGTTTTTGTTTTTTTCCGGGATTTTTCCCTCTTCACACGCTGCACCAATCAGCTTTCATCTACATCACCCAAAAACACAGTATTTTGTGAACAGCGCCGCCACATGAGTGGCATCGACAGCGGTTGGTTTGTTTTTCAAAAACACTGGTGTGAATGTGAACCGAACTAGTTGAGAACTGCAACATTGTAACAAGTTTTGGGCCCAATCGAACAACTGTACCAGACCAACAGGTGTGAAAGCTCCCTTAATCTTAAAGATGCCATATATATCCAAGTGTTCACCATTTAAAAGTTTGTCAGTTTTTTTTGTGAGGTTGATGGTGTTTTTTGTTTTTTTTTCTACTGATTGTGCCCACTGCTGTGGAAATAAACTGGTTAATCTCCAGTTTAGTTTCAGCAGGTTCAGATCTGTGGATTTCATTGATTCTGCCGATGAACGTAAGTCTTTGTCGGTTGCAGACAGCTGCAGCTGGCAGGTGTCGTCGCTGAGCGAGACCAAAGCACACCAGCTGATGCAGCAGAAAGCTGCAGGCTTCATCCAGTTCAACCAGCGGCAGCTCTCCCGCATCTACCCTTCGTCGTACCGCGTGGACTCCTCCAACTTCAACCCCCAGCCCTTCTGGAGCTCTGGCTGCCAGTTGGGTATGTGCTTTTACCCTGCTCACAGCTTCACAGCACAGCTTCTCCACAGTTACTGAGAACATTGAGGAAATGAATGTGAAATATTTTGATTTCAGTCGCGCTCAACTACCAGTCTGAGGGCCGCGTCCTTCAGCTCAACAGAGCCAAGTTCTACAGCAACGGCAACTGTGGCTACATCCTCAAACCGTCCTGCATGTGTGAAGGTCTGTCCAGGAACCCTCCACAGATTGTTTTTCTTTTAAGCTGTCTGTTTTCAGCAGTCTCACACATCTTAGATGAGCATAGCCAATAAAAGACTGAAGTACAGATGTGACTCTGAAATATGAAGATGTCTTCTGTAAAATATTTAAAGTTCCTCAGTCATAAAATGGTTGCAACAAGTTGAGGGTCACAGGTAAACGGTATATGCCTCTCTTTTATCAACCTCAGGTGCTTTTAACCCAAACTCAGAGGACCCTATACCAGGTAGGATGAAGAAGCAGCTGGTGCTGAAGATAATCAGTGGACAACAGCTGCCTAAACCCAAAGATTCAATGCTGGGAGACCGAGGAGAGGTGGGGTGGTTTATGGTTATTTTTATTTAAAGTAGCAGTTAAACGCACTGTAATACCAAACTAAGTGCATTCCTCTTCAGTGTTTCTTGATGCTCGCTGTCAGGAAGAGCTGCTCTGTGTGGTGCAGTCCCTTACGTGACATGCGATGTTTTCCTTTCAGATCATTGATCCTTTCGTGGAGGTGGAGGTCATCGGCCTCCCGGTGGACTGCTGCAAAGAGCAGACCAGAGTGGTGGACGATAACGGTGAGGTTCTAGTTATTATGAAACGGGAATCAAATCTGTCTCCTCATTAAAAAGTGTGACAAACAAAATTAATGTGTGGTCTTCATGTAAATAAGACTAAGCTCTGTTAAAGGTGGGTGTTCTGCAAACGCACGACTTCAGTCAGTTTAGGATCTGTACTTTTAATGCAATGACTCCATCTTGTTTTTGAATCTTTTTGATTTATTTCTTTATTTTTTGGGGAAGGGGGTGATTTAAATATTTTAAATCTTGGAGTACTTATGACTGAGGGTGGTTCCCTTTTATAGAACCTCTTATGGAACTTTTCTGCTTTGTCATCTAGAACTTTAGTTTACTGTCACACTACTTCTATATCTCAGGTGACTTGAGACTGGAAGGTTTTGTATTCAGTGGGTTTCCTATAGATAGAGGTGTAAATTGCCCCATAATGGATGCAGTTATCACCTTGTTTCCTTTAAAAGCTCGATGGCAGACACACCTGGGACTGATGGCACTGAAGAGTTTAATGTGGACAGATACGGTTGAAGCTAATGAGCTGGGACTAGCTTGGTTGTGGCATGTGATCTAAGTGTTGTCAGCCAGGAATGGCCTAAATACCTAAAGAAAATGCAGATTTGGTCATCGTTCAGTGGATATGTGGATCGTTTTAACAGCCATGTATAATGTCATCCGAGGTCAAACGTGGGACAAAAACAGAAAGAGGAAACGTACAACAGCCAAACACTTGAGGCCCGCTAGATTGTGCTGGTGTGTCAGTGTCTCTTTCTGTTATGCGGACTGAAGGCTTAGATGCTTGTTTGTAAATTGACAGCTGTCTTTGACGGTTTCCTCGTCTGATCCTCCTGGGAGGATGTCACTCAGCGTTTAGTTTAATGAATGTGTCGTGTAGTGTGTGATGCATTTGGAGGCGGAGTGCAGCTGAAGCGCTGACGTTTATGTGAGTGGAGCTGTGGTTTCTTTGTCGGGTGATTTATGCATGTGCATTGTCTTAATGTCATTGTTTTATACTGTATGTGCTGAGCTGCCTGAATGTGTTCTGATGTATAATTGATGAGCTCAGCACAGAGGAAAAAGTGCAAAGGCAGCACCTGACAGTCTGCTGTCTTTGCCTCCCACAAACTTTGAATAATTGATGAGTGCTGAGCTCCTGCTCTGATTCTCTTCTGGTCTGTCTTCTCTGGTCTGTCTGAATTGTTTTCTCTCTCTCTGTTTTTCTGCATATCATCTCCTTATTTGTCCTCCTCCATTCTTTGCTTTCTGACTCAACTTGACCTCTCATCCACTGTCCTCTCCCTCCTCACCCACTTCCTCCCTTCCACCTCCTCCTCTGACCTCTCTGGGGACGATTTCTCAGGGTTCAACCCGATGTGGGAGGAGACTCTGGTTTTTACAGTCCACATGCCGGAGCTGGCCCTGGTGCGTTTCCTCGTGTGGGATCATGACCCCATCGGCCAGGACTTCATCGGGCAGCGCACAATAGCCTTCAACAGCATGATGCCAGGTAAGACGCCATGAGGCACCTGGTTTTAGAGAAAACCAGCTTCACTTTCCTTTAGTGACCTCTAAAAACCTTTTTCAGTCCAGTAATGAAATGACTTTTCTTGGAGAAAGAGTCAACAATGTAGGTTTATTAAAAGTCAGCCTTCTTTAATATGATTTATTTATACTTTCTTCTCTTTCTCAAATGTCCAGCTTCCTCTGGGATGCTTCTAAGATCAATATTGTGCCATTTTAACTGACTAGTTTGACACATTTTTGGAAATAGGGGGCATATGTTTTAGAACAATTATGTTAAAACATCAGTTTCAGTTGGGGTTTAAGTAATATTTGCTAACTTTTACATCAGCTAGGTGTGCTATTCCTCCATCTCAGTAAAAACCAGCAAGTAACTGGTACATGGGTGTTACTTTACATTGTTGTCACACATCTACAACGTAACTAGCTCACAGAGCTACACTGGAAAGTAACGATAGAGGAAAATAACTGAGCAAGAGACTAAACAAGGTTAAATCTTTGATAGTATTCTTAAGTAATTAAATCTCTTTGCCTGTAGAGGAACTGAGCTGAAATGGTAAAATTTCCTCTGGTCTGGTAAAAGCCGTGTCAACAGTTTGTGTGATATGCTTAATGTGCAAAGTTATACAACAGAGGATGGTTACTTCTCTTGCAACATAACTGACATTAATCCAACTTCATATTGAAGTCACAATGACAACTAAAGAAAGAAATGAGGCGAATCAAAATGTGTGGTGCTTTTCTGCTGCAACAAGAAAACGCACCGAAACATGAATCCTGATGAAACTGAAGCTGAAACATTGAGACTACGGGCTTTACGAGTTGAGGTGTTTGTTTCATGCACTCATCATGGTTCATCTGTGGCGTGTTTTGAATGCAGGTTATCGACACGTGTACTTGGAAGGTATGGAGGAAGCTTCCATCTTTGTTCATGTGGCTGTGAATGACATCACTGGTAAGGTAGGTACCACCGAGGAAGCCGGATGAAAATCTGTGAAAATCCCTCACCTTTGCTCTGCAAGATAAACATAAAGACAGCATTATTCTGTTTCGAGATAATGGAAATGTACCCAAGTTCTTAAGGTAGTGAAGCCTTTGCAACAACCAGCGCTTTGGGACTTATTTGCTGAGTGTCACAGTTCTGTGACAAAGACGTCCAAGACAGTAAACTGGTGAGAGAGTGCAGTTCCCTGGACTCTTTGCTAATCCTTGTATTTTAGATTATAAAACCCCGGACGAGTCTGTAAATTGTGTGAGATGTTCTGACTTTTAAACTTATTTTACAAACCTCTTCTGTTGGGGAGGGGTTTTGAAGGCCAAGCTGAAGCACAGCAGAGAGGGAGGAGCCTACAACAAAGTTCTGTTTTATCTCCAAATACCAGCTGGGAATTTTGTGTATTTTTGGGTCAGTTGGGTCAACAGCATAAAATATGGTTTAATAATTCTGCTGAGCTTTGTCCAATCAATTTTATGCGTTTCTCCATATGCACACGTGTCTGTTCTTGTGTACTTGTGAAATGTCATCAATCGCAGCCGAAGGTCAAAGTCCTCATGTAGACGGGGACAGTCAAAATCCCCAGATGTGCTCTTGTGCCAGCTGTTTTATAGAGGATGCATCTAGTCGTGACTTGTGTAGGCTTAAGACAGCAAAGTATCCCAGAATTCATTTCAGTGCAATGCAGTTCATATAGCGCATATTACAATACAGTAAAAAAAACAACAAAAAAAACATTTAGCCAAACTGTGGCAAGGAAAAAAACTCCATTTAGGGGAAGACGCTGGAACATAAGGGAGGACCCTCCTGCCGAAGGTCATCTGGGTAAAGGAAGAGAGTGGAGACAGGACAGACAGAGACGAGAGGGACAGATATATATAAAGATGTAGGCTGCAGTCACTGAGGTGGTCAGAGGGAAGGACTGCAGGTCAGCCATGTTGGTTTGTGTCCTACAAAGAGAACCAGTGAGGTGGTCAGAGCTGGAACTGTTGGGGTCATGTTGGTGTCCCCCTGCAGCGTAGACCTGTAGCTCAGGACGAGCCTGCTCTGGTCTTGGCTTTAGTAGCTACGACTACTGGTCCTAAAACACTATTGCTTAGACTAACTATAGTCTTTATGCAGCAGAACTTCTGTGTATTAAAGTTCAGCTGTATTAAGCTGCTGTTCCACTTGCAGAAAGACAGAACCGCTTCCTCTGAAGTCCAGTCCCCTAATTCGTAATTGTCTAGCGTGAACTTCCAAGTACACAAGTCCAGACTCGTACATGGAATTGGGAAACCGCTTCTGGCTGTTTGTGTTTTTTTTGTTTTTCTTTTATTGTTGTTTTTAATCATATTCTTGGCCTTTAACTGCAGCAGTGTCTGCAGTTACCAGTCAGGTTTTCACTGGATTTGTTTTCAGCTGCGCTATAATGTTTCCAGCCGTGCTGTCAGTGACCGCTCTGTTCATTTGTCCTTGCTTTGAACTTCCTCTTTCTCAGCTGTCTGTGTGCTTCCTGTTGTGATTTCTGACTTAACCCACTCCACCTTGTTTCTCTCTCTTTCATCCTCTCTCTGATTTCCATCCTCTCTCTGTGTCTGTCTGTGATTTCAGTGGACCCCTCTTTTATCAAACGCTCCACTTAGAGGCAGGAAGTTTTTAGGAGCCTTCAAGCTGCCGCTCAGAACCCAGGTGTAGTGAGACCCAGTTGGCATCTTGCATGAGCAACTCCGTCCACCTTATTTATATTCCACCAAGCACACACCCTTCTTGTCAGCCAGTAAAAGCAATAAAAACAAATGTAAGGCCAACTCATGTTGCACATGAGTTATAAAGGCTTGGCCTGCCTACATTTTCATCAACTCTGCAAGTAGATCCAATGTTGTCAACCAAAACTTACAACTACAGAGCGGGATAGTGAGGAATACCTCCAGGTTCCAGTGGTCTCTTCACAGTAGAACTTTTTTCTCAGTTTCAGTGATTCTACAGGGGTATAAGGAGATGGTACCTTCTCTTCATAAATCTGCCCTTAATGTTGTAATCAAATGAATTCAGGCATAAATTTTGGGTAAGTCACACCCCGCCCCACCAATTTTAGTCCTTTCTAGTTTTAGCACCATGTAGAATCAAATGACTAGACAACTGTTTGATGGATTGCTGAGAGTATTGATAAAAACCTTCAATGGAGTACTGGAGGAGGAGTTATAACAAGCATCTCACCTGCCCCCGAATAAGATGGAAATAAAGTTGATTTCAGAAGTTTAAACTTGTGCATTTCAACCTGCATTTCACTCACTCACTCACTGAACTACAGTTAGTTTTATCATCTTGTCTTTGTGTTTGCTGTTAGTAATAAGCCATCTTAACCAGTCACAGCAGTCGGACTAGTTGGATCTACTTCTTTGTCATCGTCTTGTCACGTTTTGATAACTAATATGGTTTTCAGTGTTAACAAGTCGCTGCTTTTCTTCTTCATGTTTCAGGATTAACTTCCAGAAAATGTATTTTATGTGCAGGATTTTTCCCAGAGGTAGAGATCTCTAACACATTTGTAATTGGGCATGAACAAACAAAACGTGAGTTTCCTTCAGGATGTTTTTGCTCATAGAAATGAAGGCTTGGACCAGTGCTCCCCAGTTCTGCTCTTTAAAGGCCACATGCGCTGAATGTTTAGATGATTCCCTGCTCCAACGCACCTGATTCAAACGAATGGTTCACCATCAGCTTTGGTGAAAGTCAGCACAAGTACGTTAATGTCTGTTTCACCTAAAAACATGAAGGGCAGTGGCCCCTGAGGGACCAGAATAGGAAATCACTGGCTCAGACTTTGAGTCCAACTTTACTAAAATTTGTCGGGCTTGGATGATGATTGGACATAAATCATAAGCAAAACCTGTTTGCGGTTTTGCGGTAAATTGCTGTGCTAGCATATAAGCCCAATGAGAGCTGCACTTAAACACTCACATGTCCCCCACAAAAACCTCCTGAACCGTCGGGACATAGCACCTCTCTAGCAAAAAGTTAGCGTTTGCGATTTTCTATCTGAAAGTTCATGTAGACTCTGGCGTGTTTAAAAACAGGTTCTCTGTCTTTTGCCTTTGGGAAATTCCCTGTTCTGAACATCACTCCACTAAAGCAGGATCTGGTTTGGCATCTCTGGTCCAGTTCAATGTAACCGGTAAAAATGTTAAAGGCAGCTTAAAAGTCATCATTTTCATTGTCTGAATGTCTTCACCTGATCTTTGTAGCCTTTAACATTCAACATTCAAGAGGTCTTACTGTCATATGCACAGCATAACGAGCCCTTAGACTGTACAGTGAAATTCTTGCTGCTATCCATCCCTCTAGAGTAGAGTGTAAAAGATTAAAAAGGTATGTTCAAGTATTTTAATAGTTACTGACAGTGACTGGAAAAGGAAACTATTTACAGATGGGTGACATGTTGGGTCGCTATGTTCAGTATTGTATGCACCGTATACATAGCAGTGGTAGCTGGGCAAAGTGCATGTACTGTTTATTAAACATGTACATTTTAGCTTATTGCAGATACAGTTTGAGCAGGGACTGTAGTAATGAAGCAGGAAGAGGTGGTAGCAGCTTGGAGCAGTGATTTGTAGTTTATGTTGGCTGTCGTAAACACGGCGTCATTAGCAGGTAGCCGCTAACATGCTAGTGCACTGATGTCTCATTAGATACGTTGACATGGACACACATATTCTGAATAAATGGCTGATCAGAATCAAAATGTGTCATGTAAACACGCCAATTGGAAGGTTCTGATCAGATTCAGCTCAATCGGAAAGAAACTGTGATCAGATTGAGGTGTGGCTTATGCCGATCCTTATTCCAGAACGGCGCACAAGTGCACATTTCTTCAGATTGTGATTTTCTGTTCTACGTCGACTTGACACATTTACGGCTACTGTGCCTCACGTGTACTGTCCATTTAAAATCAATACCAACGCTAAAACGGCGAGAAGAAGCCATATGACGTCTGCTACGATGGCCGCCATCACTGTTTTACCAAGTGATACCAGAAAACAGAGACCTGTAAATTAATGTTAACGAGGTACAAGCTCAGCTAAACTAATTTTTCAGTCACCTCCTGTGCAAACAAGAGACCAATTAATCTGAATCTTCTATGGCAGACCTCCCTTTTCACATACGTATCCTTCATCCTGAAAGTTTTGCAGCATTTTTACACATCTCCTGTTTTTGTTGCTTTGTGTTTTGTCTTTTTACTTCTGTGTTCCCTCTTTTTTGATTTATTAGTAAGTAGTGTCAGAATATCAAGTTTTAACTTGGTTGGAAATGATTGAAAACGTTGTACTTGACTGAGACAGTCGGAGGAGCTCGATGTTTATTTTTGACAGAGCTTCCAGCATTTTCCCCCCTAATATTGTCCTGCTGAGACTGCAGCTGCTGTGTGCAGATGTGCAGGTGCTCAAGTGCCTTCACACTTTGAATCCAGTTGGAATTCAAAGCTGGGCAGCATGTGTTACAGCTGAATGATCATGTGGTACAGCAACATATAGATGATCATTCAAGGATGTCACTGGAAATGTCTTTGGTAAATACACTTACCTGGAATTTACTTTTTAAGCATGCTCACTGTGCAAAAGCTGCTTGTGTGTTATTGGAATAATACAGTGTGGACTATAACAAGTATTTTTCTTGCCTCTGACTCATTTTTGTTCAAGATCTCCTTTGTGTGTGTGCTATGCTGATGCTTTGTTTCGTTTTTTCTTCTTTTGTTAGGCCAGGGTAGCCAGCGGCATAAAAGGGCTGTTTCACAGAAACCCAAAGCAGGCTTCCCTGGACAGCCATGCTGCTGTACAGCACAACCGTAGGCACCCGTTTGGAGCCCACCTCCTGCGCCGCACTGCCAGCGCACCCACCAGAGGCCAGTCCAAAATTAGGAAGGGCTTTCCAGAGATTCCCATTGACACCAAGGACTACAGCTCAGAGGGTGCCAGCGAGGAACAAGAGTCGGAGGACAGGGACAAGGCCGCTGCTGCCGCCTCTTACAAGTTCACACCACCACAACATCGCAATGGGAATTCACATGCATCCCATCCAACCAAAGGCACATGGGACCACCCTGACACAAATGGAGCTTTTCACCCAGAGGAGGGTAAAGGTAAGAGCTCTCGTTTTGATCAGCGTCGTCCCATGAGTGAACCTCTGAAACGCGCCAGTCGTCTCCGTTTTCATGACCCGCTGGACATGAAGCCAGGGGTGTTTGCCCGCGTGGCACTTAATAGTTCAGGCAGGGTGGGGATGTCCTCCAACTGCATCTCCTGTATGATTGGCTCTAAAGAGAGTCCAGAGGGTGAAAGAAAGGGTCAGGTTGAGGAAACGCAGGAATGCACGTTCAGAAGAGCCGACGGGGGGAGACAGGGAAGAAGTAAGCAGTCCTCGTCCATCAAGGGACAAGCTGAGCCAGAACCTGTTGCCAAGCCTCAGCACCAAGCAGACTTGCAGCAGTCTCCCCTCAAACCCAAGCCTGGCACGGAGGACCAGTTTCAGTGCTCGCCCCAGGCTCTCCTTCGAACTCTCCCTTTCCCCAGATCTAAAGCCAGGCAAACTCTGGGTCCCCAGCACTTCCGACCTCAGACTGACACATCGCACAAGACCCCCCGGTCCTGCAGCGTTCCCCGTAAACGTTCCCCCAATGCCGTGACGCCAGCACCAAGCTTCACACCTGACTGTAGGACCAACCTCTGTTGGCAGCAGCAAACACCCCCCAACTATGGTGCTGTCAGTGGCCCTTTGCTGACGTCGCTGACAAACGTTCACGTAAATGAAGCTCTCTTGCTCAGTGACAGCAGCAGCTGTGACAGCTTCGGCAGTCTGAGCAGCTTGGAGTCGCCTCCTATGCTGCCTCCACGATCGGTCCTCGACAACCGCAAGAGGGCTGCAGGCACCCTGCAGCGGGAGATGAACGCTTTGTTTGCCCAGAAAATGGAAGAGTTGCGCCACAAGTCCCCCATGTTTTTTGCTGGTAAGACATACCCGAGGAAGACATGGTGGTAGCCTGGTAGATGTTCAGCTGTAGCACGCAGTGATGGTAGTCAAGTAGAGTAGCTTAAAGGTCAGACGGGCTCCGGCTGTGTTTGTGTACGTTAGAAACCTCTTCAGCCCCATGTGGTCCTGATAGAATGAAGTCAAATCTAAACCCTGCCCCCATCTTCCCTTTGATATAGATTTCACCTGTAGTTTTTGTTCATCATAACGTTTACATTCTGATTGATTCTGGGTTTGTTTCTACCTGATGCTACAACACATGCTTGACAGATGAGAAAAGTGGTAAGTTTTTACCTTAAATGTAGTTCTCATTTTGATGAGTACTATGACGTGAATACTCGTCACAAAAAAGAGCTCAGATGCTACGTAGGTCTCCCTCCAAATGTGAAACAACACCGTGGCAAATAAAATGTGTGAAGCTCGAGGCCCAACGCAGCCGGCAGGCGTGCGAAGATAATCGCATAGTTATAACGAACATTCAAACTGCTCGTTTGATTTGGTGCTGACATCAAAAGTGGAGTAGATTTTAGAGCAGAATGTTGCTCATTTTTCTTAAAACTTTAGATTTTTTGTGAAATTTCCTAATTTTTTTTAAATAACAAATTTGTAATTTAAGGACAAAGTTACAGTTACAAGTTTGTAGCAAGTGTCATTGTTCAACAACAAATCTTAGTCTTATTTATTTTATTTTTTTTAGAAATCTTTTAGATTTTGCCATTTTAGTACAAAAGTCTAAATTTTCCTGATTAAAAAATGAATTTTGTGAAATTTTAAATTTTATGGAAAAAAACAAAAAAAACAATCAGTATTTGTCCTTTTTTACGACCAAGTTCAGGAACTAGCAGGAAATTTGATAACCGATTGATTGATTGAGGAAAATAAAGAATAACCGGCCCTTTAACGGTAACCATGGTGACAATGTGGCCCGAGATAAAATAGTTTTATACCCCTGATCTAGATATGGAAACAGATGAACTCCAACATACATTTGTTGGCATTTTGTCATTTTTATTGCACTTTTCAAATGCAGGAATAATCGTCTATTGCAGTCTTTGCTGCTTCATCTGCAGCAGGACTTTAATTCAGTTTTGGCTGTTAAATTAGATATAACTTTAGATAGATATATAGATATAATTTTATTGATGTCTGAAGGGAAATTCAAAAGAAAAACAATGAGACGGAGGCCGTAGCTGAACGATGAGCAGTTAAAGGCAGTCTGCCAAAGATGCAGCTGCGTTAAGCCAAGAGCCCAGAAAATGACCTGCATGCTGCAAGTACAGCTCAGTTTTTATCTGAAAACAAATAGTTTCTATAAAGTTGATGGACCATCCAGAGCTTGAAGGGAGAAAATCACACCAAAGAGGGTAAACTCCAACTTTATTTCAGTACTCTGTCCAGTATTTTACTCAGTATACCTCAGAGTTGTAGGTTTTCTTCAGTCTTTTTTTTTCCCAGTCGGGTCTTGGAGTCACGAGTTGCTGATGTTTGTGTTGCGCCCCCACAGATTCTTCCTCTCCGTTGGTCCCTCACATGACTGACATTTCAGGGGATTTGTGTTCTGATTGGACCCCAGCTGCTGCACCCTAGCCAACTCCCCTAAAGCCTTTATTTTATCATGTGACGGACATCATGTTTTCAGCTATAGAATAAAAAAAATCACATGATGGTTTTCATCAACAGAGGTGAAATCAAGTATGTTTTGGGAGTTGAAGTGAAAGATTTCTGGCCACATTAGAAGACTGAGCTCACATCTGTTTAGTCACAAGACTCTGGCAGATGTGTACGGTACTTCTTAAAGTTTATCATATGACTGCTCTTTGTCTCCAGATCGTTTTACTTTAAAATACTTGGAAAACAACATGCAACATCCTGCCTTGATAAGATGTGTTTTCTGTTCTAGATGCTTTTTTTCCCCCCTTGCCTCCATTCTCTCTCCACTCCTCCTTTCCAGTTTGGCTAAATTCATTTTTCCTCTTTGTCCCTTTTGCACGCTTTCTCTGTTCCTAGTGCAGAATTGAGAGGATGACCAGAGCCAGGTAAACATTCTGAACGCATGCAGCCGTTTAAATACGCTCTTCACCCATCACTGTCTCCACTGCCTGCTTCTCTCCTGACTTCTGCACATGTGACACCTGTGGGGCTTGAAATCAATGTTCTCTCCATTTCCACTCATTCTCAAATGCACCAGTTTAAAATGACACCAGTGGAACTTTTCTGTCCTCGTCACTGAATGAGGTACTGGGAAGATAAAAGTAAAAAACAGATAAGACCCTTCCTGCAACTTTGAGGCAGTACGTTTTTACAGCAAATAACGTAACTGAAGTGATTCTTTTATCGTCTCAGACAACACAAGTTAAAATTATACATGTCAAAATGTCTAATTTTGCACTCTAAGTCAAAATGTCACAATTTATGACTTCAATCTTTTTTTTTTTTTTTTTTTTTTTTTAAAGCTGACTTGATTTCATTTGTGATTTTACAGGGAAAAAATGTAATTTTTGTGTAAAGTCTCAATTTTATGATAAAAAGTTGAGATTTCCAAATAAGGCTATTTAACAACATTTCATTTTTGCTATTCACGATTACACGAGAACAATTTGTGATTTTAGTAAAGTTGAGTCTTTTAAAACCCTTAATTTTGTGATAAAAGTGAAATTTGAGAGACAAATTTATTTTTTCTTTATATAGTCCAGGAATTAGTGGGAAGTCTGACAACCTAGCTGGTTGAGGGAGAGAACCATCTAAGACCATGTAATGGTAACCATGGTAATGATGTTTTCCACAGTGCCGTGGAGTTTGACACCGCTGGTCTTGGTTGATTTGTGAATTTTGGTCAGTAATTTAGTTGGACAAAATATAAAATCTATTGGCAGTGCAGCTTCTTAAATTCAAAATTGAATTCCTGAAATCGTAATTCAATATAATTTAATGAAATAAAACGCATATTAACATTGTACGGAACAATGGTGGGGCTTTTCGTGACCTTGTTTTCATGGAAGAGCGCCACCAGTAGCTAATCATGAACAACAACTTCAGCTGGCTTTCCATTTGTACATATTTTGAGGAATAGGTCACTGCGTCGAGTTTTCCTGAACACCAAATGTTAAATGTATCCGTACGTTGTCTTCTGTCTCCTCTGGACTTTTACGGCAGCCCGGGTCCCACCACGTACTTTACTCAGCACTTCTGTTCCAGGTGTTGGTTTCGTTTTTTTCCGCAACCTTCACAAGAGTGAACTACTTCCGTCTTCCAGGGAACGGATCACACGTGTGCACTTCCTTCACCGCACTGGGACCTTAGTTGTGATTTCTGCTGACTCGTCACCTTTTTTCACAGACTTAAATTGCTGCCAGCTTGTAATTTTAATTTTTCATCCTACACAGGGTCTCGGGGACAAATCCGAGACTTACGCAACATTCATGATTCCGTAGGTTTTCAGTAAGGAGGTGATTAATGTACGAATGAAGCCCAAAGAATTCTGGGAACTGCTGGATGTATTTAAATTGTTTTACAATAGAAAACTGGTTTTAGTCTGAATTTTGCATGATAGCAGTTCTGCCAAATATCGATGCTGGTCTGGATCTCAGATCAGATCTCAGATGTTGGTAACTTCTAGAAGAAGAGTTAAAATCTTAATGAGCAGTTCTAAACATCACCACCTTTTCACGTTTACTTCATCAAACCAGTTGCAGAGTTGTTACAAAAATCATATTCACATTATCGAGACCTGAAGTACCTGCTGAAATGGGTGCTGGGAAATCCGTGTGTAGCATCAGTTTTTAATGGATTGATAAGGTCGTAATGCATGCAGTTTCCAAGGTAACGCATTGGTTTAGGGCATCCCTAAATTTCACGATAACCAGAAGGTAAAATCTGAAGAGAGCACGAATGGCGTCTCTGAAGGTAATCTATTGTTGTTGCCCTTTTCACAGACTGTTCCACACTGCAGAGACCAGCCATCCCTCCTCAGTATCCTGCACCGGTTGCAGAAGACACCAGTAGCAGCCATTTTATCTGCACTGCTTCCACTCCAGCTGAGAGACCTTCTTCACATCAGTTCACATCTGCACCACTGCACTCACCATCCACAGCAATAAATGCAGTTTCCCCACTGCCTCTCACTACAAGTGGGGGGGTTACCAGTCCCACCAAGGCCAGCAGAGAGCATAAGAAGATAGCTACCTTCTCCAGAAGCACATCTGCCCCTAATGAAGCAAAACCTTTCGCCCAAAACAACCAAACAAACAAAAGCACTCTTTCACCCACAAGGAGCAAAACTAACCAGGACGATCAAGAAACGATGACGGAAAAGAGAAGTGATGCAGAAGACTTGAGGTCAAGCTGCAAAGCAGAGCCTGCTGCAGCAGTGTCCACTGAAACCCCTGCAGTCCCACTAGTCCAGACCAGGAGAGCCCTCTTTAGCCCTCTAGCATCACACATACCAGTAAGGCGAGCAAAAAGTGAGGGTCATGTCCGGATGGATGTAGCCTTGGCTGGACAGTCAGCAGTACCAGAGGTCTTCACAGATGCTACCATGAATGACCGCCTTTGGAGCAAGCTGGAGCCTGGCAGCTATCGAGACAGTATGTCCTCCTCTTCTAGCATCTCATCGAGCGACACAGTCATCGACCTCTCTCTGCCTAACCTGGCCAGGAGGAGCCTCGTTCTTCTGCCCAACGGCAGCAAAGCATGCGAGCCTTCCTGGGTCAGCTGCCGGCACTCAGCACTGGTCTCTTACAATACGCTGCGAGTCAGCAAGAGTAAGTCAAACCCAAACCTTCAGCAGAGTGATTGTCCCAAAGATGAGCTGAAGCCACGTCCGCTGCAGCCACCTCAAGATGTTTCAGAAGACTCACCCAGCAGGCTGACTCAAAGGAGGCACACCTGGAGTCGACTTTACATGGAAGGACTCAAGCAGTCCTCAGCCAGAGCATCGCCCGCCTCAACTAAAGCCCCCCCAGCTACTTCTACCATGTCCAAAAGCCTTGGGGATCTGACCTCTGATGATATTTCCTGCAACTTCGACAGCAAGTACCGCAGCATTAGCCGCAGCTTCATCGTTAGGTCAACCAGAGATCAGCTCCGCAGAGGCAGTCCGCAGAAATCTCGACCGCATAGCGATCTGACGGAGCAGCTGCGTAAGCTGACCGACGTGGAGCCTCTGACCGCCAGTGACTTCGCTCCTGAAAACAGGCCTAAAGACTCGCAGGACGATTCAGTGGACGAGACCCTGGTACGAAGGACCTCGTCAAGGAGCCAGAGCAGGGTGAGGTACATCGCAAACAGGGCCAAAAAAGCCCAGGAGAGGCAGAGGCTCCAAGGTCTGGTCCAAGGCAGAAGTGCAAGCTTCAGGCTCGCTGGTACTGGAAGTCCTGTTTGCCCCATTGAGGAGAGGGGGAACCCTGAGGGGGCCTGTTGCGTGGCTCATAGTCCCTGCAGCGGCCTGGACCTGCTGAGTCAGCTAACCCCATTAGAATCTTCCTCCCCCGTACCACCCCACTCCTCCCAGGACCCCGAAAACAGTGATTTCTTTTTCAGACTCAAACTCTGAGAACTGGCTGACTTGGAACTGAGTGTGAGAAACACAGCTAGAAACTGGTTTGGAAAACATTTGTTTTCCTACACTTCAATTTGTGTTTTTGTTTTTCTGTTTTGTTTTTTTATTCTAGAAAAAAAAGTTGCATATGCAGGTCATTTCATAGCAGACTGGTCCACAGCACTCAGATTACTTTCCATCAACAATCTGTTCTACATCTTAAAGTTGAGCCAGATTCAGTCTTTCGACCTGTACAGGCAGAACACATGAGTTGCCTTTCCACTGCTGTAACTGCTGGAAACCACCCCCACCAGTGTTCCTCCTGATTCTTCACGCTCCCATCGTAGCTTAAAATCTGAACTTGTGAGATGACATCATGATGTTGTGAAGCCAGTTTAAAGAACAAAACGGTTCAAGTTGTGAATGTAACTACAGATCTGTGCAACCATAGCAGCAAAGAAATGGAGATGATTACTGCAAGGTTGGTGCCACCACCAGGAGAACATCCTGAGAACATCCCTGTCAGATGCCCAGCAGCTGCAGATCCTCAGAAGAAAGAAAACGCCGAGTGCTCTGAAACCTCCCAGCGGTTTCTGCAGTTCTTCCAGAGGAACTGGCACAGCTCCGTCACCGTTTGCACCATGTCGGTTAGTGAAGCGTACCACAAACCCGTACGCCGTTCGTGTCATCTACACTTGTGTTTTGTTTTTGGGAGCATCACCTGAGCTCACAGTAGCAATAGACCATAATTAGAGGACAGGATTTTTAATTTTTATTTACTTGAACTGTAATGATATATTTTTTTAACTGTTGAAAATTAGATGCTTCGTGCCCAGACGTCATTATTATTATTATTATTATTATTATTATTATTATTATTATTATTATTATTGGTCCATGCATCCACTAGCAATATTTTGAAAATAATGGTGCGCTGTCTTTGAAGAATGCTCGTCTCACGTCTTTGCTGGCGACAGAATGAGTTAATTCCTACAATGCAGGACTGAAGGTGTTACTATAAATATTCTTTGTGTAGTGGTTATGTTGTAATTTGACTGAGCTGCCAATATTTTGCTAACTTCCTAACCTGCGGCATGTCACAGCACTGGGATCCTGTACTTCGAAGCAACCGTTTCCACCGTTGGAATACTCCGTACGTTGTTTAGCCGTCTTACGTCGACTGCATGCCTTTTATGCACTGTAATGACTCTCGAGGCCGTGCTTTATTTTACAGAACATTTTATATGAAGATTTATGATTCCAAGCTTCTTTTTTGGGACAGCGTCGTGGTGGTCTGCAGGGCATCATGTCTGTGGTGTTGTTCATCTGTGATAATAAAAAACCGAGATGGGAATGACCGTTGTTGAAGCACGTTTGTTGACCAGCTGTACCGTTCGCCCTGCCGTCCGAGTTCGTTGTGCAAACTTTTAAGGACATTATTGAATTGAAAACGATGTGTAATTATGACATAAATAAATCTTAAATCAATATCGCTGAACGTTTCATGGCTCCTTTTTTTCATTTGCACTTGAGCTGAGTTCACAAACAGACGCACCTCTAAGAAACCAGTTGAAGTGAGTCTTACACAAACTGACATGTCGGAGCCTTTGGCCGCTCTGCTCGCTGCTCTAATTACGGACCCGGCTTGGGTCTGTGTTTACCAGCCATCACCTCTCTCAGCCTCTCGGACGGGTTGGGGAGTGGACTATAAAAAGAAAAATCTGACCCCCTGCAGGAATATGGGCTGATCCAGAACAAAGACATGAGGCAACACAAAAGAAGACAAGCTCACTAAGTCGTTAACAGAACAGACGTTTTCAGCCCATGTTCGCCACCCGGGGTTTTCATTATCCACTTTAACATGTTTAAGGTTTAAATCCAGTCACGGGAATTACTTGCTGATTGATCATTTGCAAATTTATTCAGGACTTTCCTCGTAGCCGAAGCCTTTATGAAATAAAAACGTAACTGGATTTCTTCACGCTCTGAAGTAAACTCATGAAAGTGTTGGTTTAAGCTTCATTAGGATTCGAGGTAAAACTCCTGGTGTACTGAACTCTGTAAATTCAGGATGTAAACGGCCCATAAACCCTGCCTTTGGGAACGTACGAGCCTGTGGTCCCTCCATATTTTCTCAGGACACTGGTTTGTCACTCAGAGGTTTGTCCATTGTCGATTCTGGTTTTCCAGAACTGACGGCCACCTCTGGCGCACTGTCAGACACTGCCGGCCCTTCTTCAGCTCTCTGAGACTTTGTGAAGGCCGATATGCTCATTTCAGCACCACAGACTCTGCTCCAGCCAGCACACAAACACAAAGGACAGATTCATTAGAATTCCAGGAAAACCGCAGAGTTCCTCTTGGGGCCGTATTTATCCAGACAATTTGGCACGTCTTGGCCCTCAACTGAAACCTCACAGCCCCGTCTAGTACTTCAGGCCTGAGAGAATGTTTTTGTCTCCGAGAGTGAATGCGGTCCCTCCTTTCAAGAGGAAATCGCTGCCTGTTTTCAAGGGTTTATGTGCAAATAAATCAGTCTGATTTGTAAGCGCATGCTGCAGGAATTTTCCTCAGATAACGTATAGATTTAGTGGATTCTGTTTCAAGAACGGGACTAAATGCACTATAATACACCGACTGCTGGGTAGAGTCAGGGTTGGGGATTGACGGTCTTCATGCCAAACTTATGAGACTTATTTTACT
Organism: Arrhamphus sclerolepis; assembly: GCA_037176975.1. Taxonomy (NCBI): domain Eukaryota; kingdom Metazoa; phylum Chordata; class Actinopteri; order Beloniformes; family Hemiramphidae; genus Arrhamphus; species Arrhamphus sclerolepis. Next base: position 18,284,691 of record JBAMYA010000022.1, on the reverse strand, counting down.
TTAGACCCGTGAACACAAACTGCAACAAGCATGTTTTTTTTTCTTCTTCTTTTCAATAACCAACAGATGTTATGGGTTATGTAATATAGCAGAGTGTGGATTTCTGTCTGAGGGTCTTTAGGGGGAGGAGCAGGGATTCAGGGACCTCTGTTCATCTGTGAGCTCACCATGAACTAACCGAACCTCCTAACCACTCAGCTTCCTGGTTCAAAGACCCTGTGTAACGTTACAAAAACAATGTGGAAACTTCCAGAAAGTCTCTTCAAAGTCTTGATTTTTCCTCCACTTCAAGAAGAATTCAGCAAACTAGTAAGCTTTGTGCTTCGCTGTTGGGATGATGGTTTGATGCTAGGAAGCCGTGCAGTTATTTATTTAATATTTTTGAGGACAACAGCTTACTCTGTTGTGTTCTGCCACGGGCACTCTGCCTGTTCAACCTAAATGTGGTAAACTCCCAGTTCCAGGGATGACCACCTGGGGTCTTCGTGACCTCATCAAGGTTTCTGGGCTCAGCTGTGGACTGGTGCTTGTCTGAACACTTCTAGATCACTTTCCCAACTCATGCATTTGATACATTTTTCCATCAGGATACTGAATGTTTGCTGTCTTAAAAAAAAAAATTTATGTATTGATTTAAAAGAAACAGTGATCAAACAGGCCCACAGAATCCTCAACGACCCAGCTCACATCCTCCTACCATCAGGTACCCACCATAGATATGAACAATAAAAATAAAATAAGACTTTATCAGACGACATTTTATCAGAATCCCTTATTTATTGCCACAGTTTTTAGGATTTTATGGCCCTATTGCTAATCATAATTTGCTGGACTATATTTCTATGGTCTTTTGTCGTACTATGAGCTTTATAATGTGCACTATGTTGAATGTCTGTGAATAACTGCAGCTGTTTCCTTTAGAACAATAAAGCTCATCTTTTAGCTTGTCTTTTATCTCATCTCTTATTTCATCTCATATCTTCTACCTCTTATCTTTTATATCGTGACTTTATAAAAGCTGTATGAGCTCATTATGTCAATCATTGTAGATTTAAAGGTGTTTCCATGGACGTTCGTACAGGGACACTTTGCAGTTGGACTCGTAAGAAAAACGTGATTTTCATCAAAAGTCTATCATCCTTAAAAATGTGAGCATTACATGACTGGTCCTTTATAACCAGCAAGCATGTCATGCCTCCTGTAAGTTGATACAGTCCTTCCAGACTGTATCTGGCCAGCAGTTGTGGGGCGTATCTCCTCCCTCCCTGCAGTCCCCCATATAAACCACCCAGCAAGAGTCTGCAGCAGTTCTTCCCTCTGCTCTCACAAGACCAGTTGTAAACTTCTTTCTTGGAGCCGCCCATCATCGTGAAGTTTTTATCCACGCTGTGTCTGACCAAACTAAGGTAGGAGACTTCTTCCTGTGGAGCTTCAAGTAAAGAGTGTTTAACCGTACGTATGCTGGGTGTCAGGAGCTGTGCAGGCTGAAATGTAGATCAGAAGCCTAAAATGAATTTGTCATCTTCAGGATTGTGGCAGCATGAAAGTCTGTGTGGCTCTGGTCCTGTGTGGGACGGTCCTGACTGCATGGCTGGAAGCTGCAGGTGAGACGGTTTAAAGTTCACGTACCTACGTGCTGCAGCAGATGAAGGCAGGAAGCTGTCATCTCCACCTGGAGCTAACCAAGGAAAGCACATTTGGAGCGTCCGTTTTACTGCAAAACCAGAGATTTGAAGAGATCTGAAGGAGATGATTCCATGGTTAGAAAAAGTAAAGTAAAGCCGAGACATAAAACTTGATACATGTAAAAGAAAGTAGTTATTATGACAATTAACTTATCAGATTTTGTCCATTAAAGAAAAGTCACATTGTTGGAGGGAAAGTGTTGTAATAAACTATGATGGAAATGATAAAAGTAAATAAAATTCTACATGTATGTTGTAACGTTACGAGAAAAAGAAAATATAATTTTTATGCAAAAAAGTCATTGAGAATAAAGCTGTAATTTAAAGAGGGAACAAAGAACATGAAAATGAAGTTGTAGTTGTATGAGAATAAATTATTTATTAGAAATAAAAAATTGAAGAGATGGAAAAAAGATTTCCCTGCGAAACAATTTATGAAACGTGTGGAAAAAAAAGTTGTAACAGCCTACTTTAAATATATTCAGAATTTTCTAAATAGAAGAAATATTGTTATGAGAAAAACAAAATCATGAGAATATGAGAAGAATTAACTGGAAGCTGCACATGAAAAAAAATAAATTAAGATTTTAAGGCAACAAGTCACAAGAATAAATAAGTTTCCAAGAAATGAAACATCTAAAGTAGTCGTATGAGAAAATAAGCAGTTATAAAGAGTTGGCTAGAAATTAACTTTTATTACGAGAAAGACACCAGTCATGCAAGAACGAAGAAAAAGAAGAGAGAGAGAAGAAAATTTAAAATATTTATTTTTCCTAAACATGAAAAAGGTTCTAATAATTAATCAAAAAAATATTCATATTTTTCATGTGAGTACAGGCTTAGTTAGTGGGTTAGAGTTAGCTAGGCTTACTTAGGGTTAGAGCTAGGTTTAGTTAAGCTTAGTTGGTTAAGCTTAGCTGGTTAGAGTTAGTTAGGCTTACTTAGGGTTCACAGTAAGTGTTATGCTAGCTACGTAATGAGCAGCGCCAGGACAGGAGGTTTGGTTAAAGAAGACATGGATGTTGAACTACCCGAGTTTGTGTTTTGTAAATAATAAAACTGAATCTTACTTTAACCTTACGTACAACAGTTTTAATGTTATCTTCCCGTGTCAGGACATAAAGCTTCAGAAGTAGTGCTGACTAGTTTTAAAAGGTTTTGCTCTTGTTGCCATTATGTTTTTAAGAGGAAACCTCCTGACCTCGGTCCAAGTGTTTAGGTACATACACCTCCATAAAAGATGACGACTGAGGCCATTTTGAAATCCAACGTTGATCTTTTGCCAGATTCTTCTCCACTGGGCTGGTGAGATCATTTCCTCCTGCAGATGTCTGCACATTTGATGCCCAGCTCTGTGCCAGCGGGCTCTGGATGACCTGAGACAGGGTCACGCTCCCAGATCACTCCCCACATTTGAGTGGCACTGCTGGACAACTGGAGTCCTATCAAATCACAGGGGTGGGGGTGGGGTGGCGCTGGCACTGCCTCGCTGTGATGCAGAAAACACTGTGATAAATCAATTAACCGAGGGCGGGGGGCTCCCTGCAGGCAGGCGGCGAAATGACAGGCATCTCCGCAGATGTACGATGCTGCCATCTTCTCTGGAGGAGGCTGACGGGGTGTCATCGTGTCTGTGTGATCCAACCGGACCTGCTTTTGTTAGCCGTGCAGTCATGAAGAACTTGCACCCCTGGCACCTCCGCTTGTTGTCTGGACCCTGGCAGCTCATGTTAGGTCTGCTGGACATGCTGGACATGCTGGACATGCTGGCTCTGCCATCTGTCAGCTCTGACCAGAGCAAAACCACTGCGAATGTCCGCAGTAATGAATGAGTAGGGGTGCGTCCATTCCCTACGTCTGATTACACGGTGGAGGCGGGGGGTCTCTGCTGCGATTCCTTCACAGGGGCCCAGTTACAAACACCCCCACCCCCACCCACCCCCCCTCTCATTGTACCTTGCAACCTCCCCTCAGTATGGAGCCACTTTCTCAGGTCTCCTGAAAAACAACCTTCAACAAAACTATCATTGTTCCCCAGAGCTCTTTGACTAATTTACTGCTGCAGCTTTGAAAAAAAAATAAAAACACACACATGAAGGGGATTCAAAGCAACAATGTGCTTCATTAGGATTTCAGAAGTCGCTCTGCAAGTGGGTTTGTCGAAACAAAACTACTAATCAGCCAAAGAACTGGCACAGACTAAATCCTCTGCTCATGCTCGGTTACGTTGACATGCTTCATTACAGAAATCACAAATGTGTTGTTCTCTTTCTATTCTAGATGCCAAGGAGCTTTCCATCACCACCATAAAGGTATTCTCTCTCTGTTCCAAAGCCAGCTTTGAATCTGAAACAAACAAAAAAAACAGAAAAGACTTATTTTTTTTTTCTTTTTTTTTTTTTTTTAAGGAAACTTATTTTGACAAGGGGAAAACACTTGTTGCAGTTCCTCTATTGACCACTAGGTGCTGGCTCCAAAACAGAGCAAATCTACATTGACTACCATGTTAAAAAGTGTAAACTTTGCAGCAGAATTAAATGTATTTGCAGCCTGGTACAAAAATATTTTTTCAACTGTGGTTAAATATTACATCCATGTCAACTGTCTCAGGCTGAATGTCTTTTTGCACCATATCAGAAAAATTTAAATTAAAGAAAGAAGCTGACCAATCAGATGCCTTCTTGACTGACAGCTAGACACTGGCTGAAAAGGGGGCGTGGCCATTCCCTAGAGAGAGACATGGCGTCTTAGCATGTCGGCACGAAACCCGTCAGAGCAATGAAGGTTTGATGGAGAGACACACTGATATAATGAAAATGGAATCCAGTTCTTTTAGTTTTTAGAAAAAGAATTTGAGATAACCGTTGTGCTCAAACACTGAACCACCATCTTCAGATATTCATAATCATGTTCCTACTTGAATACTTAACTTTATCGGTCGGGCAAGTTTGCCTGATGTCTCTCACCATTTGTAAAATAGACGAGCCTCGTCCACCACAATCCTGCAGAGATGTTGTCTTTAACCATCGTTGTCAAAGTCAGTTCAAACGAATGCTGTTTTCCATCCGGACTGCAGCGTCTCAGGTCCCTCGTCATTGCGTTTAGCCCTCTTAAACACTCCACAAGGCAAAACCGATCTGATTGGCTCCCCAGGACGTTCTCCAACAGAGGCTAGCTCAGACCTACTGAGCGAATTCAAGCATACTAGTGGACGTCTAGATTTCTAGGCTTCGACCACAGTCCCAGTTATTGTGACTCAGTTTGCTGTACATGTGTGGAGGACTATTTACTGGAAGAAGGTTATTCAAGTAGTACGGTTGAAACAGCTAAAGTCCTCAATGTTCATTTCAGCTGTTCATGTTCAAAGTACAGCTACCAGGATCTTTTTTTTCCGCTACTGCACAATAAAAGCACTGCACCACCTACTTATTTCCACGAGGACCCCCCACTGACAGCTGGTTGGCTTTTACCAGGAAGAGCCGTACACCATGAGCAAGGGCTCACAGCTGGAGGGCTACTGCATCGACCTGATTTCAGAGATCTCCAAGAAGCTGGGCTTCAAGTACAAAGTACACCTGGTGAAGGATGGTCGATACGGAGCCATGGACTCCAGCGGCAACTGGAACGGTATGATTGGTGAAGTTGTCAGAGGGGTAAGTTCAAGTATACGTAATCAAGCTTCCTTTATCAGTACGTTTCCCAGATGTGTCTTCAGGAATTAGTCTTTTTAAGGAAAGTACTTCCATTTGCAGAGACTCAAAGGTTTTTGGTCAGTTTCCTGAATGTCACTTTAAGACAAACGAAGCAGATAAAAAGTCTGGAGCTGATAGCTACTGTTTGGAGTTTCTGATATGAACTGTTAATGAACGTTTCAGAGAAGCACCTTTGTGGTTTCTTAGTCACACTCTCGTTCGTCCTCCATCATGCTTTCTCCTAGTCATGTCTGCCCGTTGCTGATGTGAGTTAGTGTAAAGTGATGCGCCAACGATACCTCGGCTGGGACGGGAGTCCTAAGTAACGTTGGGTGCTTTTGGACAATAGTGGAGACATGAAACGAAGACTTGACCTTTGTCCTCCACCAGGAGGCTGACCTGGCTGTGGCTCCGCTGACCGTCACCGCAGTCAGAGAGCAGTTTGTGGACATGGCCACCCCCTTCATCCAAACGGGTCTCAGTTTCATCCTGCGCAGAGATGCTGAGTCTGAAGAGAGCACCTTCAGCCTGCTGTCGCCGTTCTCCACTGACATGTGGGTTGGTGTTCTGATCGCTTTCCTGCTCACAGCTCTCTGCATGTTCCTGGTGGGAAGGTAAGAGCAACTTTCAAATTCTTCCCCTGAATTTTACCACGATTACACCTTTGCTTTTTTTTTTTCCTCAAGTGAATCACAAACACCTCCCAGGTTATGGATCCGTTGCAGTTTATATCTGCACATCGTCAGTGTTTTGCCACAACAGATCAACTTCTGCCATCTTACCTTGTCTTTTCTATCTAACCAACTACACATCCTGTTTCATCATTTCCACAAATCTCCTGTTTATTCTTACCCTTCTTCTCCTGGCTGTTAGCTCCACCTTCTTTTCACGTCCAAACCATCTCAGTCCAGCCTCTCTTACTTTGTCTCCCAGATGTCCAGCCCTGGCAGATCCTCTGATGTACTTCTTCTCAGTCTTATCTGTTTTTGTGAAGATCTTGGCATCTCTTACTCAGTGCTGCCATCTGTAGGCCGTAGAGAAGAGCTGCTCTCACTTCCATCTCTTGACCCCTTCTCTGCTGCTCTTTGCATCCTGCTTCGCTTTCATTTAAACGTGCATTCGGTCTCGCTGTGACTGACCTGTGATAAAGAAGAATTTCATCTAATATTAGTTTATGATAAATTTTAGAGTTGTACATTCACACCCACACACACACTGCACCCAGAACCCCGCCTCCCCCAACACCACCCAACACCCCAACCACCCAAGATACACACCAGAGATAATTAAAAGAATCTTTCTAATCTCAAGAGTTTAGCATAAAAGCATCCATGAGACTTTCAAAATGAGCTTGAATCTGGTCCATCCCACTGATCCTGACTCACGTTTACTCTGAGAAAAGCGTTCGTGTCAACCTCCAGATGAACAGGCATCAATGCTGATGACTGACTGAAACACCTGAAATCAACAAACCAGAGACATAAATGTGTAGCTCTGCACTGCTTAGATCTCCTGTCTGTAACATGAAAGATGCTAAAGTAAGTTCTGCTGGTTCAGATGCACCTTTGACTCTTCTGCCTGTAATTTATTTCTATTTCTTTTGCAGAATCAGCCCGTCTGAATGGGCGGAGCCAGAAAAAGATGAGCACAGCTTCACTCTGCTGCACAGCTTCTGGTACATCACAGGAGCTCTCACCCTGCAAGGTACCACCATCATCATCGTCATCATCATCTCAGTCAAACACAGACGGCTTCCACCTGCAACACCTGAAAACGCCCCCTAGTGTAGGGAAATGTCTTAGAGTACAGATGGAAAAGAACTTTACTTGTTTTATAACCTTGTCTTACTAAATATGCGTAATGAGCACCTTTATGACAAAAAAGAAAAACAACTGAAAATACTGTGTATTAGAGTCAAATTATATTAGTGCACATATTTAATGTATAACAATATCTTTCAGAAAATCTAGAAAGTCTCTGAGAACTGGATTTTATTTGATGGTTTTGGAAACTGCTGTCCTTGCTCCCTCAGGTGCTGGTCCGCACCCTAAAGCCCTGTCTGGACGTGTAGTTGGCGCCATCTGGTGGATTTTCTCTGTGCTGCTGCTCGCCTGCTACTTCTGCAGCTTTAACTCCATGTTGACCCCGAACAACAAACACATCTCCATCACGAGCTTCGAGGACCTGGCGAGCCAGGATGTGATTGATTACGGCACGGTTGAATCCGGCTCCACCATGCTCTTCTTCAAAGTCCGAGGCCTCAACGTCCCTGCACGTTCCCAGAACCGAACCTGGGGTAGCTTGATGAATGCATCTTCTGTCTTTGCTTCCCCAGAACTCCAACAACCCCGTGTACCGGAGAATCTTCCAGCACATGGAGCGTAAGAAGAGCTACGTGTCCAGCACGGCAGAGGGGATCCGCCGCGCCCAGGAGGGAAACTTCGCGTTCATCGGTGAAGCAGTGTCCCTGGACTTGGCAGTGGCTCGTTACTGTAAACTGATTCGTGCACAAGAAGTGATCTCCATGAGAGCCTACAGCATCGCAGCACCTCTGGGTGGGTCAGCATTTCTTCTTCTTCCCGCCTGTTGCTGTTTCTCCACCTCTTCCTGCTCTGTCCCAGCTTCTCCAGATTTTGCCATCTGGATCCAGCTCTTTCCACCTCGGCTGTGACCCTCCTCCTCCTCCTCCTCCTCCTCCAGGTGCTCCTTGGTCTCGCTCCACCACGTTTATCCTGTGGATTCCACTGCAGGGTTTAGTGTGTGATGGATTTCTTCGCTTAACGCAGTGTGTGCCCAATAAATCCCTAATTGTCTCTTTTTTTTCCACTTCTACGCAGGCTGTTTTGTTCTTTCTCAAAGCTCTTTATTCTTCATTTCATCAGGCCACCGGATGTTCAGAAAACGTCTGAGGCATTGCTTGTTCTTGGGTCAACATTTATTGAGGTCAAATTTACTGAGATTGTTTTCTAAAGTTCGTTGTCACCAGAATATAATTTATTATAAAACTCGTTACTACCCACATGTACCTGAAAATCGCATATCACAAAATAATTTCCACAAAAAAGTAAGATTTCATTCCCTTAAAGGTGACATATCATAAAGACAAAAAAAAAATCTATTTGAGCATCAAAAACACCATGATGTCACTTTTTTATGGCTGGCTGGATCTGAACGTTTGTCATTCAGAGTAGTGTGACATCACCACAGACTTGAAGAACTGGACATACCTCCTGTGATGTCACCCACGGGTTTCTGAAGTGTTTGTAGCTCGTTTTCATATTCCTCGGCGCCTGCTGCAAATGTGAGCGGACAGGTCTGGAAACCATCCGGAACAGGACCACCAGGACTTAGTTACGGCAAGTTAGCTGCTTTAGCTCAGCTGGCTTCGTTTATGCTAATTATTATGAGTTTACATTCATTCAATTCAATTTCAATTCAATTTATTTATATAGCGCCTATTTACGACAAGTCATCTCTAGGCGCTTGAGAAACCC
>JBAMYA010000022.1:18247767-18268431 GCA_037176975.1 Arrhamphus sclerolepis | reverse complement strand
ATTACAGGCCTCTCTCATCTTTTTAAGAGGGAGAACTGGCACAATTGATGGTTGACTAAATACCTTTTCTCCCCACTCTATGTGTCCCCCCAGCAGCCGAGGCCTATGCCAGCATACAGAAACTAGGAGGTGGTCTAAGAGACTACAGAGTTAAAGGCCAAAGACATTTACCAAATAAACACATCCATCCGTCTCCTGCAAACTTTTATATGCTGAATCAGTCTGACTCCATTGAGGTCTTTTACATTAACCAAGAGGCTCCTCTCTGTCACATATGAAACACTATTTAATGAAAATGTTTTGGCTCATGTTGTTAAAGGATGAGAAGTTGAATTGATCATTGATTAGATGTTTCAGAATTCCAAATGTTGGAAATGCAGAGAATACGAAAACAAAATAAAAGCTGCTGCACTGGAACACCTCCTGCTGTTCACTTCCTGAACCAAACAGCAACTACTATTAACCACAAATGTTTCTGTTTATGAACCATTACAACTGCAAACTGTAATAGTGGATTTCTTTCATGTTGCATTTTATTGTGTCTGTCCCATAGAAGTCTCAAGAGTGCGATTCTTCCGTAACAGCACACCACTATGGTCACTATTAATGGGAAGTGACGGACGACTTCTTGCTTAAATCCCAAAGTATATAAGGAAATTACAAATGCTTCATTATGATATATAATCACGAGTCAAACTCAAGGCCCGTGGGCCAAATCCGGCCACCACTTCATTTTATCTGGCCCAAGAGCGTACAAAGACAAGATTTCAATGTGACTGCCTGTTTGAGTAGGTACTGACATCAAAAAGTGGAATAACTGAGGTGGAGAGCAGCTGGTTTATGTCTAAAAGTCACAATTTAGCAAATGTTTGCAAAAGAGCCTAAAGGTGGTCATTTTTGTCAAAACTCATAACATAAATTCCTTATTTTAGGATGCAAACTTTGACATTTTATGTCAAAATGCTGCAAAAAGTGGAGATCTTCCAACAAATAAATTTAAGTAATTTAAGTCTAAAAGAAGATTTAAATTATTTGACCCTTGTACAATACAATAAAAAGTATTAGTTGTTTAAAAAAATGTCTTCACATGGCAAAATTTGGAATTTTACTACAAAATTTACTTTTATTGTGATTATACAAGGAAAAAACATTTTAATTTATCAAAGAAGTGATTTTTTTGAGAAATTTGAGATGTTACAACTCAATTAGATTTTAATGACAATAAGATGTGATATTGTGAAATTTGCTTTTTTGAAATTAGCAATTTCAAGATAAAAGATTTTATGGCAAAAATTCCCATTTATTAATAACAACTGAGTCCAGGAGTTTGCTGGAAATCTGACAACATGGCAAGTTGAGAAAGTAAAGAATAACCGTGCCTTTTATGGTAACCATGGTGATGATGTGGCTCAGGATGAAATAGAATATAGTGTTTGACACCCCTGAAGTCCTGATGTAAATGATTTGAGGAGTGTAGGAAGTCAGAGTCTGACAGAGTTCAACAGCCAGAGTGAGAGTGACTTGTACCAGCTGGAACATTTCAAAACTAAACAGGAAATATTTAGGAGTTCATGGAGACCAAACCAGAGCTTAAAGAGACGCTACTGAAGTTCATTAAGTTGCCAGGAAACCAAAATAACTGGTGACACTAATGGCCTGGGAAATAACATTCACGAATTCAAAGTAACATTTCCTACAGAGTACCGAATTTAGCTACGTTACAAACAAGTAAAGGCTATGATAGCATACAAAACATCCAAATACCACATATGTCTGTCTGTCCGTCCGGATCAGAATGACTTCTCCTTGGCTGGAGAAACCCAGCTTTTAGCCATTTCTCTGTGACATCTTGGCGCTCCATCACACAGCAGCACCCTGCAGGGCGGACCGGCGTGGCAGCTGATGTGATGCGAGGAGCTGGCAGATTGACAGGCAGAGTACATGAGATGCTGATCATTTTTGTCAAGCTGAGATGGTTAAATGCTGCAGCGACCCATAAATATTGAACCTGCCCTGAGGCCAGTGACCTGCATCGGCTGATTGTTGGCTTTCTGGCAAAGAAATTGGATGTGTGCATGTGTATGTGTTAAGAGATTAGTCTACTAAGCTGCAGGGAAGTGGCCATTGAGAGGGAGGAAGGGGGGAGAGGTCAAGTCTGCTGCATTTGATGAGATGTGTCTACAGTAGGTGGAATAATGTAACACTAAACCAGTACCAGGATTCTTCTCATTTACATTCTTCCTATGGTTACAAACAAGAAGCAAAAGCACAGTTTATCAACAACACATAGCACTACGCAAAAGTTTTAATGGTCATCCATATTTATTGTTCAGTTTCTTTATAAAGATACAAACAGCTTGGCTACTCACTGATCCAATTCAATTCAACTCAATTTTATTCATGTAGTGCCTATTCCCAACATCTCTGGACGCTTCCAAGAAACCCAGAGCATGACCCCCAAGCACACAGCAAGCCGAACAGTGGCAAGAAAAAACTCCCCCTCAGGAAGAGACCTTGTGCAGGACGTGAATCGCTCGGGGGACCCTGCTGCAGGGTAAAGAAGAAAAGAGGAGACAGAGAGGAAAGGTACAGAAATGTGTAAACATGTGGTGGTCAGAGGGTCAAACTGCAGGTCAGCCATGTTACTTGGTATCCTGCAGTGGCATCTGGTCAACAGGTCTGGGCAAACGCTGGCATGGTCAGAAGATGGAAGGCTTGGGCTTGATCATTCTAATCATCTCCGTCTGCTGCACAGAAACCCCTTTTTAATCTCCCTCAGATTTCACTCTTTTTAAGGACTCCACGGTTGTTTGTACAAAGGTAAATGTGGAGGTCAAACCTTTAGCACATTTAAAAGTGGAGACAAATGTGCTTTACAGATGAAAATACAATAATAATATAAATAATGCACATCAAGAGGGACAGATCTAAATATAAATATATTATAAGAAGATGTCCAAACTCAACTTGAGAAATAGGTTGAGTCTTGCAACAGTTCAAGCTCTTATTTGTAAAGATGAGCTGTTCCAGAAAATGGGGCTGGTTTCTGAAAAGGCCTCCGAGTCTGCACCTCAGAACAATAAATGAGCCTCAGAACTCTGGCAGGAGCATGAAGATGAAGTTCTGGACTGGCACAGTCCATTTAAGACCTTCAAACTGATGCGTGCAGACATCATCAATCTACAGGCATTAAAACTCTGAGGGGTCTTTTCTGTGTACGTAACAAGACGTTGCAAATCTTCAGTCTGTTGTTGAGAGGTCAGCCCTGTCTGCAGTCATCTGCTGGGGGAGCATCATCAGAGCCAGAGACTTAACTGAACAAGCTGATAAAGAAGGCTGGTTCTGTTCTGGAGCCTCTGGAGCTCAGCGTGCAGGGAAGCATGCTTCATATAATCAAAAATGGCATGGGACAACACTGAGCATCCTCCTCAGAACAGTCAGAGGCTTCTTCAGGTCTGCTGCAACACAGACCGCTACAGGAGATCCTGGTGATTTAAACTGGGAAAAAATAAAAATAAAAATCTATTCTACAGTGAACAGGAAGTGATGCAGATACCGGGGTAATAAATATGAAGGTCAGAGTTTGTGCAGCATTGATCAAAGTCAGCGTTGTCAGGAAGACAAACATTATTTTGAAGAATGCAGCAGAAAACTTTGAGAATTTAAATGAGTGCTTAGATAACAACTAAAGCTTTTCCCTCCTTTTCAATAAGTTAATACAGTTTCTCCTGTTTTCAGACTTTAACATCAGCACACATTAGCTTATAAAACCGATACACAGATATACAAGCGCTTTTTAGTACAACTTTGTTGCAAATGTACATTGCACAGACATTGTATTCAGCTTTTAGCTATATTTAAGACTCCATCTCGTCTATTTCTGGACACTCAATCATAATGCAGGGGCTGGATTTTATAAGATTAAGACATCCTGCTGCACTCTCTGCCCTCCTGCCCCTCTCTTTTCAAACCTAGTGTTAGGAATCATAGCGAATCATAGAGATTCCTTGCATGTTGGTACAGAAAACCTCGATAATGCACTCAAAGAATTAAACACTAAGTGAACATTATAAAACAGCAGGAGACATGTAGACGCAGTGACACTACAGGAGACGCAGAGAGACTCCAGCGACTAATGAGCTAACTGTGGGCCTTCCTCCTCATGTGACTGCTTCAAATTGGGTCAGTCAATAGCCCTGTGTGGTGGTGGTGCTGATTTAGGGAAGCTAAAACCGTCTCAGAACGAGCTGTGGCAGCAGCCAAAGAGTCGTCTCAAAACCAGTCCAACATCAGCTCACCTGGGGCCAGGTTTACTAAGCCAGGAAAATTAGCAGCAAATTAGCTTAATATGGTAAACAGCGCTGACGGGAGCGTCCAGTTCTGTGGCTGAAGGCCCAGAGTTGCTCTGATGTGCAAGCACAGCCAGAGTCAGCTCATTTCAGTACAGACCAGCTATAATTCAACAGAATGAAAGTATGTGGATAGAAATCTGTGTGTCACTGCGTTTGCTGCTAATAAGCCACATGCTTATGCGCTACAGAAATCTTCTTTTAATTCCCTTTCTCCTCCAGCCTGGTCTTCTCTGTCTCTCTGAGCGCTCTGGTTTGCCTGCACTGAGGACGCTCCAGTGGAGAACAAAGCTGACGTGGACTCAGATCTCACCGTGGACCTCCTGAGGAATGTGGAGAAGGACTGGATGCTGCATGAAAGCAAAACTCAACATAACCTCAAATTGAAATGTGAAGTCTCAAAAACTGCATCAGTCAATCATTTATCAAGCACTGTTCTTTAGGTAGCCTAGAAATCTAGATTACTAATTAACTCATTTGAATTTGCTCAGCAGGTCCATCTAGCTACCCTCCGTTGAAGTCTTGGGGAGCCAATCAGATCAGTCTATCCTTGTAGAGTATCTGCGAGGGCTTAAGGTGATGATGACAGAGCAGAGACGTTGTAGTCTGGATGGTAAACAGCGATCGTTTGAATCAACTTCAGCATCGACAGTTAATTAACGACTTGGACTTCCGTGAGAGGCTGTTAGTGATTGTGGTGGATGATCTTATTTATAAACGGTAAGAGACATCTGGTAAACTTGCTCTAACGATAAAAGAAGCTATTCAAGAAGTACTCTGAACAAGACTATGCATCTGTCTAACTTCAGACAGAACTAACGGTTCTGCTTTTTGAAGATATTGGTTGAGTGTTTTGAGTCATTCCAAATTTTGCAGAACTGAGATTTCAAATTCTGCTGCAAAGCTGCCAACAATCGTTGGAATCCATTTTCGTTATACTGGCATCTCTGAGCCGTTTGCGTCTCTTTGAATACGTCACCTCATTCGCTGCTCTGATTGGTTGTAGCGCTAACCAGCAGTGTGCAGACGCAGTTTCAGAAGCAACCACTGGTCCCATGAAAAGGTCAACCCATGAACTTCTAATAATTCTGAGAACATCTGTTTACATCAACAACAGCTCAACGCAAAGAAAGTCATGAACTCATAAGGAGAACATTTGGGAACACTTTCAATGCGACTGATGTTTGATTAATTTGACTTTTAATAAATTTGTTTGCAGTTGTTCAACTTGTAATCTTATTTCACAATTTTCTATAAAAGTTGATATTTTACAATAAAAATAATTGTACATTTTAAGATAATAAGTCGCATGAAGAATTATTTATTAATTATTGTATTTCTCAACCATAAAATGGTGTTACATGTTTTTGAAAATTCACCAATCTTTGATATTATGATTAGGATTGGTGATAATTTTAAATAATTAAATAGTATTTTTATAGCTTGTTTTTGTTACGTGCACATTAACAGTAATGTGAGAAGAGACAACATCTGTTTTGAAGCAACATCTAAGGGTTAATGGATAAACTTGTGCCTAGACTTAATTATATGAGTGCTTTACTCTGGAGATCAAACCTCTACATATTTATGGCATCTCTACATTTTTGCCGGTTGTGTTTAAGTTAGACGTGTGCTGGAGCTTGTTTGGTCTTTTTTTAATGCTTCACCTCTGCACAGACTCGAGTCAGTGGTTGCGGGTTTGTGCTTCCTTTAGTTTCACAGACTTAAGTCTTTACTTTTTGTGAAATCCAGTTACTTGGAGTAACTTTTGAAGATTGCAGTTTATTAGACAGAAACAAAAGTCTCTTGAAGCGCTGCTGCTTGGCCGTGAACTCAGACACAGAGGGTAGCAAAGGCCCAGAGCTAACCGACGGTGCCTGTACACACTAATGAATGTTTACATGAAACGCTGTCAGGCTGAGTGGGCGTTAACTAGAGACCCAGTGCACCCAACTTTCTAGTTAAGTGTTTGCAGCTCATCGTTTCCTTTTCAAGGTTTTCACAGTAATTATGGAGGTTTCTCCAGAAGCTGCCCTAAAGCCATATATGCGTACATAAACCAGATTAGATGAAACAAGAAAAATGTTCTGTTTTGGTGCTTTTAAAAATGATCCATCTACTTTATTTTTACCTAAAAAGATTTGTCTTTCTTTTAGTATTTCTCTGTTGTTACACTTTTAATTGCCTTGTTTTGGTTCTTGAACAGCTTTTACTTGCTGATTTTTTTCACTGAATGCAGTTTAATTCTTTCTTTTCCTTTTTTTTTTTTTTAGCTCTAAAATAGTGTGAGACTCAGAAGATGCTGCACTCACAGCAACCTTGTATTTGTGTGTAAAAGAAAAACCCTGCAATCATACCTGGAAGCAGATGACATGTCGCTGACATATTATCTGTAAATATCAGGGTATTTAAAATCCTCAACATTCTGTGTGCACAGGGTCAGAAACAAAAACCCTGACCTTGATTTAACTAAGTAAATAGGTAGATTTTCCACTGGAAAGGTTCTGCAGTGATTAATATTTCAGCTTTAACATGTTATTGAACTCTAACTGATGCTGTGAGCAGCTCCTCTGTCAAATTATTGGTGTGCATCAAGCAAATAAAACAACTCAGACTGCTGAAACTACTAACGCACTGTCCGGTCTATAATTAAAGTCTGGAAGGATGGTCATTAATCATCATAAACCAGGAAGAAATGTGGTTGGAAAAGTAAGAATATGAATACTAACCACAATCAGAGACCGCTTGCTCCAAGGTCCCAACAGAGATGCTACAACATAAGCAAACCACATCTCTGCTCAAAGCGACTTCAGAAGCTTTTGATGCAAGACTCACGACATCACGCATAAATTTGTTTAAACAAATACTACATCTGTTTCTCACCAAGCCTTGTCCTCTGACATTATCCTTATGAGGAGAGCCAGAAGCTTGAGCTTTTATATGTCAGGAGAGACGGAATGACTTGTTTCCCGAGACATTCCTCCACAGGTTATAATATAACACTGATGTGCAAGTCGGAGTTCGCTAGTCCGCTTGTGTCTTGCTGTCTCCAAGCTTGGTCTGCTGTCTCTAAACTGATACAGTTTAGTTGCAGATGGGGGCTCCACTCAGCTAAAAATGGCTAAAGTTCCTTTGTGCGGCTTTAAACCTCTACATTTCAAGTTTAACTTGCAGCTGTGCCTGAAAGAAAAAAAAACCCCAAAGGTTGAGCTGATAATCTAACGTATGCCACCTTGAAAGCAACTAAACTACAGCGTCCAGATGGAATTAATCTATTGACCTTTTTCCACTGGTACCTACTCGGCTGGACTCTACTCTGCTTTAAGGGTTTTCCACTAGGTCACAGTACTGGCTCTTACCTCCTTCTTTTCGCACCTACTTGGCTGGGGTTGGAACTGAATTGAGTCGGGCTGAAAATGCAACATCACCAGAATGCAGGCTACTGATTGGCCAGAGGGTGACGTCACCGATGAGTCTTGAAAGCGACTCCTTCACGTCCGCCATATTCAAAACTTAAAACTTAGTACTTTACCTTTACAATTTTATTTTTACAACTACACTTTGATATAGCTAAAAATGACAAACAAGCCTTTTCCGTGGCGCCACGAGGACGCCTCGACGTCCTCCATTGTTGTTGTTGAATACGTGACCGGAGTTGTCGCATATAAAGACGTCACCGTGTTTCGGGCCGCCTTAGCATGAAGGCCCCGCCCACATCGAGGTGGTACTGAACCGTAATGGAAGACAGCTGAGACTGAGGTGAGCAGAGACGAGTAGGTACTGGTGGGAAAAGGCCTCATCAGGCTAGTGATTCACTGCGGTTTTACAAACTTTAGTAGGACTGCATCAGTTCTGTTCCTTCAGGATTTCACTCAGATTAGTCCAGACTGGGTTTCTAAAGTGCCTGTCAGGAGATGACTTGCTGTAAATAGATGTGATATTAATTAATTGAATTGAATATTGAACTTGTGTCCTGATCTGACTTTCTCAGCAGTATAAATGTGAGACATAAACGCTCCGTCTGTTATATTTGCACGATAATTAGGATTTGTATCATTTCCCAAAGGAGCAGCAAAAACAAGAAATTGGGTCATTCGATCTGGACAAACAACTTTATTTCTGGTAATGCATCTATACACTGTACATTCAGTCACTGTAGTATATAAGCATAGCTATTTTCAAACATAATCTCATAAAGTCCTTTATTTTACAATATAGTCCGTGTCGTTGGAGAAGGGGCCAGCGTTGTTAGAGGAGGGAGAAGATGTAAAAAAAGATGAAGGAAAAGAACTGGATAGATGATTAAGCCAAGCTTCTTTTCATACTGTATACGTAGCATTAATAAATGGAAAAAGCTTGTCTCTTACGTAAAAATATTTTAAGAAGTGTATATAGTATTAGCAGCAGCACAGGGCTAAAACAATAGATGAGGATGAGGAGGAAACAAACTGCAAGGTGGCGCTGTTGTGACCCACACTGGGATTCACATGGAACTAAACATACTGGTAAAAATACATATGAACTGGTGAGAAAAGATCATTCACTATAAAGACTCTACAGTAAAAAAACAAACAAAAACAACAAAAAAAAAGAGAAATGGGTTAACATGTTTATGTGGGAATATTCTCTTACGCACAGCATCAACTGTTTCTCAAGCATTTTAGTTAAAACACAAACTTAAAAAAAAGAAAACAGCTATTGTAAGAAAAGATATCTTTTTTTTTTGAAAAAAGAAAACACCATGTACATATATTACACAATATTGTAAATGAAAAAACAGATATTTACATTTGTAAATTCTTATTCAAATCTTCACACTGGCTAGTACGTTTCAGTTAATATGGACTGTTATTGCTGCTTTACTGCCCAGTATTTAGCAAAAGTGATTTTTCTTTTAAAAAAACAAACAAAACATCATAAAACTGTTTCTCCTTTTTTACCTGGGAGAGCAAAAAGCCAAACGTTAGCGTCTCCCCTCTTTAGTAAAAAAGAAAAACGTGGGGGGAAAGAAAGCATAAGTAACATAAACTACACAGAAGAAGTGTAAAAAGTTCTACAAAATGTACCAATTTAGGTCTGCCAAAGTGACAGAAACTCGCTCTCGTGATGTCGGCTAGGAAACGGGCGTTCGGCAATAATGTCCTCTGAAGATCAAACTGGTAAACTGGTAAACTGGGCATCAGGTCGGTCTTTATGTACAATCCAAAGTAACAACTCACTGAAGCAAGAGGCTTTTCAAAATCTTCTATAAAAATTGTCTGAACATGCATATCATTAATTTCAAACGAAGAAGTAAAGCATTCGACTAGGAAAAAAAGCCTGAAGCGTCTTAGCATTTGTTCAATTGTTCTCTGCGTTGAAGAATACAAAACATTTGTAAACTGGTTTGTTCAAGGAATACTGACAAAAAGAGCTGCAGAGGAGGGGCTTTTAATTTGAAAACCTGCAAACAGGAAATTGACGAGTCGGCCTCATCAGCGTTCCTACTCTGGAAACCTTTCGCCCACATCCAGGCACTTGAGGTTTTCCAGCATTGCATTGATTTTTTTTCCTCTTTTTTTAAGTCTTTTTTTTGTTTGTTTTTTTTTGCAAGTGTGAAGTTTTTTTTTTTTCCTTAAAAACAAAATACAGCTTTTAGTTGTTTTTTTTGGTTTTTGTTTGTTTTTTGTTTTTTTGTTTTTTTAATAATAATGCTTTCCTCTTCTAAATAAGACAAGTTGCTTTATATTGCATAACACAATAAAACCCTTACATGTACAGGATCAATGCCCGATAACTGACTATATGTATGGCAAATCTTCTCAAATTTCATGCATAAAGAAAATATGTTTCTATTTAAAAAAAAACAAAACAAAAACAAACAAAACGTGAACATAAAAGACAAGCAATAAAGTATCCACATTTGAAAACAACATCAACAACCAAAGCAAAAAAAAACAAAACAAAAAACAAAACAGCATCAATGTACATTCTGACCGCTCCGCATGAAGGCGGAGCCTTCGCCAAGAAATATGATTACTTTACGTTTGTTCATGCGCCCACAACAATCCAGCTTCCTGCTGCCCGTCTGAGTCAGAACCAGAAGCTCAAGCGTCTATGTGACACTTTTACAAAAGAAAATAAAATAAAAAATTCTGCATCTGCAAGCAACAGCGAGACATTTTTCATTTATTTACAATACTTTGCTGTAATAAAAACAGGACAAGAGTAGTTTACTGGCGATAAATCAACAAAATGCTTACTGGGTTTATATGGCGGCGGCCGCGTATAAGACGAAAGAAAGATCGGAGACGATAGCGGGAGTACAATAACGCATTCTAACGGGATTTTGTTATGACAAAGTGCGATTCATTATTGTAAAGTACAAAAAGACGTCTCTCTATTTACATACCTTAATTTAATTCAAATGAACATGTGTGTGGTTAGAGCGTCCGTCCAGCCCACTATGACTTCACAGGTGATGATGATGATGATGATGTCAGCTGCAGTGAAAACGGTCGATCACTCGGATACGAAAGAAGAAAACGAGGCTATGCTCGCTCCTGGAGCTGTTTTGTTTTTTCTTCTTCTTCTGTTAGAAAGATAGAAAATTCTCTGTTTTTAGCGCCCTGCGTGTGCGTGTGAGACGGAGACTGCTGGATTCTGTTGCTAATTATCCCAAACAAGTGCTCGCTAAGAAAGAAATAAAAAAAAAAAAAAGGTGCCTTTAAATCAGCTTGTTTTCATTTGTGATCCCTAGTTTGAAGGTTTGGAGGAAAATGGAAAATAAAGGAGTTTGTGGTCTCTGGGACGAAAACAGAAAACAAGGAAACCACAGTGGTGTTGTGGGGACGTCCTTTTGTTTTGTTCATCTTGTTAGTTTGTATCTTTTTCTATTTTGGAACTCCAACAGTACAGAGGAACACATGATCCTTTTTCTTTACATACCACTATGTAGTCTCTTAAATAGCTTATAAAGTCTCTAAAATCCTCTCTTTCTGTCGCAGCAGGAGTCCGTGCAGGAGATGGGTTTTGTTCTTTTGTTTTTTTTTTTCTTTTGGGATCCCGGGTTTAAGTGGCGCCCTCCTGGCTGCACCTGCCAACATCTCAAATACAACATGATCACGTTTAAGCGGTCCAAAAGCCCGGCCCAGTCCCCCGTCTGGGGAAAACGCAGGCGCAGCTGCACTTGGAGTCTCTCTTTTTTTTTCTGTCATCCGCAGTGATCCAGTTTTCATTTCTGCAGGTGCTGAAGGTGCGAGTCAGCGCTCGATTTAGTTCTCAGCCACTCTCCAAGGAAACCACTAACAAGACTTTTAATGGGCCTAGGCGAGGAAAATGTTCCTCGTGTCGGAAGGCAAGGTTTTAACTGTAGCTGTGTGGTCTGGGGGCAGGCGTGACGGACTCCCAGGACCTCCAGGTGAGCTTTATGGCCTGAAATCGGGTGTGGGATGGTGCAGGGGGAGGAACTGTCGGGCACTGAGGTTTCCTGCTGGTCTACTTGTCCCCCGGCACGTCCTTGGACGCCCCGTCTTTGATGCTGGATTTGGGCCAGAGCTGCTGCTGTAGCTCCTTCACCACCCTCTCCAGGTGCTCCCTGGCCTCCCGCTCATGGAGCAGGTCGGCTCTGAGCTGCTCGCGGTCAGCCTCAGCGTGCTGCAGCTTCATCTGGAGGTCCTCGATCTGGAAAACACAAAGCAGTCGTCAGAGATCAGGCAGCCTGTCCACTGCTTTCATCTTTCCGCCGTTTCTTTGAGGGTTTTTTGTTTTGTTTTTCAGAACTTTTCCTCTAAACTCTTCACCTTGTGTTTGTTCATCGAACCGAAGTGAAGATTCAATGCGCCCTGTTGTTTCCTTAGCTAGGAGTTACTTACTAAATAACTGGAAATATAGTAGAATTAACGACTGGCTCGGATGGGAATGTAAGTTTACCATCGTTGGAGCTGCGTTTCACTGATCTTGTAATGAACTCGTATGTTTCTCTGGTTCTCAACTGTCTCATCAGTAATTATTCCATCAGGATGTGGGTCAAAGATCTGCACTTTTATCCATGCAGTTTTATTAAAACTTATTAAATTCTGTTTAATTTGTTTATTAGTGCCACTAAAGCACCACGAAACTCACCTTGATTCTCTTCACAGAGCAACTAAACAAATTAAATGCAGATCCAATTAAATATAGTTCCATCCAGTCCAATAAAATTCAAATAAAATTCCACCTAATCTCAATTTGTTATGATCCAATTCATTATAATTGCATCTAAAAGCTTAAATGGCGGTCCAGCTAAGGAGACGTGGACTCTTCTCGTTGAGTGCATGATTCAATCCGTCACCAGGAGCGCGCGTGAGCCGGCGGGCGGCAGCGGAGAAGAAACGCACCTCCCGCGTGTGAAAAGTCAAAAGTCGTGTGCTTGATAAAAGAAGAAAAGATTAGTTTCTGCCGAGACACCGTCAGTCTGGATATTTCTGGCTTCGTCTCCCCGACAGCGTGTGTTCTGTCTGCGACAATGACACAGTCAGAAACTAATCTTTCCAGACTTGATTTGACACTCCAGCAGCATCCAGCCCGTCTTCAAACAGCTGGGCTTTTTAGCATGAAGGGAGCAGGGAGGTTGCTTCGTGTTTCTTTCACTCCTCTCATCTTAACGAGAGTCTTCCACAGACGACTGCCGTCTCTGCAGGGAGGGAGAACACAACCTCCCTCTTGTTTTGTCTAATCTGCATTTCCCATGGTGCCTGAGGGAAGTTGACGTCTCTTCCTGTTTCCTCTTCGAGGAGGGGGGGGGGTCATCATGCTTCTCTGCACTCAGGGCTACACCCATTTATTTCTGTCTGGGGAGAAGGAAACTTTCTTTTTCTTTCTGTCCCTTGAGAGCATGTGAGGCAGTGAAAACCACAGCTTTGCTGCTCAGCTTCTACTCCCTAACGCGTTTCATTTAGAGATTATAAACCTGAACTTAAAGCACTTTTCGGCGCGCGTGGACTCACCTGCGCGGAGTACTTTGCGCGCAGGCGTCCGGCCTCGCAGCCTTTATCGCAGACCCTCAGCTGCCGGGCCTGCTCCAGCTCCCTCTTCAGGCGGATCCGCGACTCGTTGGCCTCCTTCATCTTTTTCTCGCTCTCGGCTCGCAGACGCTCGATTTCCTTCCTCAGGTTGCGCTTCGCCTCGGTCGCTTCCCGAAGCTTCTCCTTCTTGGCCACCCGCAGGAACTCCAACTCCTTTAAAAAAATAAAAATAAAGAGAGGTTGCAGGAGTTAGAGGGGGCAGGGTCTGAGATAGTTTCAGCAGTCATTCATGAAGAGATCCAGTGTCCTGTGATGCTTGTGTAACCACCGCTAATCCCTGCGGATGCAGGCATCACATGGCTGCTGAGATCTGCTACAACGGTGTCCATTACACTGTTTACTCGGAGCTAAGTCAGGGGTGAAGGTAACGTGTGGGCTAACAGAAGTTAAGTTTCCTTCCTGTCAACCTCTCAAAAAGTGTCAATGTGTCAGGAGCCGCGGTAACGCCCAACCTGTGTCATGGGAACCTCGCAGCTGGGACACAAACGTCTGTCAGCAGGCTCTTTCTGCGTGGTGCACCAAGGGTGAAAATTGTTGATTTAAAGTTTTAAAGTAAGGCCACTGCTGATTTAGGCTGCTACCGTGTAGGATTTATGATGAGAGACAGGAATGCTGTCACACCAGCTGCTCATCGTTGATCAGGAAGCATCTCTCCACTTGGTCACCCACACAAACTCCTTCGTCGGCGTTTTCTTGCTCCGAGTCCAAGACCAAAAATAAAAATGGAAGTCTGGCCTTTCCCTTTGTAGCAACATCCGCTCTCATTGTTATCACTTGCCAACTCATTCAAAGCTTTGTGGTCACGATTCCTGAGCTAAGTTTGACGACTTTACAAAGTACTGAACAGCTCTGAATAGAGGACTGGAAGAGGAACTGATGCAAATCAAAGCGTACTCCTAAAAATGAACAGAATTACTCTCCAAAATGTAAATCCTAAACAGCAATGTTTTTTCATTGATTAAAAAGTATCCTCACCCAATACGAAGCCCCACTCTTTTGTCTGCATTTGCCAGTAACAAGGTGAGCTGCTTCAAACGTCCCTTCATTATTATTCACCAAGCATTTTCTTTGAAATAAAGCATCAGGGTTAAAAGTAGCAACATATCAGACTAAGGATGGATAATTTACTTGCATCGTACTAGAACGAGCACTAGCTTTCCCTGTCAGCTGCAGCCTGACATCTATTTATGTCATTTTACAGTAAGAACGAGTGAAAATACAGATGTGATATTAGTGAGTGAGTGTTTCTGTCTGTTTATGGAGAAAATACAGTGAAAGAGAGCAGAGAGAGGTGAGAAGAGAAGAAGAAGCTGACCTGCTGGAGGCTGCGCTTGGCCTGCAGGGCCGAGCCCAGCTTCTCTTCCTGCTTCACTCTCATCTTCACGATCTCATGCAGAAACTTCTCCTTTGACTCCTTGGAGTCCAGCCCGCTGTCCAGCGCCTGCCTGAGGCTCTCCAGCTCCGACTCCAAGCCCAGCTCCGGTGGGGGGACCGGTGCCGCCACGGGTACAGCTGCAGGGACAGTGCATTCGGCTGATGTGACCGTACAGATGGGCCCTTGGACCCCCGGCGAGCTCAAGTCCTTGGCTGAGCTGCTGGACGAAGTGAAGGACGGCGATGACAGGGAGGATATGGACGAAGTGACTGAAATCACAGACAAGAGAGTGGCGACATGAGAACGCTGGAGGTGCCAATTACCTGACAGGGTGCAGGTTTCGGGGTCTTCGCTTACACTCGTCGCGGCTCTCCACCTCAATCTCCACCTCAGAGTCCTTGTCATCCTGAGGCTGTGGGGGTGGGAGCTTGCTGGCAGAGGAGGATGCTGGGCAGGGGGCCTCTGGAGCCAGAGGGGGGAGCTCCCCCGTAGCTCTCCTCTTACGCGGCCTGGAGTCTGCGCCCTCGGCTGGGGGCTCGCCTCCACTCGGGTGTGAAGTGCTAGGCACCGAGGGGGACAGGGGGCCCATCTTCCCCATGGGCAATGGCGTGAGGGCGACATTGGGGGCCACAGCATTCTCCAGACTCTTGTAGTTGTAGAAGCTAAAGAGAAGCCAAACAGTTCAGCGTGTGTCTCAGAATGAGCTCATGCACTACTAAGTTCTGCAAGACAATCAGCTCTGCTACATGGTCTGATTTGAAACAACTGTGCAAACCAGCGTTTGGAGGGAGTCAAATAAAAAACCTCCCACTGCAGGAAGAACTGGGCCACATCAACTGTGATGTGGTGCAGTCTGTGCCACGTGGGCGCCCACAACACGAGGGCGTGTCAGATGTATGTGAATGGTGCCGTGTGGGAGGCGGTGGAGCAGTCAGACCTGACCCACAGGACACCAGCCCACCGAGACAGGACAGAAAGATCACACAGAACAAAGCGGGCCGTCAGACTGCTGCAGTCCACATGTTCTACTGCTTTTGGTTTGCTCGGCCTCCGTATTTGGATCCGGTTTCTGCGTGCCGGGCTGGGCTCACCTGTCTCTCAGCAGGGCCAGGGGGTGACTGGAAGGTTCCTTATCGCCAGCAGAGATGTGAGGGGACCAGGGTCTGAAAGCTGAGGGTCTCTGTCTGGGCTGGATGCAGTTGATGCCCTGAAAGACAGAAAAATACACTTTCACTTTAATTCACGTGTGATTGAGACGTGGAAATGACAGAAGCCACGGTTTGGGTGTTAGGATCTTCTTTTGGAACTTTTCATTTGGATTTCTTCTTTTCCAAAGCTCCTTTTAATCACAAGATCTAGCAACACTGGATGGTGGCCCACCTGATGTCGTTCATTCTTTCAAATTTCTCAAAGATCCTACACGTGATTCAGCTCAGAGCCTTCCAGATGTTCGTTTCCTGAGTGTGACCTCACAGATCAACCCACAGCTTTTCTGGAGCCTGGACGCAGAGGAGTGAAGATGCCGACTCCATCTGCTTAAACCAGCTGCTATGAACGGCATGGTTGAAGTGGGAGCTCCCCATCACGCCAGCGTTACCAGGCTGGTATTTCAGTGATCTGCTTCTGGGTGTAAACGTAAAGCTGAAACGGCTCTGTCACAGTTAGCGCTGGGGACACGAACGCTGATGATGGGAGAGAGGTCAGCATGAAGACGAGTTGAGGAGGACCTTCTAGATTTTGGGGTTGGAGGTATTAATCTTTCATGGGGCACATCCATTAATATTGCCGTGGGTATATTCTGTTTCACTGCTTTCTCAAACTTTGCTCCGGTGCCAGGCCCCTGGCATCTACAGTTACCCTCTCCGTCCGCACAGCTCGCCTGATCTAAATTTAAGTGCTTCCCTCATCCAAAAACTTCCATATAATATTACATGATACTTCATCCCGTGCACCATGAATCATTATCATCATCACAAGCATCTTCGTCCTGAGACCAGATGCACCCACCTTGTTGGGGGTGGACAGGGACTGAAGCCAGTCGTGCTGCTTCTCTTTGTCGACCACCGGGGACTGGGACGGGAGGTCTTCGTGTTTGGACTTTTTCATGGGGATGGGGTCAGGCGCCTGAAAGAAAAGACGAGAGGTTAGCATGCTGTCCTTCAGGGGCTCTTCTCTTTGTTTCAGCGCGTGCAAAGCCTCATTTCTACACGAGCTCTTCCTTCCTGGACTTAGTGACATCACCAGTATCATGTCCACCTGGTGCACGGGTATCAAACTCAAATTTTACAACCAAATTTGTTTATAGTAAAAAAGTTGGCTGGCTAAACAAACCTCCTTTAGGGTGGAGATGATTTAAATACGCAGGAGGTCACACGATGCTCCACCTTGATGTTTCAAAAAAGCTTTGAAAATAAACAACAACTCTCAAC
Organism: Arrhamphus sclerolepis; assembly: GCA_037176975.1. Lineage (NCBI taxonomy): Eukaryota > Metazoa > Chordata > Actinopteri > Beloniformes > Hemiramphidae > Arrhamphus > Arrhamphus sclerolepis. The sequence continues at coordinate 18,251,234 of JBAMYA010000022.1, read as the reverse complement.
TTCTCGGTTTGTTTTTACTCCCCTGAAGGTGAAAATAGATAATTCAGCGAGTCACTGAGATCAGCAGAGCTGTGAGCTCACAGACCCAGAAGTGGAGTGGAGAGTCTGAGATGCAGCTGCTGCGACCAGAGCTGAGAGGATGTGGTTCAAAAGTAGAACCGGCTCTGCGTCTTCGACTAAGACACCGCACAACTAAATTAGGAGGCCAGTACGAGCACTTTAAAAGTGGACGAAAGCTCTTATAATCAACAACAAAATCAACTGATCAGGATAAAGTTTGTTGCTTTAGAAAGAGAGTTTTGGAATGACATGAGTTTGCCGCACATGCTCAGAACGTATGACAGGTTGGCCAGTTGGCAGCTGGCAGATGTCAATAAACTGAAAACGCGTGTGAGACAAACCAACAACTGTGTGTGTGTGTGTGTGTGTGTGTGTGTGTGTGTGTGTGTGTGTCTGACTGATAGGGATGTGCCAGCACAGGAGTCTGGTCACTGCAAGTGCTGGTGCATTTAAATTTAGCAGTGCTGTTGACTTTTGTGTGTCTTTCTATTTCTGGGGGGAAGCTACCAAGTTCACCAACACACAGGCTACACACACACACACACACACACACAAACACATAGTATCCAATACAGCAAGGTGTGTTTGCTCATGGGCAGCCAAGAGAGGAGGCGAGAGGTGACCCGGGCAGTGTGTTTATGTGTGTGTGTGTGTGTGTGTGTGTGTGTCAGTCCGTCACACACTGATACACTCATACAGACAGACAAGTAGAGGTTTGTTTCCCCTCCTCCTCCTCCCCCCCTCCCCCATTTGACTGGCTTTGTGGTGATGACCTCAGTGTCTCCATGCTGTGGCTGTCACCAGCTGCCACACACACACACAGACACACACACACACACACACCAAGAGAGCAAATGCAATGGTGAGAAAGAGAGTATATCGTCTCTTTAACATGAAATAAAATAATAAAACTATTTTGTGTTTCTTATTTGACATATGTGATTGGATATTTTGTCTGTACACGTGTCTTGGTTGAGGTCACACACACACACACACACACACACACACACACACACACACTGCAGATGTGGGCAATGAAAGTTTATTAATATATCACAGTTCATGCCCATATGTATGTAGATCAGCCTGGTTTCTATAACGAAGGTCCTCACTGCTGATTGGCTGTCGTTTTATGACGTAGCAAACGTGTGGATGTTGGTTGTTGCTCTAGTGATTCAATACGTCACTTGTATTTGGCAAAAAAGGTTGATTTTCCCAAAATAAACTGTGGATTTGGTTGGAGGGGAATGTTCCGATGTCAGGCCCTAACCAGCACATGACTGAGGCTCCGCCTCCACAAAGCAGAAACGAAGCCGCGTCCGTCTAAAGAAAACGGCGGGACATGGAGCCGACGCCAAAAGTGCACGCACCGTAGCAGAAGATGTGGAGCATGCAGAATCCTGCGCGGAGTAAACGAACAAAAACCAAGCGGGCCACATGGCTGCAGCAGGGAGCCGAGGCTGCTGTCGACATCGTTGTGTTTCTTATGGTGCCACTTGCCGTCTGGGTTGATTTTAAGGTTGGGGGAGGCGTGGCTATGACGGCTGTACTACCGGATTCATTCTCTGCACAAATTCGCCGGATCTATGCGCTCTGGAACCCGTCTGCAAAGCGGCGGGAAGGATAACGTGTTTGTAAACTGTTCTAGCGATGTCAATCATCTGCTCTCCATTAGCTCTGATGGTTTCCCCCTGAAGACCTCCCTGCCGGAGGACTGGGCCCAAACACGCCACGTGGCGCCAACAGGTGGTCATTTTCTCCTCACTTTCTCCCTCTCAGCCATGTCGGCGCGTCACGCTTCGCTACATGCCCGTGTAATCGGGGGTGGTCTTACGGAGAAGCGGCGTCGACGAGCAAGCGCTACCGACATGACAGCCACCCTCGACTTTCAGTGACTTTCAGCGCTACAGCATCAGAGTCTTTGGTGGTCTCGTTATGGGGAGAGTTCTTTCTCAAGGTCAACCATGTCTTCAAGGCTCTGTTACAGCACGTGTTTTAAGGGGGCGGAGTCAGACGCTCGACTCCAATCAAATTCTTGCATTTGCCTCCCTGCAGCTCGGTCAGACATAGCTGGTACAGTCCCTTCTTTAGGACTTAAGTGCCCCTTTCAACCATCTTGTGCACCTCTGAACAGCAGCAGGTTCTCCACATGGTCTCCAACTTTTGTTTCAGCCAGTACAGAACAATGGGGAGGCTTTGTGATGTCACAGTTCCCAGCAAACCTGAAGTTCCCTGGGCTGAATTGTGGGCTGTGGTGTGTTTAAGGTTTTGAAAAGGCAGTTTTCCTGCATAACACGTCCCCTTTAAGGGCTGGAGTATTATGTTTCCAGACCTTTATCACGACAGGACTCACTGTAACTCAGCTGAGACACCTGCAATTACAACAAGAAAGGAGAAATAAACAAGGAGCTAAGCATCTCTGCCATATTTTGTTTTAATTTTTAAGATTCAGTCTCATTTTTGCAAGCAGACACTTCCAACATCAGACGCTACAATAGCAGCTGAATCCTGGCTGTCGTTGGGAGGTTTGTGGGTTATCTAGAGATGATGAGATTTGTCCTACATATCACTGCCGCAAAGTCGGGCCAGAGGGCTGCAGGCAAGTGGTTAGCCCAGAGTGGCTGATCTCACACACACACGCACACACACACTGCTGGCTCTGGGCAGAGTCTCTGTGCCACGTGCCAGTCCTTGTCTCGTGGACTACAAGTTGCCAGCACTGCGGCTCTCCAGCAGGACGAGATCCGGTCCCGGAGAATCTTGGACAGAGCAGAGCGTCAGGGGGTCAAGAGAAATTTGGCAGCTCAGCTCGCAGAAGTGGGAGAGAGAGGGAGGGAGGGAGGGAGGGAGGGTGGGGGGGACTTCAGGGAGAGACAAATCTGCACGTCTAGATTACTGGATTACTGAGCAGTGGGACTGTGAGACATGAGGCAAATAGTCGGGCTGGGAATTCCCATTTAAACGGTGTCAGCAGCACCGGCTCGCTGCTGCAAAAATTAGAAATGCTGTAATTTCACTATAATTTAAATCACTGGAAATGATCCCATTATAGGGCACAATGTCTCCCCGTGAGGGTCGCTGGGCCTACGGATTATCTTGGTGGTGGTGGGGGGGGTTGCGCCGTGGCTGAGGCCATGTGACACGAAGTCATGTGGTACGCTCCTGCAAAAAAGACACGTGCACAAACAGAGACCCTGACCTAAGGATGGGCGAGACATTTTTATTGAAGACTTGGTTGCGTTCTCCTGATAAGCCCGAATTCTGCAAGTGATACACCTGCTGAGACACGAGGGGAAAAGGAAAAGATAAAAATCAAGTGTTCCAGTGGGGTAGGCAGCACGGTGGCTTAGTGGTCAGCACTGTTGCCTCACAGCAAGAAGGTTCCTGGTTCGAGCCTCCACAGGGGC
>JBAMYA010000022.1:18206897-18247667 GCA_037176975.1 Arrhamphus sclerolepis | reverse complement strand
TGTGTGTGTGTGTGTGTGTGTGTGTGTGTGTGTGTGTGTGTGTGTGTGTGTGTGTGTGTGTGTGTGTGTGGGTGGGTTGGTTGAGGGGGGGCTGGAACTCGGGTCAGACAGCCATGAGGAGCAGGTGGCACCGGGGTGGGTGCTGCTGGGTTGGTGGCTGACGATCGGTGTGCGCTGCCCTTTCACGATCCACGTGCCATCTGCCTCAGCCGGCAGTGACGGCTTCCTGGAGGCAAAAAAAGCTCGCAGAGGGACGGAGGAAATAAACTGAGCATCAGCGTCAGGAATCCTGCAGATCAGCTGCTCATTTTCACCGCCGTCCTCCACGTCTAACCGCAGCCCGTAGCAACAGCTACGTAGCTGCAGCCGTACGTTTGGAAGATCCCAGTCCAACTCTGCAGTTTCAGCTTACTCAAACCTACATCTGTTTTCCTGCAGAGAGCAAAGTGGAGGTAGTGGTCCTTTCTCCGCTGAGACTTGATTTCACACTCTGCCAATTTAATTTGGCAAACCAATTTATGGAATACTTAATTGCAAGACTGCTCTATTTAACAGTCAAATGAGCCTTGAAAGATGTCCTCGGTCTTGTGACCTCAGAAATGTCACATACTTTAATCAGAGCACGGAAGGAGCTAAAGCAGGAGTTCACTTCCCGCTGCAGGAAAATTCAATTTTGTGTTGAATTTGTAACCCCACCACCACCACCACCACCACCACCACCACCACCATCACCCCCCAACTCCGTCTCGCAGTCGCTTCTGCTGCTTTTCAATTTCCACATCTAAACAGGATGAACAGGAGGTTGGGAATGTGGGGAGAGTTAACGTTTATGAGCAGATGCTACACCTGGGTTTCTTGTTATAAAAAAAGGAGACGGGCTGAAATAAAACGAGGGGCTTGTAGCGGAGCTTAAAACCATCTCAGATTTCTTTATCTTCCTCCCATCGGAACAAGAGAAGGGGGAAAAAGTCGTACCAGCTATTTACGAGGAAGGTCGTACTGAGAGGGCATGGCAAGGAGCCAGTAATCTCCTCCTCCTCCTCCTCCTCCTCCTCTTCCTCTTCCTCCCTGCCCTCGTCTTCCTTTCATCCACTGTACTCCACCTCTCCTGTAGCAATTCTCTGAAGTCTACACTATTATTTTGGGACTGAAGCAGAGGGTGCAGAAGATGTTTCAATAGTGTTCAGCAACTTCGCTTTTTTAAGCGGTTGGTTTCCTCTTTGAATGTCGAGCTGTTCAGCTTCAGGATGCAGGACATGTTCTGCTCCCAAACGTTTTTGCTTTATCTCTTCGCAATGTTCCACACTAACGTGTTGAAGACAACCAACCAGCCAACTGCCAATCAAAACCAATCAGCTGAAAACTTAGGGACATCCGTGAGCTGGAGCATCAGGACGAAGACCATCATGCAGGGATTTGATCCAGGAGCATTGTTGGGGTGAGGAAACAGAGCGAACCACCACCCCACCATCTGACAAGTGGATGGAAACAAATGATCAACGTCGGGGTCATTTCCATGAGGCCAGAACAGAATCCTGAACCAAAGCCAGCCTGAACCAAGAATGCTCTCCTACTCGAGCTTGTTCGCACTGCTCTAAGTTACTTCCTGTCACACACAGAAATATTCAAATGTGCCTGAATGCCTCATTTCAAAGTATGGATGTCCTTACTGCTTATTGGTCAGATGTGTTTCCCATGGAAACAAAATAACCCACATACAGGAAGAACTTGCAAGCCCACTGTTAAATGTTGCACTAATGTCTAATTTCTTTTCTGGAGTGTGTTTGGAGGCATATATACGTATATAATTACCCGACCAGACCAATCAGATGCTGCAGCGCCTCACGGGTTTGTCAGCACCTGAATCCTCATCAGAAGGACCATTCACCAGATGATCCAGACTGAGGACAGCGTTCACACTGGGCCGAAGAAGCTGCACCAAGTGGGAAATGAAGTGGAGTATATTTTAAATGGACTAAAGCCTAAAGGTGTGAACGCATCTTAACGGAACTAAAATAAACTAAATTTGAGATAAAAAGGACTCAGAATGGGACTCTAGGATAATTAAACACTCACGGCAAAAACCTGACCCAGAAAGTTTATCACACATCGATCTGGACTCCTGAAACCTGAGGGATGGATAGAGGGAGGGATGGATGGATGGATGGATGGATGGATGCACGCCTTGCCCATCTCATACCAGTTTAACCAGTGCAGCCCACAAACTACAAACAGATATTCCAGGCCCAGAGATGAGCTTTTATTCCAGCTCCCGCATCACATGACGATAAATATGATACAGTGAGATCGATGCAGCCATCTACCAACTACACTCCTCCTTCATCTAATCCCAACGTATCAAATTTGACTTTGCATACGGAGAAAGAAAAACTTCTGATTAAGGCGCCTCTTAAACGTCACCCCCATGCGTTCTTTCACCCCTCTGAGCCCCCACTCACACTCGTGAAATTTCGAGGAGCCCTCCATCGGCAGCGGCAGATGCAGAAGAGGCTGAGATCGGCTGTGAAATTCATTCCACAACTTTCAAACGAGCACGGAGAGCCGTGGCATCGCTGGTGGTGCAGGGAGGCGAGAGCGCCTCCTTTGATGTTTCATTTTTAGTGGGAAGGCGGGCGGAAGGGCGGTCAAACTGCACCGTTTCGCTTCAAAGATGCTGGATTTCCTCTTTTTTTTTTTTTTTTTTGAGCATTCACCAACAGAGTTGAAGGGGAATACGAGCGAGTGGCAGAAATGGAGAGAAAGAAGGGACGAGGAAGGTGAAGAAAAAGTCCTGATGGAGGGTTGAGTCAAATCTGGCTCATGGAAGTAGCTCGCCACCATTTCCTCTCTTCCTCTTATTTCCCCCTCTCCTTATCTCTCCTCCTCCTTCCTGCTCACTGAGTGAAAAGTGGAGCTGTGTGCCGAGTGGAGGAAGCAATTAAAAATTAATGGAAGCTGAATGATAGAAAAACCTGCAAGGGCGTGCCGCCTGCCACACGCGTACACGTCTGCATTTCCTTCCTGTCTCTCCGTTCCTCGGTCTCTCTGCACCGCGATCTGCTCCATCAGGACATCAGCTGGCTCACGTTCACCTCAACCTACTCAGGATCAGTTCAGTCCAGACTAACCGTTACCATCCCGACGGTGCAAACGGATAAATACAACCAAAAAAAAATAAAAGCTTTGCATGCTCAACTCAAGTGCAGTTGTGAAAGTAAATGTATACCTGCTGCAGAAAGGTGACACACGGTAACATTAGTGAAGGAGCTGCTTTTAGAGATGGAATATACATATTTAGTAACTATATTTATATGCTTTTATTTTTAAATCATCTCATCTGTGACCAACACTACCAGTTTAACAGCCTCTGCTGCGGCTGTTCAAGCAACGCTTATTCTACAAACTAATTTCAGCACAGTTCAAATTAAACAGAAACCAGTGAGGCTGCGCTGCTGTCTCCATCTCTCCCAGTGAGGGATGTGACCTCTCACCCCTGGCCTGGGCGAGCCCCCCACCCCTTGCCTCCGAACACAAATCGGAAGCCCTCGAGGCGCGCTGGCCTCGCCGCGCACAAATAGCATCCACACCTGACCCTTGACCCGGCGGGCCCTCCCCCCTCAGGTCTCCCTCACCCCACAGATGAGCTGATGCGTTCCCCGGGGGAGGATCTAGCAGGAGGCAGACGGCCACATGGAGGAGGACGTCTGATGCTTTTGTTGGTCAGGCTGAGTCTCGAGGGAGGGTGGAAAAACAACAAATCTACTTGTGAAACGTACATATATCTGAGATCCACAGCAGAGAAGAAATGAATCCCCCCCATGTGAAACTGCAGGAATGTAAATAAAGACTTTGTTCTCAGTAAATTCTATCATGTGAAAAAGATTCTAAGGTTTTACGGGTCAGAAAACAGCAGCATTATTTACTTAACTAAAACTAAGCCAAAACACAGAAACGTGTCAGAAACTAAGCAGCAGCAACGTTTCCGTGGTGCTGAAATCTGGACTTCAGCTGGACTGCTGGAAGTCCTCGAACCGTCCCCGCTTCAGCCGCTCTGCTGCAGGTTCGCTGTCGTTTTTGAGATTACCGCCCTGCATTGGGATCCAAGCTTCATCTGTCACAAAAGCCTTCACGTCTGACCCCCAGAAGGTTTCTTACTCGACCGAATCCCCAGAAACGCTAAGACGACGGGCTGCAAGCCCAGCCCCAATGACCCTCCTTCCACCACCGTGCCTGGCAGCTGCTTTCAGCTCTTTATGCTGTGATGGGTGACGCTCTGCTTCAAACAGTCTAGTGGTGCAGTGCCTCACGTCATCGCCATGGTTACCGTTAAAGGGCCAGTTATTCTTTATTTTCTAAACCAACCATGTTGTCAGATTTCCTGGACTCAGTCATAAAAAAAAAGAAAAAACTGATTCATTCATTCATTAATAAATGAATAAAAATGTAAAAACTACAATTATTTTTTAAATGAAAAGATTTTGTTGTGAAATTGCAAATTTTGCAAGATTGAGACAATTTTTCACAATTTTGATTTTTAACTTAAAATTACAACTTTTTGTTGTAAAAACATTTACTAAATCGTGAAGTTTTGACATGATTCAGCTGCTCTCGGTTGTTCCACTTTCTCAAGTCAAACGTTAGGTTGTACTGAAGTTTCCTCAGACGTGCTTAAGCAACAACTCCTTCTCAGCGCAGATGTCTTTCCTCTTTAGCGCTATGTTAACACACACCTGACTGCTCCAGACCAGCAAACAGTCAGAACATTTGCATTTGTGGAGGTTTGCTGAAGCCACTAACTGCCACTTACACTCTCGATTCTGCTGGAAGTGGTTGAGGGTGTCGTCTCTTCACACTTATTCTGCGTATTTGTATTTTGTTTTTGTTAAATGTAAAATTTTCTCCATCTGAGATTGTCTTGTCTTAATTTCTAGGAACTGGCGAGCAGCAGATTCTTTTTTATAAGTATATCTGAAAAAGAAGACTCTTGAAAAAGCTTTTAAGGTGACTTTGAATTGAGATTGAGTTCAAGTTAACTTGAGTGAGAGGTGGATTTGACATTTCTCTTTAAAAGCGACGCACAGATTAAAGTTCAACAGCAGCAGCAGTACTGTTAGAATCACAGCTCTCAGGGGCGGCAGCGTGCACGGCTCTGAGCCTTTACAGAGCTTTGTAAAGCAGAGTGATGCAAAGTGAAACCTCAGTGGCACCATTCTGGGAGGAAAACAAAGTTGTATGACCTCGCTGCCTGCACCCTGAACACTGCAGGCTGCAGGCGTGCACCGCTGCATCATGGAAGCTAGCACACACATGTGGTTACACCCAACTCCATCTCACACAAGCCTGTGGCGGGCGGCCATTTTGGTTAAACCCATGTTGGTCTACGCTGGGGGTTTCACTACCGCACCCTTCCCCTCCCTGCACTGCAGCTCCTCCCTTCCAAAACTACAGAGACAAATCATAGTTTACAGCATCCGAACGCGGCCCAGGACTCCCGTCGTCATGAGGCGCGTGCCAAGCATGAACCGGGACGGGAGGATCAGGCTTAAAGGTGCGTCTGATGGCGCGAGAAGCTGTGTTTCCACGGTGAGAAGATAAAAACCAGCGTGCATCGTGTAATGTGGTGGAGAGTAGAGGAAGCAGAGAAAAGTCGCACTCACCTGTCGATGAAGAACGCAGGCAGGAACACACCAGAGACATGGAAAAGAAAAAGAGGAGAAAAAAACTGTTAGTCCAGAACAAAGTTACTAACTAATGACGCCATCGTTTTATTGGCTCCCGAAGCGCTCATTCTAGCAACATGAAGTATGACTTCATTTAACTTCAACTGAAGTTCTCCTCACTAGAAACATGCAGGAATTACTGCTCCAATAACGTAGATATGGTAGAACTGTACGTCATCCCGGGTCACATCGTCGCCATGGTTACCATTAAGGGGACAGTTATCTATGTGGTCAGATTTCCTGCCAGCTCCTGGACTCAGTTTGTAAAAAAAATTAATAAAAAAAAAAAAAAGCACATTTTTGTTGTTAGACTTTAGACTTTTAAAAAGATTTTCTTTTTCAACAATCACAAATAGATTTCTTATCCAATCACAAAACTTTGACTTTTTAATGTAAAGTTTCAATTTATTTTGTTGGAAAAATATCGACTTTTTGCAGCATTTTGACATGAAATTCCAACTGTTGTAAAATTCGAAATTTTTTTTGCCCAAAAATCACATATTTTTGTCATTAAATTCTACAAAAAGCACAAGTTTGGATGAAAAGGAGCAACTTTTTGTTGTCCAAATCTTTTGCAAACGTTTGCTAAATCACGACCTGAACCAGCTGCTCTCCACCTCAGTTATTCCTCCTTTTGATGTGAGAGCTAAAAGAATTTAAATGTAACTGCTTCACAAAAGCTCCAAAAGCAGAAAAAAAGAAAAAAAAGCACACAAGACCGTGGTTGAGGTCCGTTTCCCAGTACTGTGGCCTTTTACACGTACTCCAAGCGTTGCAGCAGACGTTTACAGTGTTCAGGACGTTCTTGCACCACATGTAAGTCTTTTTTCCAAGTTGATCCAAGAGGAAGTTTATCTGAGCTCTCACATGTTCCCCTTCCTCCCATCACTAGAAGGTGCAGGACGGCACCAGAGAGGAGAGTTTGGGTGCGTGATGTCACACGTTTACTGTGTGACTCCAGGTGAAGGTTTGAGCGACTCATCAGTTTATTATCGATTAACACCTGCCAGCAGCTTCACTCCAGAAGTACGGCACGGCTTGTGGTTTCAGCCTTTTCAAAACCCACACATACCCCCGAACACAAGCACATACCTACACACGCATAAGCAGCAATGATTAATCATGCATACAGAGTGCAGGCACCCACACGGATTAGCTACTAACATTTCAATACGCAGAGCTAAATCGGCCATGACTTTATGTTTTCTGTGGAGAGGTTGCGACCCTCAGAGCTGTTTGCCTGGATTCTTTCTCTCTCTTCTTTTTTCTTCTCCATCTTGCAGAGCAGCGCTGGCATCTCTCTGCACTCAGCCAGAGGCCAGGAGGCAAAAAAGAAAAAAGAAAAAAGAAAAAAGAAAAGGTCCCTTTTCTTCGTAGCACATAACAAGCTAATAAGAAGCTAAACTTGTTCCTTCCACACCTTCTCCTGCAAACCAAGGTGACAGACTCAATTCTCATGAGGTTTCCTTTAGCAGGGGTCGGGGGAAAAACCTAGCAGCAACCTTCCAGGTTGAAGCTCATCCAGGAAGTACATTTTGTTGCAGTTCCTCGACTGACCACTAGGTGCTGGCCCCACTTAACTGTCTCCTTACCCCTCTATGCCATCTGGACTGACCTGACTGTGTCCTCTCACCCCAGATTTCTCTGTACCATATGAATAAATAATGTCTCACATCTTTTCTAATCCTCTTCAGCCTACGTATATTATCCACAATCGTTGCTAACTACCTTCCACTCGCTGATGTCATTTGCCTCGGGCCATCTAACTGGCTAAGATGGCTGCTGCATTAATTTTTCTTTTCTTAAGCTGTGTGGTGACAATGAAGGAGAAGACATGACTCAAGCAGGTCTGAACATCATCTCCTGCCTGTAGCATCCCAAATCTGCACACCACGCACCACTCAGAGTTTCAGGAGCATCCGTTTTTTTCTATTTTCAGAATCACCTTTTCTGTGCTGGAGACCATTTACGTCACAACCAGACACGGATCATTTGTATTTGCTGAGCTGATATCACTGGAGGGATTACACGGTGGTTTTTACTCGTCTGCCACCCACCTGCTAGCTGTTATGTCACTTCAGCTCTCACTTTAGAAGGAACGCACCTCCTGGAAAAGGCATTCCAAGAACCGCTGTGAGGATTGTTTTGAAGAAGAAATTACAACAAAGTGTTTTTATACCATTTGAAGTAAAATGTTGGTGGAAAGAAAAAAATTACAGTTGAAATTCAGAGGAGGAGAAATTCCTCAGTGGGTTTCACTTTCACATGGTGATTAATCACTTAAGAAGATTGTGCCACCCACTCCGCAAATCCAGCAACCCCACCACCTCCTCCTCCCAGTCATCCCCTCCCGTCTCAGGCGCTGATGCTCATAACAGGATTGGTCTGGCTAATGTCTCACCGCTTAACATATTTCAATCCCCGGCTGCAAAGTGGCACGTTTTCATCTGAAAAGACAAATGAGTCGCAAAGACAAAAGACAGATGAGAGGTCTTGACTTTCTCTTCTCTTTAGCTGGGAGTTTCAAAGCCCCTCCTCGTGTGCTGTGGTTTCCTCGCCGCATAGCTTCTTCTGTGTATTCAGAGTGAGCCAGCGGGGTTCCCCACTTTCTCTGCAACTAAAGGGATTAGCTGCAATTGGGACAAAAGCACTGTCCTCAACCTATTTTCGCCCCAGGCCTCCCTCTATAGCGGGCCACTAAATACAGTCAGCTTCTCTCTAGGCATCTCATCAGTCCTGACGAGGGGTGGGTAGCCTGGTCAAAAGATCATATGATAATCCTTTCGGGATTGAATCACAATCCACAATCTGAATCACAATTCTCAACTTTCCAAATGAAGGCCCATGCAGCTGCCTACACACAAAGCCCATAACTTCCCTTTTTTATAAACAGTATATTCTAAAGGTTCTGAAAGGAGGTGATGCATATCCACTTCGCTGTGACATTTCGTGTGCGAGTGATGCTCAGACCGCTGATGCTGAAGACTACCGAGAAGCCGGTAAGTGTTTCTGCATGTTTGCGGTGTCCCTGTGAAGTCTTTTAACCTTCATTGTGGATTCTGCTGTAAGAAATCAAAGAATCATGATTCGGGGGGGGGGGGCAGGCCATTTGGCAAGGTACGAGTTTGGGAAAACGCAGTGACAATTTTTTCAGCTCAACATCCGCGGCGACTCTTTCTGGAAACACATTTCAAACAGACGCCGAGCGTGAACTCCTGACCTTCGACTGATGCAAAAAACTGAATTAAAGAGAAGTCCTGGGTAAAAGACAGAGAGCAGGGTGAAACAGAAGTCCTACCCAAACTCACCCCCAGAGAGCCCCATTAAACAGTACAAAAGTCAGGCTTACTGGGCCAATTTTATGGCTGCCAGATGGCACGAGAGGGGCTTGGGATGCCTGTGAACTAGCCTCCACCCATGTAAAACTGCAACCAGTTGACCCTGGAGTCGTATAAGCCTGATGTCTAAGACAACAAGACCCCAACCAAAGAACGCCGATCAAGTCACCTGAAGAGGCCGACATGTCGCTGTCCCGTCACGGCGCTCTTGGTTTTAACGCCTAGTCATCAGAGGGACGTGCAACGCAAAGATCTGGCAACTTAAGGTCATAAAGAGGTAAGAATATGTAACAAATTTGCAACTTTCACTTACTTTTTCGTATTTTCTTATATGTACGATCACTATATTGGGGAAGCGCCTTAATGGGAGCTCTGAACAAACCAACAGTGAAGAAGCGTGTTTTATACAAACGTGCCTCCAACGGCTCTTTTCTAGGTGTCACAGAAGGTTCATGACCCTTTGCGACCTCACCGAGAACCAACCAAAGCCACCTCTTGACAAGCTTTATGGTCTGGATCACTGTAAAAATAGTAAAACGGGAAAAGAGGTGGTTTGGAGGAGGTGAGGAGGGGTAGAGAGTCTGGGGCGTCTGGTCTTTAGAAATGCAGTCTCACTCCACAAACACTATCTTGACAAGTAATCAAGGGAGGGACACTTAAAGGCTTAATTGCACCAAATGTCCTCTAATGACCAGAAGCCACGGCCCTTCTCCACGTCTTCAGCTTTAACGGCCACAGATCCCAGGCCACTGAGAGGTCAGGGAGGGGTCAGGTTGAATAACAGACCGCAGAAGGTTTGGGCCCACACATCTAGGCGACCTAAGAAGGCGCTGATGTGGATTTTAAAAGAGGAGTTCGACCGAGCGAAGGACAGCGGTTTGAGAAGCTAATCGTGGGTAAAACATGCAGGAACATTTTCCTGGTTCTTACTGGGGAGAAGAACCCTAAAATTAGGATAAATATTCCTAAATCTAGTCAGTTTGTCTTATGTTGAGGGAAAAAAAGTAATGCCAATGGGGTAAGAGAACATTGCTTGGTGAGAGTTCTTAAAATCAGATATACATTGGTTTTTTTTTAACATAAAGACCATTTTTCTTGAAACTTTCTTCCTGTAATGTACTAGTGTTACCCAGAACCCCCGCTAGTAGAAACGTGCTTTTTGTGTCCACACCACAGGAATTAGAGTCGATAGTATTTAGCATTTTTGGTTTTTTGTTGTTTTTTTTAGCTACTTTAGTACTTCACAGCTAAGGCTTTCCCTACATACATACAGCTAAACTAACTGAAATATTTTAACCACACAGAGATTGTTTCAGAGGACAGATATGTAAAAAAAAAAAAAAAAAAAAAAAAGAAGAAGAGGAAGAGAGAAGAAAAGAAAAGAAAAAGTGTGTAAACATCTGTAAAATGTTGGCTATGAATGAAACTCAGAAGAATGGAGCGACCCTGAAGACCTAAGTGAGACGTTGGAATTAAAAAAAGTGATTTTCACTCGTTTGCCGCCCACCAGCTGGCCGTGATGTCACTTCATGCAACCGGAGAAGAAGTCCATGGAGGTGGATTGTTCTTTGGGAAGCTCCACAAAACCTCAAAAAGTCCTTGGAACCGTTTGGTCCAAAAGCACCTCATATGACGAGCGATCCTGGTCCAACTGCAGAAATACCAGTGACCACCAGAGAGTGAAACTGGAAGCTCTCCTCCGTCCGGCCTGCTCTACTCATTTCCCTCCTTCCCCTCACATCTGGAAAGCAGGACCGCTTTCCCTGCCATTCCCCAAGCATGCGCACATACACAAACACACGCACATGCACAAATACTGACATCATGCAGAACGCTATGCCTGATGGGAAGCATATGAGCTCAGAGAGGAACATTGGAGGGAGGGGGTGTTGTCACCAGAACACAGAAGCTATCTGCCAGAAACCTACTTCAGCTCACTTCTTCCATTACTTTTTCTTTACCATGCACGGACGCTGCAGCTTTTAAAAACGACTGGACTTCAGGCTGCACCGTAATCGCTACGTATGAACCCGTTAAGCGATTCTTCAGCAGGTACATGGCCAGGTCTGAAGCTCCTGGGTGAATCCAGGACCTTATTTAAGTTTTAGCATTAGCTCATTTCAGAAGCAGCAAAAAAACAAGGATTACTGGCTTCACATACAAATCTTTGGTCCACATTTAGCTCTACGTCTTGCAAAATTATAGTGCTTGGGGGTGAGGGGGGATCACCAAAGAACGTTTCTTGGCTCTGTGAGCTCTCCGTGAGCTCCCCCCTCCCCCTCCCCCTATCACTGGCAAAATCTCAACATAGCTGCAGTAATATCTTAGCCAAAGTAAACCCCCTCTCTCCATTTGGGTTTTTACCTCTGTGCCGCCACCACCATTACTCCTCCAGGAGCCAAAATGGTTGCCATGAAAGGAGGGAAAAAGAAAGAGAAGAAAACACAACTGGAAGTGTTCTGCATGGAGGATGTGGGAAGAGGTTATTGGCTAAACTTGCAGCTGATCTGCTATTGATTTTTCTTCATTACAAGCTCGTACCTAGAAGCATATTTCTCTCTTACTGTGGCTCATTGAGCATTTTCCTCTTCCTTCTATGTGTTTTTGGTTTACCGTCTGCACACTGTGACACCTCGAGGCTTCAGGAGTAACTGGCTAACAGAAACAACACCCACACACCCGACGGTGAGAAGAAAATGCAGTTAAAGTAGCGAGTACAATGAGGTGGTGCCAGAAAATGAATTGCAGTCGGTATATAAGCCCTTTCGTGCTGAGGGGTGATTACCTAGTTTGCAGCGCTGGTAATCTGAAAAGCAGCTTGGAGAGTTTTTTTAAAGACGCAGCAGTGGTGGCAGCCTGTCCTATCTCCCCCCTGACCCGGGGGGGGACGACTCACAAGGCTGCTAAGAGCCGTAAAGACGTATAAAAACACCAAACGTACCCGTCCAACAGGACTAAAATGCTTTGTGTAGCAGGTTGTATCGTAAAAGTTGGGCTTTCCACGAAGATGTCCTGAGTTAAACACATCCTGGAAAGCTTGAATGTTGCAATCAAGCAAACAGTAATGAATAAAAGAGTCCCCTTGGAAGCTATTTTGGGGTTCAAACATCTAACATCCAAAACCCTCGAGGCCCAAAGAAAGGGCAGGTGTAGAAGTTTGCATTCCATGTCTTCATGAGAATGGAGATAAAACTGCTTTTAAACCGCCACTAAAGCACATGGAGTCCCTCAAGTTGCTTTGACAAATACTCCTGCATTATATTATAAAAGAAACTCAACACCTTCACAGCTCACCACTTTACGACTGTGTCAGTTAGACACCTGGATGCTTTCAGGAGCACTTCCTTTCACTGGACACATTTATGAATTAGCAGCTTTTCTCCATGATAATTCCCAGGAAAACAATCTATAATAGGTCTCCTCACTGTCATAAATAGTAGTGATGACAAAAAAAAACACTCCAAGAAAGGAAAGGAGGGATTAGAGGGATGAATAGAGGATGAGGCCCACATGTGGGTAATTGGTAATGACAGGCCTTGGATCATCCCTCACAACAACAACAACGTCTCAAAGATGGTGTTGTTGTTTCCAAGTGTGGGCTGCAGGAGTTTGTCGTGGTGAAGGAGAGTAGCGTGAGGAGCACCAGAGCGGATCATACTTGCAAAGACTAGACAGGTAGCTGCATCTGTGGGTCTGTGCATGAGACCCGCAGCAGGACTGGGGCTACGTGCTGTAACCTCATTCGTGGACGACGGTATCGTTTACGCGTCCGTGTTCCATCATCCTGTCACTCCTGTCATCTCAGCGAGGTCGCGAAGGTGCACGTCTGCTGCCAAGTGTCATGCCCCTACAGGGCCATGCGAAGGTTTCCAACGTCTTTCCACCTGACCAGAGGAACGTATATCATAGCAAGTCTGCTCCGGGGTGGTCCAGGTTCATGGCGTTTCACACAGAGGAGGTGTCCGACGCCTCGGCCACGAGCAGACAAAGAAACAGAAAAAACAATCCAACTGCTGCTGGTGGGAGAAGAGAGACTGTTGTGTTGACCAGCTAACTGCGAGTAACTCTGCTGTGTCAGAGCAGCCATCCACCTGAATGAGAGGACAAGAGCGGGAGCCGGCTCTCACTGGACGGGAGTCGGCTCTTCTGATTCGTCAGCTACATTTGAAAACATCGACTTGAGCGGCTCGTTTGATTGTGACACATCGCTGCTGTCCACAGGCGCACAAACGCAGTCACACCAGGTCCATAACTGCCTCTGACACTTCCTTTATTTATAACACAGTGATTAGTCATTTCTCCTCTATTTTCCAGTGATGCGAGGTCCGATCACAGACAGATACGAGCCGCTATAGACCCGCCCCCACCTATGATTTCATTGGCTAGGCTCTAGCTGGCTAGCTGCAACCTGATTGGCTGACAAAAAGCTTAACTCACTCCACGTTTGCAGCAAGATGCTGCACATTTTCTGCATCTGCGGTGGAAGGTGCAGCCCTCTTCTGCAGGCAGTTCGCTGGTTTGTGTGGACTCATCAAGCCCAGTTGTTACGTGCTGTGTGAGCATTTGTATTTTCTGTGTAACATGTCGTCTCTGTTTATAGTTTTCTTATAGTTTGTTGCCTGTTTGAGGCCACAGTGGTGTGCAATGATTGTGCACTGGTGACCTGAGTGAACATGCAGGAAGACTGGCGAAGAGGAGGTGAAACTGAAAAGAGCGAGTGACTCAAAGAAACCGGACAAGCTGATGAAGAGCCAACTGTGCAGAAGAGTAACGGACAACACTGCACATCCTCTACGAACCACTCCTGCATCACCTTCATCATTATTCAGGTGATAGTAAAACTTAAGAACTACAAGTGCAAAAGGTGTGGAAAAGCAAATGTCTTTCTAATCAGTTAAAGAAAGAAAACTTGATGATGACCCTGATGAATTAAGGAGGGCTCTTGAAACATCAGCGGCTTGACAACTGTTTTTCTTTTTCACACACTCTTGTTCCATTATGCAATCACTGAAAAGCATCAGCTCAGTTCAATTTATTTACATGAAGACTGATGTGAAACTGAAGCAGCAGCACTCAACTTCAGCTCCACCAACGTAAATCTTCCTTCCTAGCAGGTGGACCACTGGGGGGGCAGACGCTGCTGCTCGCATTTGTCCTCCATAAAGCCGCTGTGAGATTGTTCAGCCCAGTTCTACGCGGGCGAGCACGCCGGCGGCCTGCGAGCGGGACTGAGCGCGTGCACCACAGAGCACGTCGACGTGAACTATGCCGCATGGGCGGCGAGGCATACTTTAATGTGGGGAAGAAAAGAGAGACCAAAAGAATAGGGGAGAGCGAGCAGCGGATGGATGGGTGGATGGAAAAGAGAAAGAGAGAAATAACAGAGATGCTCTGGTCAGACACGCGATGCTTGGCTGGAATCAGGTCAGGCCCACACGAGGCCTCCCTCACACACTCAACAAAAAGGTTCTGTACAGCAGTGGAGAGCACTCCAGCAGCGCTGGGCTGCAGTATACGCTGCTAAAAACCAACCACTCACAGCAGAAGTGCAACATTTACATGATATCTTGCAAACAAAAAAAGCCAAATCCAGTAATATTACAGAAACCCAGAAAGCATCCTTCATTTGAGCTGCTGAGCCAGGCTAAAAACCCCCAGTTACAGAAATAAGAATCAATTATTCTGCTGGAAGACATCAAACCATCCCGTCACAACTCACCAAAAGAAAAATAAAATGCTTCCCTCATTCGCTCGCGAGCTGGATGAACACAGAAACGTTTCTTACGCCACATTCACACGAAGCACGGGCAGTGGTGGTAAAAATGTTGCACCGTCGCTCAAAAACGGTGCTGGTAGATCTCACAACGAGACAGGAGCGAAGATGAAGGACTGAACCATCTGGAGACCAAAGACGGCGTCACAAATGTGGAGGAATCACCTCAGAGCGGGACGGCCTGTCGCTGTTAGCCTTCTAGCTGAGCTGTGAAGCTATCACGCACACAACTCTTTCTAATTTCACAGATTCCCAACTAGGAATTGAGAAACGGCCTGTAGAGTTCCCTTTTACTTCCCGTTTGCTGCTTCCCCTGATTACTTTCACCTGTCCTCCTCGTAGATGCCGTCTCGTCTTTCACCTCTTGGTTGCTGCTCCGTCTGTTTCATCCTGTTTTGATCCGTTTTGTCCTGGTTCCCGTTTCCAGCCCTGATCCTATCTGGGTTTTTTTAGTTTTCTGCATCTTTTTGACTCTCGTCCAGAGGATGAAGAATAAAAGGACTTTACTGCTGGAATCTGCTGCCTCCTAATCAACGTGTCCTGAACTGTCCTTAACCTCCTCTAAGGAAGGGATTTGCACCAATGTAATCTGTTTTTTCCTGATTGATTAAACAGCAGTGACGCTCGCCTCACATCTGGAACACGTAAATGTTCTGCATCTTGCTTGATGAAGACTTGAAACGATGACTTAATGTACTTCAGCTCAAGTGTGACTTTTTGGCAACTTATTTGTGAATTTTACACAGATCTGCGACCGCGTTCACATGTTCACCACTTCACGGTTTATCTCAGCGCAGCCACGTCGACTATTTAACGTAAGAATATTGAAAAATCCAGTTAGATTTGGAAAAAAAACCGCGCATTTATGGTGGCTTTTCCTCCGCCGAGTGTTTACTCCACGAGTAGTAAATAAGGCTGTCGTTAAACGTAGGTTGAAGAAATGTGACACCGTGCAGCTAAAAGTAGATGACACACTGCTCCCAGTTACACGTATAGAAACTTCTCCAGCCCCAAACATGCCTGAAAGGGAATTCTGGCATTCCCACCTCCGGACTCCTGAGCAGCCCCCCCTCCCCTCCCCTCCCTCCCCAGTCGGGTGTCCCAGCAATTTTCCGTTCTAACCTGCTAACTCCTGACTGGCTGCTGCTTTAATTAAAGCTGCCTTTGGAAAACCGACACCGAACTTGGACCTCCGTCTCACTCTTTGACAGACAGATGACCGAGAGCTGCCATCTCGACTTACAGGAAACACGAGCCGGCTGGCTGGATGACAAGCGAGGAGGAGGAGGAGGGGGAGGAGGAGGAGGAGGAGGAGGAGTGGTCGAGACACGTAGGTCATGTTTTCGGATTCACCTTAATATGTCGTAAACGTTTGATCTACTTACGGCAGAAATTCAGTTACTTCAGCTGAGTTTGTGTTTGAGGTCAAAGTAACCCTTTGTGACGGAAAGTTTTGGTTCTTAAAACAGTTATTTCATAACTCATTAAAAGACATTTTCATACAAAGCGTTTGGCACATGTTTCAAGCACATGGCCATTTTTGCAATTTCAGCCACAGTAAAGTTAATAATAAGGAACAGCTACACAGCAGTTACTTTCTCTGAATCATCTGAAACACTTTGTTGTGGCCTGCAGCTGTTGCATGATTCATTTAACTCGTTATTCGTCATCTTCTCATGAAGAGCTGCAAGTATGAGTAACTGGCATTAAAGTCAACTGTTTCTGATGGAATTTGGTGAAACGCTCCAAAGGAGGGAACGAGGAACTTTTAGAGACTTTTCTGTCAACTGCTGCATCTGCATCACAAGGACGGTCAGGACATTCTGGGGACGGTTCTGTTCAAACGACCCCGTTTGATTCGGTACCGATGTCAAAAAGTGGAATAATTAAGGCGAGGAGACTGTATAACGGCCGGCTTATGTCACAAAGTCAAGATTTTAGGACAAATAGTTGCAATTTTTTTTTTTTTGTCAAAACTCCTGATTTTGGGGGAAATTAACCAATTTAACCAATTTGCAAAAACAATTTGCAAAAAAAAAAAACCAGGAAACTGCAATTTTATGTTAAAAATTCAAAAAAATTAGTGACATTTGTGATTGTGAGATAAAGTCTTGGTTGCTGAAGAAAAAAAGTTTTGATTTTAAAAATATGAGATGAAATTAAATGAATTTTTTTGACACAAAGTGAACATTTTACATCTTAAGATAAAATGATATGATATAAAAGTCATGACATGAGGACTATTTCAACCCTCCCAAATGATCCCGGGACCACATGAAGCAGTTCTTGGGGTACTTCCTGACTGTGGGTCACAGCAGAGTAACTAAGACATGGAGGACAGGGACCGTGTGACTGCGTCATCATTCCCTCTATTCAAAATAGTGTAATTTTTGATTTAATTATGTTTTGTTTGTTTGTTTTTAAATGATATAAGATGCGACCTTAAAGAAGTGAGCCTCTGGAGCCTTAAAAGGGCTCAGTTCCTCTGGCTGTGAGGTCTGCGTTTATAAATCCAGATCAGTTTTAAGTGAATGTGCTGCCACAGACCAGACACACTTGTGAGTCTTGTTAGCACTCAAGTCTGGCTCATTATCCAGCCAGGAAGCCAGAAACAGCCTTGCCCATTCCAGTTCAGACCAGGAAGACTGCATCTGCGTAGCAACCACATTAGCGCTCCAATCACAGCAGCAGCATTCGGGCTAATGTAGGGCCTGAGCGCTGCGCTCTGCTGCGTGGGGGTGGTGCATTAGTCTCACAAGCACTCACACCGGTCTGATGCCCGTCTCCCTTATTGCCGCTGCTCTCTGCAAGTATGGAGGGAGCAGTAAGAACTTTTTTTTCCTTGCCTTAATGCTCCAGTCTGTCCAACTAATAGAGGGCGAGCGAGAGGGAGAGGAAACATCGTCTCGCGTCTTGAGATGCACGCTGAAGTAAAGCCATTAGCGCTTTTTCCCTCCTCTCAACCACAGAGGTGTCTGTTTGCTCCCTCCGTCTATCAGACAAACGGTCTCAAACAGGAGTTTCCACAGTGAGAACTATGGACGCGCACACACACTCCGAGACGTCGTCTCAAGGACCTCAGTGCTATTTCTGCAACGAACTGCCGGTCACTCACCTTCAAGTTGAGTCAAATTAACACTCTGAATGGGACTTTGTACGACGCGCCCTGAACAACGCCGGCTGTCAGCCATCAGGCTGCCCTCGCCGTGCTTGTGCACGGGCGTGTGCACGGGCGTGTGCAGCAGACGTATCTCTGGTGCTGTAAAAGCTGAGAGTTCAGGGCGGCTGGCGCGGTTGGCCACATTATCAAGGTCAGCGAACAACATCCATGCCTGTGTTTTTACTATCCCAGATGGCAGCTGAGGCCTCGAAAAGAAGCTCAAAGTTCATTAGCACTACTGCACAGAGAGACAAATGAAATTTAGTTCAAGCTGGATTAACAGAGACACGGCAGCCGGCGGGCTCTGTCTGGCTACCCATTTATGACTGCCGGAGGCGCCAATAGTCATGAGTTTGTTATTTCTTTCAAAATACTATCCCTGTTTGTCACCAGCTCCACTTTAAACCTTGTTTACTCTGGAGCGCAATTACCTAGCAAGCTCATGTGACGGTGGAATGTCACATCATGATTGCCCAGAGAAAACAAAGTCTCTGTTTTAAATCAGATCTCAGACCAAAGCCCGCTCCTTTCTGCTCCACAGCTAAAGACTCTTTTCACACCAAAATCAGCAACGTTTCTTGTTTAGGTCCCAAGCTTGACCTTCTGCTCCAATCCCCTCCCATCAGACTTCATCTGCAGTGACAGAAGACCAAAAAAAAAAAGAAAGAAATGCTCCAAGAAACTGTTAGTTGTTTGAACTGAAACTCAAATTTGATTAGGAAAAAGTCACAGTTGGAAATGTAGAGACAAGCCTGCTATCTTCAGATGGTGTCGGGTTTGGAGCCTGGCAGCACGTGAGCGGATGGTGCCTCATGCAGTCATCACAGCTCAACTCTCCGGAGGAAAGTGGCAGCCAGCAGCTCAGTATCTGGTGCAGAAGTGCTCCTTCACAGTATCACGTCCAGGACGACACCATATGTTCTTCACAAGCCCTGCGATCCCTGCTCCTTCACTCTTACATCTGCACGTACAGTCTGAAGTTGGTCCTAACAGACCTCAAAGTCCAGGAATGTTCATCCAGCTGTGTTTCAGTGCAACACATTAAAGTGCATTCCTGCTTTTTTCACTTTTCACTAGTAATCTCACACTTCCCATGACAACTTGAGGGATTAAGTGGCTTAAAGTTATTTTTGGGCTCCGTTTTCCTGGCCTACAAATCTAGACACAACTAGAATGTGTAGCAGGTCGGTCTAGCTACCCTCCACTGGAGCTCATTAAGGATGTCAAAAGGTGTTGGTGGAGCCAATCAGATCAGTTTATCCTTTTAGAGCGTCTCAGACGATGATGACAGAGCTGAGACGTAGTAGTGTGGATGGTAAACAGGGGCCTTTAGAATCGGCTTTAAAAGTTAATCGACGGTTAATTAAACACTTGGACTTTGGGATTGTGGTGGATGAGGTCCATCATGCATCACCTTGTTTGCTTCTCTGATTGGCTGTTGCTCTAACCAACTGCGTGCAGAGGCAGTTTGAGAAGCACCCGTTGGCGCCGTCTCCTGGAGGAGGCGGCCCTATGGCGTTTTCAGCCCCTACATCTGTCCAGATGTGGCTCTGATCTATCGGGCTACTGTTTTCCTCCACAGCCAAAGGAACATCTACAGGTAGATCCATCACAATAAAGATGTGCTGCGTGTGTAATATCAAACGCAGACTGGGCTTTGACTGGCGACGCTGCCTTCACTGACTGCCAAGGACAGACCTGAGGATCTGCGCAGCAATCATGGCTTTGTACACAGAAAGAGGGAAAAACGGGAAACTGACCACGTGGGGCCTTTTCAGGTCAAATGGGAAACTTCCTTCCCCTGTTTTCTCTGGTTTATTCACCAGGTTTTTTTTCTCTTTTTGAAACCCCAGATCCTGGCAGCTCCTTCACTTGGACCCTGCAGGCATGTCCCTGACCAGGACGCTGCTGCTGGTTTTGTTTTCATGTATATCCTTGCGAGGCCCAGAGCACAAAGAGGCCTTTCGGTTCATGGCAGGGCACCGTAAAAAAAAAAAAAGAAAAGAAAAAAAGAAAACGAGCCGCCCGGCCAGCACATACTGGTGTTTTCCACTCCAGAGTCGGACATTTTGTTCCAGTGTTGAACTCTGGGAGAAGCTGAGCGAGTGAAAGGGAGAGTGGTTTCCAGTGGGGAGGGAGAGGGGCTGGAAGTGAGAGAAGAGGGTCTGGAGTTTAGGTTTCAGGAGCCGGATATTGTAGAGAGAAGCTTTCTTTAAGCCAAAAACTTTGTGATAGTCAAAACAGATGCTTTCTGTCGCTTCGTAACAACAGCGGACACAACAAGATGAAGCTACTCTTCTTCTCTGTTTAAAGTACGCCCGATTTCTTTTTAGTGGCTTCTTGATTTATGGAAACTAAATGACAAATGATCCCAAAGCAGAAAAGAAAGCTGACTGCATGTGAGGCTGAAGACGCTTCGAAAGCAGAGTAGTATCGAAACCAGAAGTGTGAGAGCTCAGTAGACACTTCGACTGGCAGTCTGTCGGCTGTTGTGGCCGACAGCCGACACGCTGTTCACCCCAGTTGTACTGACTAAAAACGGGAAGTGGGAGGGATCGCAGTGCAGGAGTGGGTCATGTGACGCTGCGTGGGTTCACTCGTGTGCACATGTGCTGTGTTTTCACTTTAAACAAAAAAAAAGGGCCCATCCCTGGGCTTCTGGCTGTTGTCCACTGACAAGTCACCCCACACAGGTCACATGACGGAGGTGGAGCTACCATGGGAGCAAACTCTGGTATCAGCAACCTCTTTGACCCCCCCTCAAGTGATGAACTGTGCAGCAGGAGGGGAACAACAGGAACACCCAGCAGACAACATTTGCACAACTGCAAAGATGGTTGGTGTTTGTGCAAGGGTTACTCCGCTACACTGAGTCAACAGCTCTTTTTTTCTGGACGCCAGTGGAAGGTTTCTGAGTTCAAAAGGTGCAACGAGGCTTGTGCATGCGGGCAGAAATCTCTTTTTGTGTTTTTGAATCTCATTTAATGTCAAATAAGCAAAACCACGCAACTGTCCAAAAAAAACAAAACATAAAAAAACTGCAAAAACAGTATCTGAAGCTAAACGCCACAAAGGAGCTCCCTAATTGAGGATTAAATTCAATTCAGTCAAACCAGTGGGTGGAAAAGGGAAAAAGGGAGTAGAACTTGTGTTATTTCCTGTCCTCCATCTCACCCTGCCTCTCTCTCTCTCCCTCTCTCCTCTGCTATCTCACTCCAAGCCAGGTTGAAGGAAGGAGGGCTAATGGACACATTATCTGCCGGCTTTTCCCTCAGCGACGATTAGGTGGCCGTGAGGTCATTCCTTCACTTCTGCTCCCATCCACATCGGGGATCTATCATTTCATTACGGCCGTGAGGGAGGAGGACGACGAGAGGGGAACGGCCGAACTATCAGTCTTAGAAATATCCCTTCCTCAGCTCGGCCATCTATCCATTTCACTGCTGCTTCTTGTCAATGCCAGAGCAAAACCCCTGTGAGACAAATTAACAAACGCTGCAGAGAGTAAGAGCTTTCTGAAAGGAACTGAAGACAAAGAGACTGCTAAGTGAAATTATTTTCACCAAATTGCTGGCATGCTCCCTCAAATGAATATTGACAAAGGAAAAGATTGCAGGGGCGGCAGGGACTGATGGCTCATTGTTTAACGACGGTCACTAAATGACTCACCTGACTCAATGACATCTCATTCTGTAATCTGAAGGACATCCAGGCTTTTGTGGACTGACTCTTTCATCTCATAGCCTGGAAACAGAATCTGATGCTATTAGAAAGGCCTTCTGACATGCTTGCAGCGCATGTGAGAGTGCATGTGTGATTCAGCTGTGGAAGCGTGTCTGCTTGGCCAGAGATGTATTGATCGACACAGGAAGTGGAATCTGATGTTTCACAGCACTTCCTGAGGTGGATGGTTGCACCACTGACAGTGAAAGCGGTGAGCGGCGGGGCTCTGGCTGGGTGGAGGAGGGGGAGGAGGCGACACAGGGGAAGGAGTCAGTTCGAGAGAGAGAGAGAGAGAAAAAAAGAGCGTAAAGACAGTCATAATACCTCCTGCTCTGTCCTTGGGCTTAGACTAAACACCACCTCCTGCCTCTGCTTCTTCTCAGAACAGTGATTTCTGATCTGCAGAGAATCAGCCGCTGTCCTCTGAGCCAGATGCATTAAACTACGCCGAGATTCAAGACCGCTTGTGTGCAGAGGAGAACGTGTGTGTGGCAGTCACACACTCGTGTACATGATGCTGATGCAAACACATCCCTTCCTGATCATCTGCAATCCAAATTATTATTTTTTATTTTTTTTGTAAAGACGGGTTTTTGGACTGAGGATTGACAGAAGATGTAGAGCAGAACTGTAACGTTTCACTTAACGCAGGACTGGAGAAAATGAAACGCAGTGACTTTGTGGCATCAGTTCTGAAGTCACAACTTCAACAAAATCCCTGAACAGAAAAAAAAGGAACAGGAGCTAATAAGGTGTTTAATCAGTTTTTAAACCTGGTGAAACACCAAGGAAACCACGTGACCATGAAGCCCAGGACAAAAGTCGAGTTACATCGTCCTATGACGAGCTTCCAAGCCCCTCAACAAACTACGCATAACAGCCCTCCACCAATCAGAAGCAGGTGTTGGTGATGGCCTGCTGGTATTTGTCTCTGCACGCTCTCGTAGGTCAGATAAAATGAAGTAATGGGCCGGATTTGGGCCGCCAGCCGTGAGTTTGGCACGTGTTTAAGAGCTGCTTTTCTTTTCCTTATGTACAGATCTGCTACGGAGCCAAGTCATTACATTATTAGGTCTCTTCTGATGTGGGTTGAACCTCCCTTTAGTGTCCTCTGAATCTGTAGAGGACCATGATAATAACTGAATACACTATATGAACGTCTTCTTTTAATATATACACACATTTGATCCATAACTGCTTTTAGCTTTTAAGGCAAGAATATAATCTCCCTCTAAGGATTAAAATAAAAAGCATTTCTCAATTTAATTCAGCCCAGTAACACAGCTGACCGAGACTGCGAGATGACAATCACAGATGTGACTTAACAACGGTGCGCAGTGTTTAGGTTGGTTACAATAAGAAACCAGGTTTTGCATCTCGTCGAGCACACGCTTTCTGCTGCTTTCTTCATGGTTAGCTGAGCTGGTGCTCAGTTAGGCCCTGGCTCCGAAGCAGTACTGGAACCAGTCAAAGACCCTTGGCATTGATGGTCCAAATGCACCTATGCATGTGGAGAGGAAACTGGGGGAGGAGATGAAGGTGTGAGGGGGGAGGGGAATGGGAGTGGAGGTGGCGTGGCAAGGTTCAGCTGCAGCCCTGACCTCTGTGTGTGTGCAAAGATAATTAAAAAGGGCAGACAGATGAGCCCAGCGAGAAAATTGGAGGTCACGTGGGATAAGTCATCTTGCACGACCCGACGAGCATCAGCAGCGCACAAAAACACTGGCAGCAGATGTATATAAATGCTAAGCTTCATACAAGAACAGCCTTGGCAGGGTTTCTTTGAAGAAAGACGCTGGGAGCGTCATCTTTGTCCTCAGAATGTGCACATTAGCTTGTCGTGGAGATCTACAATTACTATAATTATAAGCCTCGGACTTGAGGAGGTCTATTGTGTGCTCTGTAAAAGGAGAATGAGCGTGTGTGCATGTGTGTGAGCCTGAATGAATATCTGAACAGAAAGAGGATGCCTGGACAGTCATGTAAGCACACGTCTATGTGAGCTCTACAATAAGAAATTAGCAAGACAGAGTAGGTGGGGGTAGGATGTGAAATCAATGGAGTAAAACAGGAGCAAGTCTGGGCCCCGTGAAGCTTCCTGAACCTGAGAAGACGGTTTCTGTGCCAGACGGAGGGATCCCCTTTCAGCACATTGTTTTATTTAGCATCTGCATGGCTCCTTCATTTGCTGGAGTGAGGCTGGGATGGATTAATTTAGGAGATTGGTGACTTGGAGAGGAGAAATGGTCCAACCCGTCTGGGGAAAGGAGGATGCTCCCCGTTTTAGGAGGGCTTTGTGTCCAAGAGTAAGCCGAGCCCGGTGCCGTCACTGTCCCTACCCACAGGCCTTCACTTGCACACAGACCTTCTACCCAGACTTCCTTACAAGCGGCAGTGCTGTGCTTGTAGCTTGTGGGTTGGGTTTCTGTCTCTGCCCGACTGGAACCAGCCTCAACACGCCTGATTTCACTTCAAACCCACTCAAATATCCCACTCAAACATGCCACTTATTACAGCATGTCTGCTAAACTTACAGTAAAGGCACACCTGGCATACCGACCTCTCTTATAAACACCAGTTGTGACACAGAAACGGGTTATAAAGGCCAGGACAAAGTCTCCTTGCTGGATCATCAGGGCAGATTTGTCCTCCTCCTGATTAATCCAGTTTAAGATTAACTAACGCCGTCTACACGAACCCAGAAGCAGCCAGACACAAACATGAGTCAGAACCATTAAAGGGCAGACTAAACAGAGGTAAAGATCTGAGATGTTTAACTGCCAGGATGATGCAGCATTTCTGAAGAAATCACTCATTCATAACTTCTTCTCTGCTCATACCTGCCAAACCACCGCAGCTTTGTGTGCAGTCACTTCAAAAGAATTCAGTTTCGAAACTTGTTGGCTGATTTATACTTCTGTGTCAAAGCTACACGCTTAGGCTACGCCGCCGTTGGCATCTACGTTCTGTATTTTCACCAACCTCTAGGTGCTAGTGGGGTTTTTTTTCCACAAAGCCACAGCCTGCAGTGCCGAGATTACTTTTGTTCACTTCAGTTCAATTCAGTTTTATTTATAAAGCGTCTATTTACGACAAGTCACCTCTAGAGGCCGGAGCACGCCCCCCCCCCCCTGAGCACAGGGCACGGTTTACTTCCTGGATGGAGTTCAGACGTGGCAACGGAGCAAGTAAAGTATGTTTCAGGTGAGTTGGAGCTGATAAACGTGGAGCTTCAGTCAGTGCAGCCGACTTGAAAACGACGGAGAAGAAACAGCGGCAGGAAGTTCAAAAAAGAAGACAAACAAACCAACCACGTTATTAGTGGGGGTTTTTGTATCAAATAATAAATGAATGAATTAATTATTTGTTGCTATTTAATTTTTTTCTGTAAGAAAGTGACTGAATGATGCTTGTCCAATATGGTGTCGCCGTTTCATTGCTGAATAGCAGAAACCGTGACATTTCTAGGAACGATGACTAAACATTAGCTGGAGGCTGGCGGGTGGAGGAGGGGGAGGCAAACAATGCCCGCCGGCCCGTGACTCAGGCTCTCTGGGTCCTCATCGTCCAGCAGTGAAGGGGGGGCGGGGGATGGAAGAGTTTCACCTTTATCTGTCTCAAAATCACAGATCCACATCTGATACCCCCCACAAAAGAGGTGACAATGGCCAGCAGTCCCCACAACACACACACACACACACACACATCATCAGTCTGTGCTCTTACAACAATACCTTTCCACATGGCTGAGGTCAAGCTAGCGTGACCCATCCCCCGTCCCTTGAAGAATTTAAAAAAAAAGGAAAGAAAAGTATAACAAAGAGGTTTCTCCAGAAACAGGCTCCTTTCAGGACAACAGAAAATACACCTCCAGCACTTTCAGACGCTCCTCTCCACGTCTGCTTCTGGACGGGCTGCCAAGCGCTTCTGACGAGAGCTGACACCATTGTTTCAAAACAACCAAAGAAGCATTTAATACCTCCTCACAGGAAAATACATAAATAAATAAAACAAAACAAAACAATAAAAGTTTGTTGAACCAGGTTTTCTGCTCGAGGACATTTAACTGCAACAGACGCAACACAGTATTAAGGCCACATTGAAGGGGAAATAAATCAATAAATGTGATCTGGCTGCTCGGTGGAAGTCTGCGCTCATGAATTTGTGTGTGCGCACGTGTGTGTGTGTGTGTGTGCATGTGAGATGGGGGTAGGGGGCAGAGGCAGCATCACCGTGGGAGACGGGCAGATGGGGATGGAAATGAGTAGGCAGTAAGCTCATGCTAATCTCCTCCTACAGCTGATCCAGGCACAAAACAAGCACACACACACACACACACACACACACGCGCAGCTAACTCCATGTGCAACGATGCTCCACAAAAGGATGCCTTCGCTATGAACCCGTCCAGATGTACCTGTCTCGTCTCCGTTTTACGAAGAAAGCATAAAATCTGAGAGCCGAGCACCTTCAAATATTCTAATTTAGGTCCATGTCAATGCAAGTGAAATTTAATTTATTTGATAGCTCTGTGTGTGTGTGTGTGTGTGTGTGTGTGTGTGTGTGTGTGTGTGTGTGAGAGAGAGACACTTCATCAGACGGCTATCTACCCCGTGGGAGTTTCTCTGCAGCACACGATTGGCCGACAGCTCTTCAAGAGGGGTGAGGTGGGTCACATCTTTATTTGAGGAGGGAAAGGTCATGTGCTGCTGGTTGCTCCTGCAAACATACGGGTGGAGGAGGGGGAGGGGGGAGGGGCCGGCCTTGCTGTCATATGAAGGCTGCTCCTGGTCTGACGCAGCACTAAGCAAACCCCATACTCAATTATTCAGCGCGACAGGAGCGGTGCCCAGCAGCGGTACTGAGAGACAGTTTAGCTTCTTCTGTCCAGACGTCTTTTCACCAACTTCAAAGTATGGTCCGACTCTGGGAAGTCAGATATCCTGGGCTCTGCATGTCAGCATCTTAAAGAGGAGGTTTTGAAAATGGAGCTTTGGTGTGTGTGTGTGTGTGTGTGTGTGTATGTGTGTGTGGTGGGCTTACAGGACTGTGTACACTGATTAATATTTCAAAAACCTCGTATAAAAAAACAAACAAAAACAAAACCACACACACTGGACTTCAGCACCTGCAGTAACCTAGCATCAATACTGAATGTGCACAAAAAAAAAAAAAAAAAGTGGGGGGGGCTGAAGCAGAATGGGAGAAAGGAAGAGCTTATCTTCTGTGCTACACCTGAAGGGGGGCACCGGCTGCTTCCTTATGTTCTGCTCTTAAAGAATTAAGTTTAGCCTCAACAAGCTGACTGAGCTTGTTAGCGCACACGTTCCTGCAAAGCTGAAAATATTCTGACAAGGACCTGAGAGAGTGGAAGTAAACACGTTCCTCCTCCTCAGATACTCAGAGCTGTAAGTGCGGCGCTTTTCTCAGACGCTGCACATACATGCTGGACTCCCTGTCCTCCCTGTCCTCCTCTGCATGGATGGATAGAAGGATGGCAAGTATTTCCTGAGAACAGTGTACCCCCCCTCCCTCCTCCATACTAGACCCTTACATACTGACATTCTGTATCATTTATGTAGAGATGTACCAGTTTAACCCAGTGGCTTTTACGTACTGGCCCAAGCAAGGAAGAAAAATCCCACAAACTCGTTCTGGAGACAAGGGTGTGGCTCGACGTCATCTGCGTGAAATGCGGCAGTAAATCAAAATAACGACGACGGAGAAACGCACATTGAAGTTGTTCGGTTTGCGTGATGCGTGTGCTTAAGTACCAACTAATTTCACCTTCTGCCGGAAGAGTCAGAAGTTCTTTAATCTCTTAATTTCTCCACATTATGTTGATGGAAAGTTAATAAAAGTACGTGCGTTTCCCTCTGGCGTCCTCCGCATCCCGTTGATATTTACATACAATTACAATTCCCAGACATCTCACTGATTAAGGAAAGGGGGGGTGTACCTGACACACACAGGCTGCGTCTTTCTTCATGCTTTTTTCGCTACCTCGAGAGGTGGGGATGATCAGAGGATCTGATTTTACGCCTTTCTGGAAAATGGCAGTTACGTACAGGCACCGAGACCTTCAAAAGGTGGAGATGCTCTGCAAAGAAAAGCCAGTATGTAAACGCCTACTGACTTCCAGCCAGCACACCCAGGCAGGTGGTATCAATGCAGTGTTCCCTGCCTGGACTCTCCACGAAGCACTCGGCGGGCCACTCCATAGATCCATCCATCCATCCATCTGCCACATGATGACATCGCTGAGGATGGAAGAGTGCGGCTGGAGGGGGGAGGGAATCTCCTCATTCAGGCTCTCCATGTTAATCAGACCACGGCTGTTTGATCAAGGGGGTCATAACGGTGATGAGAGAGTTGTTTTTTATACATCTTAGAAATGGAAATTCATTAGGGATTAAAATCTGACAAGTTAAATGTTGCACCTTGTTGCACAAACTAGCTGAACCCTGGAAAAGTAGATTATCTCTCCAAAGAATAATGGTACGTTTTTGTCAGAAACATTAAGACCCAAAAGCTTCTCCATTTGGACCACAGGAATCCTCTCTGGGAAGCAGACTTTTATTGGGCCTCCTGAAGCTCCTTCGTTTCCACCGCTGGATGAAGAGGCTGAACAGAAGTCTGCCTCCACTAAGCAGAAGTGGAAGAGAGGAAGTTCTTTTGAGCTTCACCAGAACCTTCAGGGTGGGGCTACGAGTGTTAGCCCGTTTAATTTCCACTTCTCTCTCCAGATCACTTTCAAAATGGTTCTTACGCTAAACTTACTTTTCTTTTCAAACAAAGCATTCAAACTGAAAACATTTGTGCTCACTTCAACCAGCTGAGGAGAAAACACTCCAAGCGGCAAGTCAAGATGTGACGGCAGTGAAACAGAAGCAATAAAAAGTGAATCTCTGAGTTTACAGCAGTAACGCTCCGTTCCACAAATACCTGCAACAATCTAGACATACCGCTAGCAGATTTACATTTTCTCAGCAGATCCATCCAGTTACCTTCTGCTGAAGCTCACTGATTATAGTCAGACGTTTTGGGGAGCCAATCAGATCAGAGGACTTAACATGACGGCAACAGAGCCGAAACGTGGCGTCGCTCTGGCTGCATCGGTGGAACGCCAGTGGTCCAAACCGGCTTTGCCATTGACTGGTAAAGAACTGGACCCCCATGACAATATCTTATAGCGGGTTGACACTGTATGTGCCTCCACCATCCCTGTCAGTTGGCCAACCAATAGGAACGCACCATGAGATAATGTAAACGTCAGCGTGTCTACGCAGAACAGTAGCCTAGCAACAACCAGCTGTTGGTTCCACCTCCTGGATGAGCAGGTGCTATGACTCGTTTTCAAACCCTACATCTGATCTACCAGGTTACGCAACACCACCATCACGACGCTGATCTGACTGGTTTGTAGGCTGCTGACCAGCACGGCAGCACCGAGGCCGGGGAGGAGCACCACACTTGAAAGAACGTGGGCTGTTCTTTTAAAACATGCACGCTCCATTCTTTGCATACAGCGTACATAGTTTCTGACCGTGTCGTTTGCTGCACCGTTCAGAACCAGTTTCTGCTTTGGAAAGCTGCGGTCAGCAACAGCAGGAAGTAACAATGTCCGATATATTTGCACCTTTGTTGTGGCCACCGACCGCTGTGGTTGCACATGACATAAAGTGCTACAGACACTTTTTTTCATGATGCATTTTTTTGCATGCTACATACAACATTTTGTCCAAATTAATAATTAATAATGTTCTAGTAATACAGCATGCATTTGCGCAAAAAGACTAATTTGAATAATCCATCAATTATCTTTGACGTCAGTGCAAAACCACAAAGTCACCTTCAGTGTCCCTCAAACAAAGTTTGAGTCAAAACGCTGATTTAGAAGCTTTTGCAGCACTGGTTAGCGTGTAATGTAATCTTTTGAGTGATAAGGTGAGCAAACCTGTGTTGGTCATGGCTTAAAGCCACAATATCAGAGCCCTATGGAACACATCCGGCTCTCTAGGTACCGTCATCCTTGTGCGTAATCAGGCAGCCGCTGGGAAAATCCCCTTTTGTTCGCAGTACTTGAAAGTCTTCTCAAATAAACAGCTTCTGGCAGGAAGACATGGCTGATGAGAAGAATACACTGCACTTAACTCACTTTCCACTGCTGCCTCAACGACAGCAGAATTTCCAGAGAAACATGACGAGCTGCACAACCTGTGATGCTCTGCCGCCGCCGTGCACGCGTTACGACGCTTTCCCGTCAACATTTGTGGTGGAAACACAGACTGAGAGCGATATTTAAAAGGAACATCAAAACGACTGTGCAGACGCTTCATCTTGCGGCACAAGTTTCTGTTTTGAAGCCTCTGAGATTTTTCTTTATTTTCCTCTCTAGAATTGGGGGGTGGTGGTGTTATTTTTGCTGTTAATTTCCATCTTCAAGGAATGAAGATGAAAGGGATTTGAAAAAATCAGCACCATTGTGAGGAGAGTGGTTACAAAAGCACATGAACATTTCAAATCTTTAAAGAGGTTAGACATTTCTATGAATGCAGTGTTTATTCAGGGCTTCAGCTTCGGTCGGAGTTACTGTGTCAGTCTGTTCAATCACACTGCAAAGACTCTTGAATGTCAATACGGCATCGATCTGGCTGACCCTCAGTCTGCTAACACCGTAAGCTGCGATCAGAAACCCAGACTGGCAGCCTGGCCAGGTAACAGCACTCATTATACGGAGCTAATTAGCAGTTTCCTCCCCACGGAGCCTAAACTCTATCATCCCAATGGTTAGAAAGAAGAAGTATCAACACAGAAAATGCAGCGTGGAATCCGTTAAACTCACAGACGTTTGCCAAACAGTCTTTTAAGGAAAATAGGACTGTTCCTCAAGCAGCTATTGAAATGCACCGTTGCCAGCTGTTGTCCTGTCCACCGCGTGGACATGGTTGGCAGTCAGCAGGCTTAGCCGACACTGCTCCTTGCATATGAAACAGGACATGGGCTTATATCCCCTCTGGGAGTTCACTTCCTCTGAGCCTCAGCCGCCACAGCTCCACCTCCCAGCAGAAACAAGCGGCCCCTTCAGCTGGAAGCCAGACATCCAGAGCAGCAGTGGGGGATTGTTCAAGAAAAGAAGAAAAAAGAAAAAGAAAAAGGGAGGGGGGTGATTTTATATTTGAGAACTTCACTGTTGGGCGTGTGGAGCAAAATGTGACAACCCCAAACAGCATCCATTTGTAGGGGTTAATAGTTGCGCGCTTTGTTTTTGGCCTTTTTCTGCGACGAGCGGCAGGACGACACATGGTAAGAGCCTGCAGGAATGTGCTGGGTGTCAGCACACCAACACAGCATGTGTGCAGCAAGAGCGGCCTCAGCCGAGTTTTATTTTCCTGCTTGGATCCTTTATGCACATCCATCCATCCCCAACTGCATCACAAGGAAAAAGAAACACTGCATGACAAGGACACTTGATTTCTCCAGTTGTCAACATTGACCGCCCGCAGTCGCCATGCACGACCGCATGTTTCATTCAGCCGCATGTTACACACTCTGAAGGAGGGTAAGTCAGGAATGTCAGCACAGACTGAATGAGCATCAACCTGTGAAACAATGACATCATCCGAGAGCTGCTCCTCCACCCAACCTCTAATCAGCAGCTCTTCAGAGAGATGCCGAGTTAAGAAAAGCCCCCCCCCCTTCTCTCATATCTCCTTTAAACACTAAAACGGCACAGAAATCACACCATCTTGAGGGTAACTTAAAAGGTTAGCAGCATAGTAAAACTGCAGCCACAATACTTATCTAAACTTCCTAATGCGGAAAGCCACTTATTCTGTACGCCACCCACATGTGCCAGTCAGAACACCAAAGTGCTGGCATGAGCGCCACAGAGGAGCGGTCCCACGCCCGACACACAAAAACGGGTTGCAACAACTCAACGGGCCACAAAATCAGCTCACAGCCCGCATCCTCCAGGATCCCAAGGCAACAGCAACACGGCGAGACATATTTTCATCCTACTTCTGTGCATGGGAGTGTCTCAGGGTGCAGCTTTCAAAAGAGCGTCTGCAAGGAGGGAAGTGTGGCAATATAACTTCCTGTGTCTGTCTACATGTGAGACTGCTGCTCACACTTCTGCAACAGCCTCATTAAAATTCGCAGAGCCGCCTGGTTCCTGCGCTGACAGACGATGGCAGAGCAGCGAGATGCTGCCTCGCACTTACGCCCCGCTTCACCCGATATGACAAAAGTGTTCTCATAAGTTTATCAATATTCCTCTGTTTCTACCCTCAGTCATTTCTTCAAATGGGGGGAATTAAAAAGAGTCTTAAATGAGCCTCTGGCTAAACACACGGGACTCTAAAACAGAAAAAGAAAAAGTGGAGGTCCTTGAGGTGTGCCCACTTAAGTCTGAATGAAAGTGTGTGCCAAGAGTGGGCATTCACCACACATGGCAGGACTTTGGCAGTCTCCAGGGCTCCGAGGGTCTTCCAGATTTCTCTTTCTTTTGCAGACTCCTCAGAGAGAAGTCTCGGTGGAGGAGCGGAGCGAAGCTGCCTGTGCCTCCTCAACAAGTCTGCCACGGTTTCAGTCGGATGGAGGAAAAGAGTAGGCAAAGGGGAGGTAGAGTCAGAGGTGGGGGTCCGATGTTTACTGAATGCTCTCCTTTGTTGGGATCATATTATGTTTCCACCACAATACTTCTAAACCCTGCCTCATCAGCTCCATTGAGGTGTAACAGTTCATGCAAATTGCCACACTGGTCCCTTTTTTTTTTTGTTCTCCTGGAGGTCCTGGCGTGGGGGTGGGATTCTTCTTCTCTGCAAACTCCAGCTCGCACACCAAAGACCTGACACACTCTTCATGCAAATTCAAAAAAGCAAGTGTATCTCATCAAAACAAGCCCCCAAAATCTCTTTATTGGGAAAAAAGAAAATCGGGTGAAGCGAAAACAAGCAGCAAACTGAGGAAAAATAAAAGTTTCAGCACCGATGGACATGCTGATTAAAGTTCCAGGAAGCTAAAATAAACAGCCCACACACAAGAAAATGATCAATTCTGACACAATAACAAGAAATCAAAGTCTTCACAAGAACAACACGAGTGTATTCTTTAGAGTAAAGCTACTTTGTTCAAGCCAAAATAAAAATAAATAAATAAAAAATAAACACACCCTTTCCAGACAAATCTGATTTAATGTTTACCCTTTCACACAAACTGCTGTTTACACTTTCTAAATGAGCCATTTGTTGGTAGATGAGATTGCATTTACTGTACAGGCCAATAAAAGTGAACCTGAGAGCTGTTTCAAAGGGGAAATAATGGTTTTATGGTCACCAGAGGGGTTTTGTTGTGACTGTGGGATGAGGGCCAATTAGTAACAATATGGCAAGGATGACCAAATACTGAGTGGCTCTTCAGTGTGGGAGGGGGGAGTATGAATGGTGTGTGTGGGGGGGTCATACCGCACAATAAACAGGAAACCACATGAAGGGGTTTTGCTGAAGTTGATAATAAGAAAATGTTTAACTCTGCATTGTCCAGTTCTCGCTCTTCTTCAGTTGTGACTGGAACCAGTTAGAATTTTGGGGGGTCTCAGACACCCCAGTGGTCCAACATGAGCTGCCAGCAACATGACATTGATTCCTTACACATGGAAATGTCTTCATAAATAACAACAACAGTAATAACTCACCCTGGAAGATGCTTTCCTCTTGTATTTGTTGGCGAAGTCAAATTTCTCCTTGATCTCGTCCAAGAGCTGCTCCAGACGGGCCTTCTCCTCTTTCCCCGTATAATCCTGACCCAGGAGGATGTACGCCCTCCAGTTGGCTGAGTCGAAGCCCCAGTGGCAAGTCCTGTTCTCCTGCGCCTTGTGACTATGCACCACGAACTTGTGGGTCGGGTACATGAGCCTGCAGTCCATGCACTGGATGCACGCTGCGGTGGGGGTGCTGTACAGCTCCGGCACGAACAAGCCCTTGCACTTGCCGAAGCACTCGTGGTAGACTTTGAAGCTCCTGTCGGTGAGCTGCAGCTCCAGGGAGCCTCCGCTCAGC
Organism: Arrhamphus sclerolepis; assembly: GCA_037176975.1. Lineage (NCBI taxonomy): Eukaryota > Metazoa > Chordata > Actinopteri > Beloniformes > Hemiramphidae > Arrhamphus > Arrhamphus sclerolepis. The sequence continues at coordinate 18,213,891 of JBAMYA010000022.1, read as the reverse complement.
TCCTTCTTGCAGCGCGGCGGGTAGGCGCCTCCGTAGATCAGGGCGTTGCAGAGCCGCTCGGCGTCCGTCTTGGTGATGAGGCCGCAGGACGGCGCCGAGAAGGGCAGGATCCCCATGACTTTGAGGATCTCCAGCTGGTCCGCCGTGCACCGGGAGCAGTAGATGTGCAGCTCGTCGCACACCGAGTTGATCTGCTGCAGGGTGAAGTCCCGCAGCACCGTATTGAGGATCTGCGGCAGGCACAGCCGCTTCTCCCCGCCGACCACGAAGCACGAGATGGTCTCGCCTTCCAGCACCGTCTCGCAGCGCTCCGTGGAGCGGTCGGACGGGATGAAGAGCGGGCCCGGCATCACGGGCGGCGGCAGATGCTGCAGGACCGGCTCGGGCTCCTTTCCGTCCTTCTTGAACAGGAGCTCATGTTGCCACCGGGCAGAGAAAGCCGCCGGTCCGCCCAGAGAGCTCATAGAGCTGAGGTGAAACTGTTTGAGAGTTTGTTGCAGTCCCGGATGAGGCTGGAAGCTCTGCCGACTTACAGTCTCCATGTTTTTCCTGCAACTTTAGGAGCGTAAATCCTTCTGCTTGTCGACCGGGAATCACGAGTGCCAATCCGCTCCTCAGTCTGGTAAATCCACGGTGTCCCAGAAACGAGTAAAGCTGCGGAGCGCTTCATCAAACATCCAGTAGGAGGGAAGAGAAGAAAAAAGCTCCTCGAAGCGAGTTTTACAGTTTTATTCCCGTGACTGCTGAGTGGAAACCGGCCAGTGGCTCCCTGTGGCAGGTCTGTCCATATCTGAACAACACGGCTGAGAAACTCCAAAAGTTCCACCAGTCCACTTCCTCAACAAAGTAGGAACAAAAATTAATTTGAAAAAAGTGGGAGTTGTAGGTTAAAGAGGGGAGGGGGAAAAAATCCTTGTTTGAGATTCTTTCCGCTGTCGAGGACTGCGCTGATCCGCTTCGTCTGCCCCCGCGGTTCAGTCTGACTGTAGCCGGAGATGAGGAGTCTGACTGCCCGCTCCCTCCTCCTCCTCCTCCTCCTCCTCCCCTCTCTCGCTCACTCACAATCTCTCTCTCTCTCTCTCTCTCTCTCTCCCTCGCTCTCTCCCTCTCCCTCTCTGCCGCGCGCGTTCAGTCAGTCTAGGTCTCTGTCACGCGCGCGCACACACCCCTCCCCCCTCCCTCGGTGTTTGTGTCTGGCTCAGTCATTGAATCGCGGCCAGGAATGTGAGTGACTCTGCAGGCAGGCCGGGCTCTTCCAGGAACAAGCCGTCACCACCCCAGCCCCCACCTCCTGCAGCGCGCACGTGCACGCGCGCGACGCATGGTTTTGAAAGAATAAATAAATAAAGGAAAATGTGGGAGAAACGAAATTGAAAATGTACGTAATCCAGAGGTCGCGAGTTCGAGTCCCGAGCGGTTCGGTACCAGTACAATTGTTGTGTATTTTTGTTACAGTTTCTCTGTCTATACAGTCAGCAAATTACCCTACAAACTCAACAATATATAGGTCGCTGATTAATAGTAAAATTTAGTCATGTTTCTTTTCAATAATTAGAGATGTAATTTTAGCAGACAGATTAAACTAATATTATATATTCAACTAGTTGAACTAAAGCTACGTTGTTCTACTGAATCAAAAATATATATTGTTATATAAAGATAGCCTATATAGCACTCCTGCACAGGTTCTGAGTGGAGTCTGGCTAGGGATGGACAGGTTGATCCAAATATCGTTAGTATCGATACCAGTACTGGATCAATACCAGTGTTCAGTACGATTGTTGCAGTTTCTCTTTCGATACATTCAACAAATTACCCTTTCAACAAACTCAACAATATTCAAGTCGATGATTTATAAGATGATGTATGTAAGATAAATATATATGTTGTGTAGCAACATATGTTGCACTGAATATTGAAATTAAAAACTAGTCTGTTTTATAGTGCGGTTAGTGGATTGGGTGCTGGGTGTGTGATCTATTGGGAGCAGTCTGGTCACAGCAGGGATGAAGGACTTCTGATACCCCCTTTCACACGTTTAGGGTGAAGGAGCTGGTCAGTGATTATGGAAATGAAAGTAAGATTTGGTAATGTTGTTTTTCAAAAACTGGTCATCAGAGATGTAATTTTAGCAGACTGATTAAACTATTATCATATATTTAACCAGCTGAACTAAATCTGGAACCAAAAATATATAGTTATATAAAGATATATATCTCAAACCTGAAATATGAATTTTTCTAAATATAATAACCCTTTGGTGACATCTAGTATTTAAAGCACTACTTTTGCTTAACTGGTTTTTGTAACATTGTGTTTATTGCAGCTTGTATCAAATACATTTATCATGGCTCTATTCAATTATGTAATCATTCTGCAATAATAAGGAATCTCATTCAAGTCCAGACTATGTGTGCAGACGCAGTGTAGAGTATGTACTATTCTCTTGAAGATAAGTATACAGTACATTTAAGTGTACGTGTGCAGTTGTGTTTTATGGCATATTAGTGGTCAGAAGATCTGCAGAGTTGATAGTCTGTTTAAAAACACACACACAGCGTTATAAATTTGATCTAGATGGAGCATATTATCTGAAAACAAGAAGTGACAGCAAAGAAGAAGAAAGATGTTCCTGAATAAAAACTCCAACCTTTTTGGGGTCATGTGTCTAGAGCAAGTTCAACTCCAGCTCTGATGGAGCAGTCTGACACTCCTGTGGCGCCCCCTAGCCAAATACAGCTGTAACTGCAACTGGGGGGGTTCATGACCCGGAGCCATCCTCTACTACCGACCAGAACGCAGTTTGAAGGACAAATCCGAGGTTAAATTTGTGATAGAAATGTTCAATGATAATATGGAATAAGACTCACTGAGGAGCTTTGTTAGTCTCCAAAGGGCCCCAATGGAAAAAATAAAAATAATAAATACACACGAACAAAAGAAACGTGTCTCTCTTGCCCCATTTATGATCAATCAGTCATTAAGCAGGTAAAAACTGAATGACTGAGTTATTTTTTAAAGCACAAAAACACACTGTGAGGTTGTATTTTGCTGTTGATATTTTGTTTTTAGTTTATATACTTTTTTTGTTTTAATCAGCTCATTATATTTGCTGTTTGGACTTAAAAATAAAGTCAGAATTAGTCAATTTTTTATGTCAGGAAATACTGACGGACATTTTAGATAAGTTCTGATATTTCTTTTCTTAGCAACCAATAATCTTTTGAAGCGAATAGATATTTCTCAATTACCATATAATTTAATTTACATTTTGCATGTGAAACAAAGAAAAAGAAACACTTGATAAAAGCAGACTGATAAAAATGCACATCACATGAAACAAATATGAGCTGTTGATGGTTTAGATCTTAGGGGGGACTGCAGGTCCATCATGGTCGGGAAAAGCTGTTTGTCAGCATACCTGGAGTAAGAATCCAAACAAGTCGAAAAGGAGGTAAGTAATGTAGAACAAGAGTAGAACGGAGAGCGTGGAAGAGGAAATTTAAACTCCTCCTCCTCTTGATTGGACGTCTGCCCAGGTTGGGCAGCTGGTAATCTAGACTTGTCATCACTGGTTAAATAATAGATCATACAAAAGTAACTTCACCTTTGACATGCTTGATGTCTTTAAGAGGCTCCATTTGTATGAACAACCTTTTAGTTCATTGCCTTAATGTTTTATCCTAAAGACTGGAAATCCTACAAATAAGTCCTTTAAAGGGACATATACGGCTTATTTCCAACTTCAACTCCTTTGAAAGCAAAACCTCAGCTGCTACTTGATATCATCAGCTGTTTGCAACATTGCTGAAAATCCATCCATTCACTTCCACTTTTCTGGATTCAGGTCGGGGCATCAGCTTTATCAGAGAGGCCCAGATGTTCTATACCCTTACCCACCTCCTCCAGCTCTTCCAGGAGGACAACAAGGCCATCCCAGGCCAGCTAGGAGATATAATCTCTCCAGTATGTCCTGTACCTGCCTTGTGGTCCTCTCCTGATTGGACATGAACAAAAGCTTCTCCCCAAACAGTGTTTTAGGTAATCCTCAGGGGGCGCCCTGATCAGATGGTTGAACTACCTCAGTTGGTTCCTCTCAGTGTGGAGGAGCTCTAGATTACTGAACCTCTCACACTGTCTCTGAAGGAGAGTCCAGCCATCCTGCACAGGACTCTCATAGCAGAGGTTTGCTCAGTAGCTCAGTCAGTTTTTGCTAGCTTTTTTGCATATTTTTGTCTTCTTCATTGATTACGTTGGTTTTTGATTTATTTCTCATCCCGGTTTGAATGCTGTGCTTCTTGAGGGATTTCCTTTGTTACTTTTTCATTTTTACCACCTTTTATGTTGAATAACCATAGCAACAAGATAGTTGTTTACAAGCAGGAACAGCTGATTGACATTTCAACTTATACCCAGGCTGAGACCCCCAAATCCCAAATCCCAAATCCCCCATAAGTTGAAGAGGAGACACCATGGATGTAAAGCAAGAGCAAAGCAGAGAGAGACAAAGGGGAGGTTTTAACCATCCTCTCCTCCCATCATAATGGGGAATATGAGCTCTTTTACAAATAAGACGCTGGTCCCAGTGCCACTGCTCCACATGTCCCCGACAGCTGAGCAGAAACCACACCCCACCATCACGAGGACACATCATCTGCAAAAATCAGAGATGAAATCCCGACACCACCAAACCGAGACCCCTCTGCTCCTTGGCTGAGCCTAGATTTGTTGAGCTGGACTCTGTCAGCTCAACAAATCCGACTTACTACCGGCAATGCAGACCAAGCTGTTGCTCCATTTATACAAAGACTGGACAGCCCGTAGCAATGGACGCAGTATTCCATAGTCCAATGCTGTGTTCCAATATCCATACTTCAATGAGTATTTACTTGCCGTACGGCAAGTAAGGGTCGTTTCAAATCGGATACTCAATGATGCACTTACCGGAAGTTACGTCACAATTATTAAAATGTAAAACCACAAAATTTTATATCTGTAAGATTCTGGAGCTGCAGCCAATCCAGTTGCTGTTGTTGCCGTAGCCATCTTTCATTTATTTTTTCAAGCTGACTTGGCTCTGCCTCTTCCGCTACGTAGCTACGATGGGGGACATGAAGTACAAAGAGTAAAGAAAGTCCTGCACTCAGCATTTTGGCCCTTTTGAGTACACCATCCGGATCCTTTCCATGCATTTATTTTTGTCGCAGTCGGAATTGGACACAGTCAACCACCTTCTCCAAGTCGTTGAAGTATTCCTCCAACAATCTAACGACTCAACAACAACGACTCACTGCATTGTTGGTGAAGTTCTGCTTTCAACACTTCAAAATTTCCCAGAATTTTCTCTGTCCATGGCCTCATGAATACCTCTCACACCCGAGGTTTGTCCTTCACAACCACAGAGGCTGCAGCCGCTTGGCCTGCTGGAACCTGTCAAGACCCAAAGAGCAGATATGTGTCTGTCATATTGAAAACTTCCTATCACAGTTAATTTAGTTTTATTGATAGTTTTTCTGGTCAGTAAAGTTTTTCTCCTAATTGTTTACTACTATTAAAACCACATTTCCAGTTCTGCATCATGTTTCATTTCTTTATCTGCTAAGAGTGGTCTCCATCAGGGAAAGCCACAGCAACATTCACCCTCATTTTGCCTCTTTTATTTAATTTGACTCCAGATGTGTGTTTTATGTTAGAGGGGACTGGTGTTGGTGAGGCAGTCTGTTTTCCTTCAGCATTTGTAGCTTCTCCAACATTGCAACCTGACTGAGGTCACTCGCTATACAGTCTAACAGCGGCTAGGTCATCCAGCTGGCCTCCAAAGCACTTTTATCAGAAAATAAATAAATAAAGAAGTCCAAAATAAAGAATACATTTAAAGATCTCTCTAGCAAAATAACATCATACTGTAGGCCCTAACAGTAAAACTGGAGTAAAAATAGACGTATCCCAAATTATAACATTATGATCATGGAAAAATGATTTTGTATGGCTTTTAATGAGATTACTAAATATGACTATTTCATGCATAAAAAGAAATTATATTGGCGACAGCAACTGTAAATCAGTCTTATCTGAACACTGATGCTGTTGAAGGATTTATTTATTTATTTGTTTGTTCTTAATGTGTTCTTCATTTGCCTCTGAGGGATGTTTTATGCAAATGTGTGTGCGGTTCAGTGCATCGATCACATTAGCGAAAGTTGTGATGCAACCCAAGTCATCCTGCTGACTATGTAGCGCACTGTTCTGTGGTCAGGGAGGGAGATGGAAATGTGCGATCGTCACTCGTACAGCTCAAATGGTACGGCAAATAGTGTCTACATACTTTCCAGTTGAAAATCAAATTATGATTCTTTAAAAAAAATAAATAAATAATGAAAAAGTGGATAATCAACGGTACGATTAGTGCACTTCTAAACACCACAAGGTTAAATGTTAGGGATCAACTAGTCCCATTTGCTGCAGCAGTGAATCCAGCAAGAATATAAGAAATGTTGTGTTGAAAGAAACCGTTTCTTCACCAGCCTGCATGTCTTAATGATTGAACATCTTTGAGAATAATAATTGGAAATTAGTCTTAGTTCCAACCAAGAAAATATTTACTGGTCAATAATGTAAGAGAGATCGTCTTTCAAGTCATGAAAACATGGAATTTGGATTCTAAATGTGCATTTTGGAAAATCAACAGACATTTCACCACATCTCTTATATTATTCCAGACAATAATCTTTTGAACTGAAATGATGAACACTTCTCATGAAAAAAAATCAAAAAAAAAAAAAATCAAAAAAATATCTGCTATTGAAAAACTGCCTTAAACCCTCAAGCATCAATTTAATTTTGTTTTTATTTTCTTCTACTGCCTCTTCTTATTGTGTCCATTCTAGCTTTGGACATTTTTTCTACCATCTTACATATGTTCTGCAAAACTTATGTTTTAAAAGTATTTTTCACAAGTAACTAAAAGTGTGCGTGTGTGTGTGTGTGTGTGTGT
>JBAMYA010000022.1:18191051-18206797 GCA_037176975.1 Arrhamphus sclerolepis | reverse complement strand
CAGACTCCTCGTCCTCTGAAACTGTGGACCTGAGACAAGGTGAGATTATAGTGTAAAATTAAAGCTCATCATCTGAGTTGTTTATTCTGTAATTTGTTTAGCAGCACTAAAGTCCTGCTCTTTTACTGGTTTTACTGGAGCCTCATTAGAATAAGACACTGAAGGAAATTCCATCCAAAGTTGACTTTTTTGTTGCAGCCATAAGAAATAAAATGCCACATAGTTTTTATGATGCAAATAGTTATATGAAATTTGAGGAAGTTTTACACAAAATATTTTTATATTAAGCATGTTCTCTTCATTGAAAGTCAGTTGGCAAGAAAACTGGACTTTCAGGACTTCATCAGTGGTTTTACGGCCTAGAAGACCCCTCAGAGGGCTCTTACTGGGGTATAAATGTCAGCGTTTAAAACTCTGTGGAGTCTGTTTTCTTTTTTTGTTTTTTTGCCCCTTTTTTAATGAGAAATGACTAGTGAGTTAAGTTTTGTTTATCTTTCACGATGAAGCATTTTATTAATGTGGAAATCTGAGGTGGTATTTTACTTTTATGTAATAATTAAGCTACATGATGAAAAGCTGTTTTCTCTTCAGCTAAATGCTAAAGTGTTCAGTTTTCATGTAGGTCTATGATGTTAGCATACCGCTGCTCTAGCATCTAACCATTCTGCAAATAAAACAAACATTCAGTAAAGTCTTGTGTGATCAGGCTATTTTTGTTGTACAGGTTGTTAGATTAACGTGAGCTTAGCTAACTAAGACTGGACTGGTAGTTTGGTAGTTAGCCGTTGTTGTTGCGGGGCCCCTGCATGGAACAGACTGAGGACAAATGACCTGCGTCTCACAGCCCGTCCCCGTACTTCTGCACTCTTTTCTTTCTTATATATCACAAAGCCTTGTTTTTGTGTACGCATTACCCCCCACATTTTTGAGTGCCCCCTCATGTGTGCCTGCCTGGAACCGGCCCTGATTCTGTTTCTCTTTAGTAAGGGGTGCCCATTTTTTGCATGCACACCACTTATCATTACTACTCCACGTGTTTATTCTCCTATTTCCATTCAAAATTTCATGTTTTCACGGCCCGCAGCTTTGAAAAAACCCCAACAAAGAACACATCAAAGCAAGCGGCTTGATCAGGTTTGGTGTGTTATGGTGTGGTAGCAATTTGCTAATGAAATTTCTGAAATTCACCAATTCACCACCCCCTCCCACCAAAAAGAAAGAAGAAAAAGCCCCACTGAGAAGAATGGGGTTTGGCCTAATTCTGGGGAAATCAGGCCAAAACCCAGCCATCTTTGGAGCGCTATAGCGCAGATATATTTCATCACAGACACATCACTGAAAGTTTCAACGGGTCACAACACTTTGGACTATATCATTATTAAGCCCCGTTTTGTTGTGATTTATTGGCTTTGAGAAATCACATTTTAAATTTAATGATTTTTCAGAAAATTCCTTGCTACTGCCTCCACTCTGGTGATGTCATCACCCACTGCAGTGTTACGATTGTTTCAACCGTTTTAATCATCTTTCTCTCTGCCTACATAAATTCTGCATCAAATGGAGGTATATTTTTATCTGCTTTCAGACAATAGCACTTTTGTTTCTGTTTGCCTTTTACTTCTACGTCAAATCAACATAGAGCTCGGACAAAGTTGCTACTTGGTCTTATTGGGTTATGTTGTATTGACGTGTGAATATTCTCCTCTGAACAGGAAAAACTTTCGTTTTTTAAACTACTATAAATCTGAAACGGGCACTCTGGCCACATAAAAAATATATCACTGTGTTGGGAAAGGTCCTGTGGCTCTTACGGCGAAAGAATGTTTTCAAAATGTTTCATTTCTGAACCTACTTTATGCTATTTCAGCCATTCTGTGCTGTCAAAATATTCAGCTTGTTCTGGAGACTTAAGCTATGACTTTCTTTCTGCCTTTCTGACACTTCTTGGGATGTTCCGCCTTTTATAAATGTGAATCTCTTCAACCTTTGGACTTTCATTTCTTCTGCCTCCTTTATGCTATTTCAGCCATTCTGGGACAGCATTCAGCTTACAGCATTCACACCTGCATTTCAGAACTTTCAGAAACGCAGCCTTTCTAGTTTATTCTGGGTCTGTCTGTTTAGACAATCCCTACCTCAAGAGTGCCCTCAGGTGTTAACAGGTGAAAACCATGCCATTAAATTCAGTCTGTGACTTTTCTTTTTACTAGGTCTTAAATGAAAGCAAGAGTAAACAAAGATGGGGATTCAACTGATCACCAGGTGGATACAGGTCTGACTCTTACCTGGTCCCAGTCTATACTGCGGAAAAATGTGTGTGACTTGATATCTGTAAATCCCGTCTGGACATGGCAACCCAGCCGCTCCTTAGGATCCTGTTGGGATTGAAGAGCCAGTCAGGAACATAAAAAACAAAACAAAAAAACATGTGGATTGGAATTTGGCATTTTTCTTTCTCATTTAGCATCTAAACAGAAAGAGCTTTCTGTAAGATTTATTTATATAAGATTTGCAGTCATGTCTGCTGGGTAACTGTTTATCTCATTATAACCCTTATAAGAATCCATTTACATATTTGTATGATTGACCATCATTCACTGTGGGTTCATAGACATGTACAAAGATCCTGTAAACCTCCAGCGCCATCCTTTTAATTAATTTTTCTACCCATTTTAAGCAGCGATCTACGTCCGTGTGACTTTTAACTGATTACCCTCTCTTCCTGTGTCTCCACCTACTCACCGCTATCGAGGTACAGGTAGAGCTGGCTGGTTCTTCATTTACTTGGGTTAAGGTGCCCAATCTTCCTACTGAATCACGATCCACGAGTGTATATGAGTCCTCTAGCTGCTAACGCTAACGAAATGGTACAGTGGTAACAGAAATACTGCGGACTCAGGTAACTTAGCTGAACCGAGTGAGTGATGGACTCACTCGGAAAGCCAGCGGAGCAGAGTCTGAGACGGACTCTGCTCGGCTTTCCGAGTGAGTTACGGATTCGTCGACTCAGTGGCTAGCACCGGCGGAAACACCGCGGACTGACGTGGTTTTACTGAACTTCACTCCAGTCATTGATTTAAGTTAATCTCTCTAAACCAGAACTGTTGCTGGCGACGTGCATTTTTCACATAACCGTAACTCTTGGGTCGTTTACACTATCGATGCAAATCCAGCAGATTCTGAAATCTGAGAAGCGCAGCTTTGTGCTGATATATGGTACATTACGGTGTTTGAGCTTTTGCACATTTCTGTGTGCATTTTTAATGCTTGTTTGTAAGTATTTATATAGTTTTTCATATAACTATTTAAAATATCTCTGCAGCTTTTGTTGTAATATTTATTTTTTGCTGTTGTCTTTATTTATAACCTTAGCACATTCCTAAATTGTTAATGTTGCATTTTGCACAGTTGTTACTTGTGGAAAAATGTGCAATAACTAAATAAATAAAATAAAAACATAAACCAGCTGCTCTCCACCTCAGTTATTCTACTTTTTCAGTTGCATTGAAATTTCCTCATGTATGTTCTAGTTACATTTTCATGATTATTTTTTCACAGCGTCGTGGGGCCAGATAAAATGAAGTGGTGGGCCGGTTTGGCCTGCGAGCCTCGAGTTTGCCACAGTGGCTTAGACCTTCTCCATCTGTCCATCACAAGGCCTGAGAACTGTGTGTGTGCACACTGACACACAAAAACACACAAATGTATAAAGCGCTGATGGGAGTGGACTGTTCTCACCTTGTTTAGAAAGCCCTTGAGCACGCTGGCAGCTTTCACTGACAGAGACCTTGGGATGCGAATGGGCTTCTCGAGAATAACTGTTGGCAAAAAATAAAAAATGAAATAAAAAGTAGAAGAAGGACAGCAATAAAGTAGAAAGGAGGATGATTCACAGGCCAGGCAGCCTGTGGGTGACCACGTCTCCTGTGTAGGAGTCACGTTTTATGGCCTGCTAACAGCCTTGAGACTCCCACAGCTAAATAATGTCAAACAAATGAGAGTAAAAATGTGCTTTTCCCCTCAAAACCCAAATTCAAAGACAGAAAAGAAGCTCCATGCTTAATTTTTCTATTGCATTTGTTCAATGACTGTTCAAGGTAATGTAGCAAGTACATGCTGTTACACAAACATAGTTACTATCTATCAGATGAAACATTTTACAACACAGTACTCTTAGTGGAAGCCGCACACACCAAAAAAGAAAAGATAATGAAAAAAGCAACAGGATAGTCACAACACTTTTACTTTCTCAGTTGTGGCTTCTGTTGAGGAAGACACAACACAAGATCAACAAATGTTGGTACGTGTTGGCTAAAGCAGATCGCAGCGGTGCGTGAATGGAATTATTTTATACGGGAGGTGTGGATGACTTAGTACGAATGCTGGCCTAATTTTGTTTTTAAATCACTTGTCCTTTTTTCTGAAGAAGGGTCCACATCCATAACCACCAGATTTAGTAGAAAATTTACTGAAAACAAACAAACAAAAACCCATAATGAAGTGAAACATCTGTGATGCAACTGTTTGGCTATTGGACAAAAGAATGCCACAGCTCAGCGAGCGGTCCAGAAGTGTATAGTGGCTAACTGAATTCTTTTAATCTCTATTTCCAACACAGCTGTCTGTCTGCACTGCTGAAAACAAAACTAAATGCACAAACACGACCACAGAAGTGGCCACAACAACGAAACGGTCAGCCATAAAAATAAACGTTCTTCACGTCATTCTCTAAAACCCAAGAAGAAACTCAGTGACTGTGAAGCGTTGGGTTTATTCTGAGGCAGCAGTTTACCTCAGACTGGTTCCTTTTACAGACACAGCAAAAGGTGCATCTTTCCTGCTAAACGTTCCCAAGCCCACATAACCGTCACAGAGCGGCGGAAACAGTCTGAATACTCGCCTCATCATCCGTCCATCTGGAGACGGAACGAGTCAGCTGCTGGCTCCACGGTACCGCTGAGCACAGCTCCAACCAAGTCATCCTTCTCTTCTCAAGTAAGTCTCAGGCATGTCTCAAGTCAAGTCACGGGTTCAGACAGGCAACACTCGAGTCAAGTAATGAGTCCAGACAGGCAGGTCCAGGGTCAAGCCCAGTCACATGTCAAGTCACTCGTCCCGACAGGCAAGTCTAGACTCGAGTCCCAAGTCGGAAACTTCAAATTTCAAGTATTCCAAGTCCTTTTACCAGCTGTGCATTTATATGTTAGATGTAGATGACAGAGGACCACCTACCGCTTCTTTGTGCATCTTCAAATGTTGAACAATGCTGTCCGTCTCAGTTTCTATGTTTTTGGTTTTTGTTGACTACTTTGTAGTTTTTATCCCCCAATAATAAATCTTGGGAACATATTTGTGAAGTGCTGCTTTTGTTTAAAAGAATGCAATCTTATTCTGGTTTTTAATTGGCTGTGCTCACAGCTCATGCACACATAGATACGTGCACAGCGGGGCGGGGAGACGGACGTGGTCTGTGCTTGTTAAGTCTTGATGGGTGAAATTAAGTGATTCATGAATCTTTGGGTTTGGAGTAAAATATCAGGTGTTTTCAAGTCACTGGTGTAAAAGTCCAAGTCAGGGAACAACTGTTGTCACATTTTGTCAAGTGTTAAGTCACCAAATCAAGGACGAGTCCACACCTCTGGTGTGTATGTATGTATTTAAATCAAGGAAACAGCAGTCTTTTTCTTTTAATCTTGATACACTTATGAGCATCGTAACACTAGACTAGTCTATACTACCAACCGTACTTCTGTTTTGTTGTTGTTATTTTAAACTTTTTTTAATGCTTCCTGACTGTACTTTTGACATCTATCAGATGAAACCTGCCTGATGTCACAGATGTCGGGTCATAGTGAGCTACAAAGTGTGACTCCACACCACTCCCAGCTCAGGAAACCTTTTAGATTAGACACAAAGCTTCATCTGGAACAAGAAACAAAACCCATTAGCCTTTTATTTAAGCCTTCAAGATTATTACGATCTGGCTGAATGATAATCAGGACCAGTATAATTCACTGGAACAAGTTAAAGAGGAAACCAGCTCAGTTTCTTCTGACGGTCTTCAAAGCGGTAGCTGAAAAGACATGAGACAATAGTAGACAACAATAAATGAAAAAGCAATCTTGACGTCTAACTGGAATGTAAATGTTACATTTTCACGAGTCACTTTTACCTTTTAGGAATTGCAGCACTGTGAAAAATGTTGATCTATTTTTGGCTTTTTTGTTAAAGAAATGTAACTGTGGAATGAATGTAAAATATAGATATCAATGTTTTTCATAATCATTGTAATTTACAGTTCATAAACTGTTTATGTGTTCAGTAGACACTAATAGCATAATTATGGATTTCATCGTGAACTGAATCAAATGTTTGCCTGTTTCTGGGCGTCTGGTCTAAAGCTGCAGGATGACATGTGGCACAGCAACACCTAAAGTAGGACCTGGTCTAGCTTGGCGGCATATGGCTGGGTGGTTCATATTGTGAAAGGGTTGGTTTCTGTTGGCAGGCATTTACCCAGGAACCTGCTGCTCCGCCGGTTAGACTGCCAAGAGGACGGCACTGGTGGCAGATGCTAGGTGTGGTGTTGCACTATATGTTCCCGATGGTCACAGCTGAGAAGAAATGCGTCACACTGTAGTACGGAGGAATTTCTGGTATAGTGGACTCTGCAGCAGAGGGAGCAGGCTGTGGAGGGGGTTTGCTATGTATGGGGACCATATGGCCGGAGGAAAGACGAATGAAAATAGGGGGAGAGAATTTACAGAGGTCCATCTAGCATGAGAGTGCCATCAGTCCGGCTCTCTCTCTTTTACACTATCAATATGATGCAACTGTATCGCTATCAATCATATTTTTTACTCTAAGGAGAACATTCAGTCGCTTACACTGTCGGGACTACAGCAGGTACCTGACAGGCGTAGGAAAGCAGGATTAGAAATGTGTGTGTTACAGCTCTTCAAACGCTAGATGCTAGCTGCACATGTTCAGGCTGAAAAGGGCACGGGTGTGCAGCAGTCCAGGTAAGAGAAACAGATCCGAGACTGATCAGACACGTCTCCACTCTGCATCCTTCACCTCGACAAACACCAGTGAGCTGAAGGTGTTCATCCTTTATGTGACTCTACAGGCGACGTGTGCCTGCAAACAAACGACTGGCTGAGTTTTCTGGATGCAGCGTTGCCAGCGTGCCCTGCAGTTCTGTTTACCTCTCTGAAGGATTATCTCATTAGAGACATTTGTGTGTTATAAGTTGTTTTTTTTAATGTTTTAAACAAATATCAGGTCTGTATTGATGGTACTGAGGTTTGTCTGAATGTGGCTTGATTAAGAAACTCACCAAAACCTAATAATAATCTAACGCAGTGGTGTCAGACTCTATTTCAACCTGGGCCACATCATCACCATGGTTACGATTAAAGAGCCAATTACTCTTTACTTTCGCAACCAGCTATTTTGTCAGGTTTCCAACTAGTTCCTGGACTCTTGTAAAGTAAAAAAAAAAAAAAAATCAACTTTTTATCATAAAAATTAGTTTCATCTCAAAATCCACCATTTTGATCATAAAATTGAGGCTTTTGTAGTCATATTTTTCTTATATAATTGAAAACTTTAAAAAAAAAACATATTTTTTTTGAAAAACAGATTTTATGGTAAAATGGTGAATTTCACAATATCACATTTTTTTTCTTTACAAAAAAAAATGTCATAAAATCTCAAATTTCAGGAAAATGATCATTTTTATGATAAAATTGAGACATTGGCTTTTTTTGTAAAAACAAACAAAAAAAAACCTAATTTTGTCAAAAATTGAAACAGACATTTTATTGTAAAATCTTTTGTAAACATTTATTACATTGTGACTTTTGGCAGCTGCACTGAAATTTACTCAGAAATGTCTCAGTTATACGTACATAACTGTCTTTATGCTCCGTCTCAGGCCAGATTTGGCCCACGGGCCTTGGTTTGACACCTCTGATCTAATGTCTTCAACAACTGCAGAGCTAAAAACTGATTTTAAAAAGGTATGAAATGTAAACAGGCTTCCTTCATGAGTGGATTCCATCAGTCGAGGGAACATTTGCACTTTCTTTTCAGTTGTGTTGTTGCAGGTTTTCTGTTTGCAGATACTCTGGTCTTTCTGTTTTTGCAAAAACATCCTTTTTCAAAAGCTGGCACTTCCTCTGCTGCCATCCTGGGCGCATGAGCATTTCTAGAACACAAAGTTGGTTCTTTACGGCAGCATTTACACTTGTCAGGAACACAGAAATCACTTATTGCGAAGCTCTCGCTCAAAGTAAAGTGGCGAGCTGTCGACTTGTCAGCTTAAGTAACTTCTGCTTGGTCTCTTCACTGCACGTCTGTCCTCTTTGTCACTTTCATGGTTGTGCAGTGTGGAACATCCACTCCGCTCTGTAATTTTAGTTCGGTTTGTGTCACACAGAAAGGACACCTGAACACTGAGGCCGTGTGGACCAGGGGTGACGCCAGCCGAGACAAGTCTGCAGTTTCCAAGTACTAGACACTCACGTACGCACAAATCCACAACAAGCAAATGAGAAAGAGAAACAGAAAACGGCCTAAGGGACTCTCACACTCAGCTGGAAGAGCACACAGACTGTTTGAGCTTTCCACCTGATGATAACGTGCAGCTAAATGTTAACCCCACCCTGCACTCGCAAGGAACTTCTACACTCTCAATCTGTGTCATTTGTTGAGTTTTAATTCTGATGCTTCACTGTTTGTTTGGTTTGGCTTCCTGCACGTAAAACACACACACACACACACACACACACACACACCCACACACACACACACACCATAAGATACTGACATTTAAGTTAAGCTTTAAAACTAACTGCGCCCCCCACCTCCCAAAGGGGGAAAACAGCACATCAATAAGTCAACAGCAACACAGTTAAGACAGCATGGAGTGATTATATTACCGGTTAGTAAACTTATATCCTCCAAAAAAACACAAGAGAGAAAAAGGAGGTGTATACAATGATTAAAAACAGCGAGGTCAGTCGCCACTGTCACATTCACAGAAGAAATTTTAACACAGGGTCCCATATCTGGCCTCTATCATCATCATAATACCTAAGTCTTTCCAGATTCAGCGTGTTTGCCAACTCCCCCAAACACAGGTCAAACGTGGGCACTGAGTCCTTCTTCCACACTCTCAGGATCAACTTTTTAGCAATCACCATGCCAAACAAAACAGCTGTCTTCTCATATTTATTGGCTGACGGTAAAGCACTAGGCCTCAACAATGGCAATGAGTGGATCTGGGTCCCAGTGCTTGGAACCAGTACTGGAAACACATTGGTGAAGAAGTTGCTTAGCTTCTCCCTCGAGTAGTAGAGCCCATGTAATGTTTTTAATTGTATAAGATTGTGCCTGGCATTGACTGAACAATTGTGTATATTCTCCAAACATTCATACCTTATCAGTTATTTGTTGTCCCAGCTCATCTTCCCATGCTTTCTTAATCCCAGTTGTGTTTTCCCAGTTGGAAATATGACACCGACCCCCAATCTGACAGGATCAAATTTATTTATTATGTCAAGGGCCTTATGTTTGGTAAGGGTGCCAAAGTCAGGCATATTTTTCTCAACACAGTCCCGGATTTGCAAATATCAGAAAAAGCTTGATGAAGAGATGTTATATACAAATTAATTTGGTGAAAAGATGCAAAAGTCCCATTGACCTACAGATCTCCTATCACACAGATGCCTTTCAGTCTCCATGACTGGAAAACAGCATCATTGGAGCAAAGGAATGATTTTCACAAACAGGAGAATCAAAGCAAACCTCCGGGGCTTTTATGTGCTTTAACATTTGTTTCTAAATTCTTATTGTGCTGCCTACAACAAAACTATTGTTGTAAAGTGATTTATTAACTTTAGTAGAGCTATTAAGAAGAGCAGTCAAGGAAGTATTACAACAATGCAGACGTTCTAGAAGAAACCACCACGCCAGGATGGGTAGATGGGAAGCCCAGTTGTAACATTTCTGTATCTCCAATCCAATTGTTTGAAGTATGATATACCCATAAATCACGTCCTGTGTTTTAGAGGTATTGTGTTGATCTTTCTGACCACAGAGAGTGGGAGGGTTTTCCAAAAGTCAATATTCCTCTTAAGTTGTTCAAACTTATTCTGCCAATTTACTCATTACAGATTTTCCGTTTTTCATTGTGTTACAGTTACACCCAGATATGAGAAAATGTTGTGTGCTATCCTGAATAGTATGGACCACAAATAAGCTGGATCAGTCTCTGGAGAGAGAGGTTTTAGTTCACTCTATTTCCAGTTGATAGAAAAGAGAGATGATGTTTACGGCCGTACATCTCAACAGGAGATATCGGGGGTTTTGCCTGATGCTGGCAGCCTGGGATCAACAATAAAGAAAAGGAATGGGGAGAGCGGGCAGCCTTGACCTGTTCCCCAATGGACTGCAAAAGGACAAGAAATGCACTACTTTACAAACGTACGTTGTGCATCTACATATAGAATATTAAAAAAGTGGTGCAGATTAAAGAACGTATGTCTACCTGGCTTGAAGCCTGTCTGATCAGGATGGATAATTGATCATATGCATTCTTTGAGTTGATTGGCCAGAATTTTCCCAAGAATTTTTTGGTTTCAAGAGGCAACAACAAGATGCAACGATAAGATGAGCCCTCCTCCAGATCTCGACTGGCTTAGAGATTAGTGAGATTATTAGCCCTATATAGAGTGGGAGGAATCTGGATGCTTGTTTGGAGTGATTCAACATCCGCAAAAGTAGAGGCGGAAAGTTTGGGCTGAATACTTTAAAAAACTCCATGAAACTGTCTGGACCAGGCGCTTTGTTGCTGGGGAAGGCAGAGATGACAGATTCAATCTCCTGCTGAGTTATGTCGCCTTCAACTGCGCCTCAACTGAATCTGATGTTTGTTTTGGTAAATTTAGTCGTTCAAAAAAATTTCATTACTTTAATGTTTGATTTTCCCTGTGACTGGTAAACATTAGCGTAGAAGTCTGCAAAGCAACCACTGATTTTATCTGGATCTGTGAGTGAAAGTACCGTCTCCTAACTGTTGCCGTGAGCGTGCCTCCAGGTCATCCAGCTTAGCTGGTTGCTGATTGCACTGGGCCGTTAGGTTATCGCATCGCTTCTCCAGTGCCGTAATCTACCTATCATACGACTCATCTGCAGCCTCAGTTGAAGACACCTGGTCACAAACTTCGGATAGTGCCGCTTTGAGGCTGGAGATGGATCCGTTGAGCTCAGCAAATCTCATGTCCACCACACTGCTAAGCCTGTTAATGGCCGCCAGGACGTCTTCGTAGTGGCGTTAGCTCCCTCCGAGCCCGCTGGCTTTGTCCGGTCATCAAAAGCCTCGTCTCCTGAGCCCCTGTCTTTTTTGTTAATTTGAGTTTCGTCTTCCTGCTCATAGTGATGACGCTCACTACAAACACATCAAGTTCAAAAGGTTGTCAAGGGTGAAGTATTGGTGAAGTTGAGACGGAGGTCCCAGAAACACTTCTACACCATACAGAGACCCAAGTCACGCGTCATGTGTTTAAAACAACCTCTTACACCATTACAACTATAATTATGACGCAATGTTCCGAGCGCTAATGTTCTATGACTATCAGTCACCACTGTGACCGACAAGAGGACTTGCAGATGCTTTGTTCAAATTAAAATTCCGTCAACTGCCAAATAAAGCAAAAGTAATGAAGACAACACTGTTCCACACATGCAACTAAATCTCATCTGTACTCGAGGTCGTGATGTACTGCCAAATATCCCACAGTTCTCATGAGCTGCATAAGCGTGAATGTAGAGCCAAACATCATTACGCTTTAGAGCATATCCTCTTCGCACACATACTGTCAGAGTATACTTCTATTACTTTACTCATGCAGATATAAAGAACAATTACCATCTTGTCATCATATGTGGGATGAGAAAAACCAGTTCTCTTCACTACAGTCCATTTTTGCAGGATTTTGTAATCTTTCAAGTGAATTTGAAACACGTGAATCTCATATTTGAGTGAGGTAAAAAGGTAAAAGTTTTAAAGGACATCATATGTGCAAAGGCAAAATCAACTTTTGACGTGTAGGAAAGAAGAAACAACAACAAAAAAGATTTTCCTCAAAGCTAACAGCATAATAGACCCCTCTCAGCCTCCATTTTAAACCTTTTTATAGCCCCGAGCTGATTACTGTTCTGTTACATGGAATCTGTTTTTACCTCTCTGAGAATATCAATTATGCGCCGCAAATGCTTGAATTAACATGTTTCTGTTTAAGCTGCAACAATCAGCCTGCTGTGTGCTCTGAATATTCACATCTGATTCCCCACTCTTCCCCTAAACTCCCAGTACCAGAAACCAGAGGATGTAGGTCATGACGGCCACATCACTGGTGTAAGAGCAAACATTTCTGAACAAAAAGCACTTTCAAGAGTGGATATTTTCTATCGTACAATAATTACAGAGATGCTAAGTGTCCTGAGGCACTCTTACATCAACTGCTGGTTTGTGGGTTAGACGTTTTAGCTGCTCCCAGATCAGTTTGGGAACCAGAAGTGATGAGCTGGAAAGGATGTGAGAGGTGGAAACATAAACTAGAATATTCATGGGATGCAACCTTGTCAGAAAGTAGAAAGACCCCGAAGCCACCCAGATTTATTGTCTATTTTACTCTAAAGGAGATTATTATTTCCAAAATTTAACTTTTCAATACATTGAACATTATTGAAGAAGACTAAAACAAGCAATTCTGGGCAACAAATTGCGAAAATGAGGTATTAAACTAAGTGAGCTCATGGCCTTCTAGAAAAAAGTGAATCCACCTGCAGGCTCAGGTGTCGCCCTCTGCTGGTTGAAATAATTCACATCGGGATTGCTTCAATCCCAGTTCAGCGAGGCAATGAAAGTGATCTCACAGATAAAAACCTCACACAAAGCTACATTTTCCTCTCACCTTGAAAGAGGTACTCCTCTGTGTTCATGTCAGGATTGTCTGTGATAATGTCGAATGGAGACCTCCCCGCCATCATCTCAAACATCAGCACGCCCAGAGCCCACCAGTCCACACTGAAGCCTGAAGGGGGTGGGGGGGAGACCATACATCAGTAATCTAATCACTGAATTTCATATACACTATTCAGATGCAGTGACACCATTACGGTAATTCACTTTTACTCACCATAGTCTTCTCCTCTGAGGATCTCTGGTGCAATGTAATTGGGAGTTCCACAGAAGGTGCTGGTGGTGTCACCTGGTCTGATCCCCTCCTGAGCGGTAAAGTTAAAGGAGAGAAAGAGGTATGACAAATAATGGGATTTGTGCAAGGAAATAAATGGTGGAACAACAAAAAAAAAAGAAACAAAGAAGCCCTGTAAGTCCACATGGTCCATGAAAAACCCAAAATGGTTATCAGTTGGTGCGTCACCTTGCACATGCCGTAGTCTGTGAGCTTGATGTGACCCTCGTGGTCCAAGAGAACATTGTCCAGCTTCAGATCACGGTAGATGATGCCCTTTTCATGCAGGAAGTTCAGAGCAATACAGATTTCAGCAGCATAAAATCTGCAAGGAAGCAAAGGGAAATCATGTGTCTGGCCTGCCACCTAGTGCCACAGACTCTGGTTTCTGAAGCTGCAGAAAGAGGTGGAAATAACTCTATATATTCACTTTTTATCATTTGAAATATTTTCATTTTAAGTGATGAAATGACTTAATTCACAGGGCAGGAAGGCTCCATCAGTTACTACTCAGTGTGAGCAGCTGTCTTTATGATGTGGTGTAGATTCTTCTCTCTCTTCATGCAACGCCAGACTGCTGGTGAGCTCATCTGTTGCTGGACTGACTCGCCACTGAAGATGTATTTTGACTCTGCTTGGATGTTTACGTCAGATGTCATGCTCCAGAATGACTCTGGCACCTGATCTTACTCGCTGATGGATTAAAAACCCAGGACTATGAGCAACTTGAGCTTTGAGTATTACTACTGACGTTAGCAGCAGATCCTTAAGTGTGATGAGTCAGACTTTTATAGCACAGTTCCCTTTAAAAACCTTTATAGTTTTGATCATAATTAGATGTGCTTGGAGTGCTTCTTTGGTGAGTCAGTAGCATGCTTTCTCTCCTTGTGTAGGTAGTGTGTTTTCTGTCTCTAGGAGATAAGCCTTCATTAACACCGCCGAGCCTCTCTCTGTCTGCCTGCTGTAAACCAATGATCGTCAGACAATGAGGAGAGGGACTGTATCGGAGCAATGTTTGACAGAGGAATCACAAATCCCACATCGCTCCCCCACATCTTCATGATGACAGCCTCCTTTGTACGCTGTTGTTTCACCACTGCCATCAGACTGCTGGTAGAAGTGTCCTATCGACAGCGACATCCATCGCCCACCGGCCCACCTCCCCCACAGCGCGGGGGAATGTAGCAGCGCTCCGTCTAAGAGCCCTGCTCATGAATATGTACAATCATTATGAGTGATTAACATGCTGCTTTGCATATGTACAGCCACTGTCTCCAGGATCCAGATTGTAGAGGCCGATAGGGGCCCAACAGTGCCTCTCTAAATTACCCAGTCTTTGATCCAGCATTTATCAGAGCCGCTGCTGGAGTGCCCTGCAAGCAGACAGGCATAATGAATTATGGGTGCTCATTATATTTCTTAGAGATGGAACCAAGTTTTGTTTCAGCAACACTGCCGGATCCACAAAGAGCTCTTAAAGCATCCCCGTAAGTGCAGATTTGAAACGAGGTATAAACAACAGAGCAGACGTGTCAAACTCGGCTTCATCTTGGGCCACATCATCATCGCCGTGGTTACAGTTAAAGGGACGGTTATTCTTTACTTTCTCAACCAGCTATGCTGTCAGATTTCCTGCTAGTTCCTGGACTAAAAAAGTGAACTTTTGTCATATTTTCTATTTAACAAAAATCTTGACTTTAATCATAAAATTTAGACTTTTGTACTAAAATTGATTTTTCTCTTGTAAAATCACAAAATTAAAAACAAAAAGCTAATTTTTTGCAGGAAATTACAAGTTGTAAAATTGCAATTCTTTTTGTATAATTTCAACTTTTTGTCTGAAATTCAAACTACCAAAAGATATTTGACTTTTATCATAAAATTAAGGATTCAGTACAAATATCACAAAAAAACTTTTTTTTTGAGAAAATCTTTGTGGTAAAAATGCACAAAAAACTTTTTTTTTCAAAAGACAAACGTAGAATCTCAGATGTTACAAAATTGTGATTTTTGCAAACCTTTTGCAACTTTATGGCCTGAATTCACAAAATTTTATCATAAAATCTCAAATACTGTATCAAAAACTATGCAACTTTTATCATATAACTGAGGCTTTTGCGGAAATATCACAATTTTTAAATTTTGTGAGATGGAGACTTCCTTTTTTTTTTTTTACAACAAATGCCAAGATTGTTTATCATACAATCACAAATGTCACAAAATTACAACTTTTTAACTTCAATTTACACTTTTCTTTGTTGGAAAATATCCACTTTTTGCAAAGTTTGCAAAAACTTTTGTTATGGAAAATGTATATTTTACAACAAATCCAGAGTTTTGACAAAATTTAGCAGCTTTTGTTGTGAAGACATTTGCTAAAGTCTGACTTTTTGACGTAAAGCAGCTCAGTTATTCCACCTTAAAGCAGCTGTTCTCCACCTCAGTTATTCCACCTTAAAGCAGCTGTTCTCCACCTCAGTT